>CM045728.1:71594849-71802349 GCA_024760905.1 Plotosus lineatus | reverse complement strand
TGCAAAGGTATTCTTGCGGTTATGATCACTCTGTGTGCTGTCAAGCTTTACTGAGTTCACATGTCCATGTGGCTCTGTATTTTCGAGACCTATTATTGTGAGCAGTCAAAGACGAGCGAAAGAGGAAAAAGTGTTTTGTTGTGTTGGTTTGATATTGCCAGGTAAACCAGAAATTTTGGGGGTGAATTTATAGTAATATTTTTTCACACAGTTACCATGTTTAAACCTTTTACATAAATTACTTGGCAGTTCATTAGGAAGTTTCTGTCTGGGGAAAAAAAAAAAAAAAAAAACACCACCACAGAAACATTTTATTTCACACTTTCCTGACTTTTGAACTTGCATGCAAGAGATAGTGTCCAAAAATCTTTTTCAAGTAAAAGTAATTGGTTACTTTCTAGTCCTGTGCTGGTTTTCCCATTAACCAAACACTATGATCTTTAGGTAATGCGTACTGGAGGTAATCAAAGACCCCTGACCCCAAGCCAGGGTCAACAGGGCCAGCAGACTGATCAGCTTGTAGCAGCTGCAGCAGTGAACTCTGCATTAGCGTTTGGACAAGGTTTGGCAGCTGGTGTTCCGGGTGAGTGTGTGTGTGTGTGTGTGTGTGTGTGTGTGTGTGTGTGTGTGTGTGTGTGTGTTTTAAACTTATTTTTTTTGTTAGTTTGTTATATACATAAATCCTTTGCCTGACAATTTAGCTATTTTAACATGCATGCATTTATACTAGTATAGACAGGTTAAATTAGCTAAACGATTAGGGAAAGCATTTAATTTAATTTAATTTTTCTTGTAAATACAGAAATATTTCTTCATGCTTCTTCCACAATGAATACTTGAAGTCAGGCATATTAGCTGGGCAATTCTATGAAAAAGGGAACGTTACATTTCAGTTACACATTACACATACATCCATGACTAAATGAACTGCTCTTATCACCTACACATATCATGGTGGCTGAATACTGGAAAAATGGGGTGTGAGGTTTCTTGTCTTATGGTTGATTGCAGACGCTTATCCTTAGTCTATGGACTTAAGTCAAATTTTGCTGGTGTGGGAGCCCCCCTTTGATATTGATTTTTGGGTTTGACATACTCTGTGTTGTTACATGTAGCCCGAGAAAGATTGGGAATCTAGGTAGTGTTAGAACAAGTGTTCTATTTAAAACCATTTTAAATCAGGAAATGAATGAAGTGGTGAAACTTGATGTAAGATCTTCAAAAAATGGAATAAATTAATATTTTCCAAAGCATATTTGTAATATATATACTAGTCCTTCTCAAAAAATGAGCATATTGTGATAAAGTTCAGTATTTTCTGTAAGGTACTGATAAAAATTAAACTTTCATATATTTTAGATTCATTGCACACCAACTGAAATATTTCAGGTCTTTTATTGTTTTAATACTGATGATCTTGGCATACAGCTCATAAAAACCCAAAATTCCTATCTCAAAAAATTAGCATATCATGAAAAGGTACTCTAAACGAGCTATTAACCTAATCATCTGAATCAACCAATTAACTCTAAACACCTGCAAAAGATTCCTGAGGCTTTTAAAAACTCCCAGCCTGGTTCATTACTCAAAACCGCAATCATGGGTAAGACTGCTGACCTGACTGCTGTCCAGAAGGCCATCATTGACACCCTCAAGCAAGAGGGTAAGACACAGAAAGAAATCTCTGGGCGAATAGGCTGTTCCCAGAGAGCCGTATCAAGCCACCTCAGTGGGACGTCTGTGGGAAGGAAAAAGTGAAAGAAGGGCCGATTCCAGACCTTGGGGGACCTGTGGAAGCAGTGGACTGAGTCTGGCGTAGAAACATCCAGAGCCACCGTGCACAGGTGTGTGCAGGAAATGGGCTACAGATGCCGCATTCCCCAGGTCAAGCCACTTTTGAACCAGAAACAGCGGCAGAAGCGCCTGACCTGGGCTACAGAGAAGCAGCACTGGACTGTTGCTCAGTGGTCCAAAGTACTTTTTTCGGATGAAAGCAAATTTTGCATGTCATTCGGAAATCAAGGTGCCAGAGTCTGGAGGAAGACTGGGGAGAAGGAAAAGCCAAAATGCCTGAAGTCCGGTGTCAAGTACCCACAGTCAGTGATGGTCTGGGGTGCCATGTCAGCTGCTGGTGTTGGTCCACTGTGTTTTATCAAGGGCAGGGTCAATGCAGCTAGCTATCAGGAGATTTTGGAGCACTTCATGCTTCCATCTGCTGAAAAGCTTTATGGAGATGAAGATTTCATTTTTCAGCACGACCTGGCACCTGCTCACAGTGCCAAAACCACTGCTAAATGGTTTACTGACCATGGTATTACTGTGCTCAATTGACCTGCCAACTCTCCTGACCTGAACTAAAGAATCTGTGGGATATTGTGAAGAGAAAGTTAAGAGACACCAGACCCAACACTGTGGATGAGCTTGAACAACCAGACTGGGCCTCCATAACACCTCAGCAGTGCCACAGGCTGATTGCCTCCATGCCACGCTGCGTTGAAGCAGTCATTTCTGCAAAAGGATTCCAGACCAAGTATTGAGTGCATAACTGAACATAATTATTTTAAGGTTGACTTTTTTGTTTTAAAAACACATTTTTTTTATTGGTCGGATGAAATATGCTAATTTTTTGAGATAGGAATTTTGGGTTTTCATGAGCTGTCTACCAAAATCATCAGTATTAAAACAATAAAAGACCTGAAATATTTCAGTTGGTGTGCAATGAATCTAAAATATATGAAAGTTTAATTTTGATCAGTATATTACAGAAAATAATGAACTTTATCATAATATGCTAATTTTTTGAAAAGGACTAGTGTGTGTGTGTGTGTGTGTGTGTGTGTATGTGTGTGTGTATATATATATATATATATATATATATATATATATATATATACATTTTTTTTTGAGGGGTCTTACCTGTAAGTCATGTTACTTATTTAGATGAAATGTCTGCTCTGCAATGTCCATCACACAGAATTTTTCATTATCCTGAAGCCTCAGTTGTTGTTTACTGCAGTCAGTATATTCAGAAGACTCCTCCCCATATACCTTGAGTTTACAATCATGTATTGTTTTTAGAATTTTTAAATAAAGTTTTAAAGTTCTTTTTTCTTTTAACGTCCACCACCCTCATAATTTTGTTTTCGTAAAATAACAAGTATCATTGGGTATTTTTACTTCACTGCTTAAATACCGTGTTCGACGTAATAAGCACATCCCAATGTATTTGATTTTGCGTCGAAAAACCGCCCATGTGTACTGGAGCAAAATCGTAGATCAAATTTCCCAATTTTATTCAATCAGTCTCTGTAACGGTAAAATGAGGCTTTCACTGCCTATAAAAGTGAGTTTACATGGTATTTCAAGACCTCCTGCCACTGGGGAATGTCTATAATGTTCATCAGTAACAACACATTTGATTTTTCTGCTGTGCTTTAAAAAAACAGGAAAATATTTTGCGGTTTTCTCTTGGTAAATGTCCAACAACGGATGAACTGTTTCAGCAAAACTATGGGATGCTCTTAATGAATGGAGCGATGAGCCAGATATAGACATATCAGAAAGTGATGAGTATTTTTCACCCGACTCTCCTGCTCAATAACTTAATAAATTTAAAGATGTTACTGGCCATGTGCTTTTGTTTATGTTCGTGTTGATTGGTTCAACATGCCATGTGCTAAATTTGACATTCATCTTGATTGGCTTGATTTTACTTTTGGGGAAAATGTTTTATGGAACAGCACCAGGAGGGGTCTTTTTTTTCCCCTTTTTTTCTTCCCCCAATTATGCTGTTTTCTGTTTATTTTCAGCTTTCGTGTAAGTAGTTTGGTTGATACCACAAAATTAATAATACAAATATCAGTAAAACTCTCATTGTTCTGTTATTATTCATGGTTTCCACCTTGATGGTAATAAGCACTTACCGTTCCACTTCGCTGGTAACATTTTAATAAGCACCCACCCACACGTCGATTACAGTACCTCTATCTTAACGATGATGCTTCAAATTCACTGTGGGACTGGTTGAAATGGCTTGGACATGTTACAAATGTAACATCAGTCATGGTGGTTTTTCCTAGCTGAATTTCATGATGTGACTGTATCTTGTACCGTACAGACTTCTGTATATAAAACTATTTGATTGAGAGTTAAATAAATTTTCAGGCTAATAAAATTGTGTATCCATTGGTAACTTTACTCAAAAAGAACAAGGCGACAAACTTAGTTTTCAATATTTTGTCACATTGCATTTTGTCATATCCTTCCAAGAGTCAATTTCACCCCCTTTCCCCTGAATATTGCAAAAACATTTTGACTACAGGCATTTTCGCCCTTTTCCTTTTCAGCCTGTTCTCATCTGTGATTTATATTTGCTTTCCAGGCTACCCTGTGATTGCTCCAGCTGCATATTACGATCAGACCGGTGCTCTGGTGGTGAACACAGGAGCTCGCAGTGGCCCTGTTCGACTCATGGCTCCTGCTTCTGTCATCATCAGCCCCACTGCTGCTGGTATGCATTTCAGCTTTTAGTTTCTTCAGCCATCTATTTATTGCATTACTTTTGCATTAAAGCATCATTTGAAATGTGAGGAATCCCTTCAGTTTCATTTTGATCTAAACAATCTCTCTCTTCCTCATGGTCTTTTGCATTCTTCTTGTACAGTGGCTGCAGCAGCTGCATCTGCCAGTGGAGCTAATGCAGGTCTTGGGGGTGCAGCCAATGGGGCGTTTCGTGCACTGAGTTCACAGCAGGCTCCAGGTCAGCAGGGAGCTGGGGCACTTGGTGGAAGCTCCTTCTATGGGAGTGGTTCTCCAAGTTCCTCCTCGCAAAGCTCATCCCTGTTCTCTCAGGGTTCTGCCCAGCCAGGAAACTCCTCTCTTGGATTCAATGCTAACCCGTCCTCGTCCCTTGGAGCTACCCTTGGAGCAACACTTGGAGGTTTTGGAACAGCAGGTGTGTGTATAAATCCAGGTGAAAAACCTAAAGACTTATTTTTGTATAATTTGTTTATAAATCATCCCCTCCCCTGCTGTTTATCAGAAATTAAACCGTTCTTATTCACGAACCTTTTTTTTTTCCCCATGTAATGACTTTGAAATCTCACCTAAGACCTGCTTAATATACATATGTCTGTTCGCAGTTGCTAACTCTAGCTCCAGTGGCTCTCGTCGGGATTCTTTGACTGGCAGTTCTGACCTGTACAAACGCACCCCCAGCAGCCTCACTCCGATTGGACATGGAGGATTTTACAATGGGCTTGGTTTTAGCTCCTCCCCTGGCCCCGTCGGCATGCCTCTTCCCACTCAAGCTCCCTCGCATTCTCTCACTCCTCCACCTTCTCTTTCAACCCATGGATCCTCTAGCAGTCTCAACCTTGGTGTGTAGAATTGAAAAATTTGTAATGTTTAATTTTGCTTTTTATTTTGAAATTCTTTTGAAATATTTGACTCTGTTTCTTGCAGGAGGACTGACCAATGGCAGCGGACGCTTCATTTCTGCTGCTCCTGGAGCCGAGGCAAAATACCGCAGTGCCACTACTGGTTCCTCCCTCTTCAGTCCCAGCAGTCAGCTCTTCCCTTCCCGACTTCGTTATAGCATGTCTGATGTGATGCCATCTGGACGCAGTCGCCTACTTGAGGATTTCCGTAACAATCGTTACCCGAACCTCCAACTGCGTGAGATTGCAGGTCATGTGATGGAGTTCTCACAGGACCAGCATGGCTCAAGGTGCATTTTTATTTTTGTTATTATTTTAAAATGAAAATGCTGTGACTATTATGTCATTATATAAGTATACAGTGGTACCTCACCTTATGAATGACCCAACAAATGAAAAATCCAAGTTACAAAACGCATTTACCTAAAATTTCCATCTCTGGATACGGAAAAATTTCGCATTACGAAACGCGCCATCTCAAAAATTCAACCAATGCAAGAGTTGCTCTCCCATTGGCCATCTCCCAACACCCAGCATTCTGCTGACCTCCCATTGGCTTGGAGGGAGCTGTATCTCCATAATACCCATGATGCTTTTCGTATGCTTTCGACCCATTGTTCGTCACAGAGGTGCAGCTCCCTCCCATTGGCTATTATGGAGCTGCATCTCCATAATACCCATGATGCTTTTTGTGTGCCTTCGACCCATTGTTCGTCACAGAGTTCTAACATGCGTAAAGGACAGAGTTACTGTTGTTTCGTGAGCTTTTTGAGTGTGCTTATTGCAACTTTATTTTTTGGTTCAGGATTTTAACCTTGTATAAACATTTGTAAGATTATGACTCTGTTAAGAAGACATGGTCAACACATGCGTACACGCTCACGTGATTCCCATTGAAAGTGATTCCCGGTGCGAGTGAAAAGAAGCAGGCTCGTGGCATACGGTTGAGTGATCGCAAAGAAATATGGCCGAAACCCGTCTACCATCGGTACAATATTGAAGCAGAAGGAGCCCTTCAATGGTATACTTTTAGTATTTTTAAAGGGTTTAGGGGGTAGTATTGGGGGCCTTGGAACGAATCAGGCCTTTTACATGTAAAATGCTACTCAACTTACTAAAAAATCAGGTTACAAAACCACTTCTGGAACAGATTTATTTTGTATGGTGAGGTATGACCGTATAATCAAAGGTCCAACTTGTTGGTAGTTGGACTTTAGAGCTGTTTAAAAGCATTCATATTAGTCCTCAGCTTAGCTTCACAGCGCTTGCTCCATCAGCTGGCTCTATGTGTAAGTTACACTGATGTATTTATGAAGTACTGCTTGTGTATTTTTTCAGGTTTATACAGCTGAAGTTGGAAAGAGCAAGTTCTGCAGAGCGTCAACTGGTCTTTAGTGAGATTCTGCAGGCAGCCTACCAACTCATGGTTGATGTTTTTGGAAATTATGTAATTCAGAAGTTCTTTGAGGTAGGTCATAGTTTCCTTCTGCTCCCAAGGTCCAATACAGTTTAGTTTTGTGGTTTCTAATTACAGTCTTAAGTTTAATTGCAGTTTGTGATTGTTATAATAGGCTGACGTGAATAGTCTTAGCGCACTCTGCTAGATATTTCTTTTGAAGTTCTTTGTTTTCTTAACTTGAATTAAAGAGGCCAGATATATACCTGCCAACTACTCTGGTTTTGCTGTAATGATTACAGTTTCATGATCCCACTCCGGGTTACGGTTTTATTAATCAAAATACGGATTTGACATAAGTCAATCAAAAATTTCAAAAAACATGACATTCACAAGATCGCTAAGAACCGTATCTGAATTTAGAACAGAAACAATCGGCACTGCATGCTGCTAATATTACTTCCTGTACAGTGTCTGTATAGCGCATGTGCAAGAGGTCAGTCTTACATATTGTCAGCCGCTCGTCGATTGGCTGTTTTAAGCTTAATATAAAGTGACTCGGCTCAGCTTCATGTAAAGTGACTCGATTCAATGCAAATTTGCAGTGTGTTGTGTTTAAAATGATGTGAACTTTAATGAACAAAGAGGAATCCCGTGTGTCAGAAATAGATATGGTTGTTAAGAAGAAGTTTAAGTGAGAATGGCTAGAAAAGATTGTGAAATTAGAGGTGAAAATTGGCAAACAGACTCTGAATGTACCAGAACCTTTGGCGAATTTTATAAAGAAATCTGACGTCGCCGGCAAGGTCTTGTGTGTTTATTGCAACGACCTGATCAATTGTGGATCTCGCAGACGTATTGCACTTATGGCCGACAGACAAACACACTCAGAGGTAATTACTAAATATTTATTTCGTTTAGATTACATGAAATCCCATTGAAATGTAACTTAATAAAAATGAGCTGTATTGGTAAAATCATTGTGTGATAAACTTACTTGCATTGTTGATAATAACAATTTAATATGTATTGGAATTTTATTTTCATTTTATTCATTTTTTTTTTTTCATTTGCATCCAAACGCAAATAATTCGTGTTCAATTTGAAAATACTCAATATATTGGTGATGGTTATCATATAAATTAATACACTGTTGCTGTTATTTACCTAAGTAGTAAACAACATTAATTAGTTACTAGCAGGCTGGGACAGTTAGTTGAAAATGTTTCATAAATTTATAAAGTGGTTTACCAGAAATATTTGTGTATTTTTTTCATCTTTCATTTACACAACACAGAGCCATGGTTGACCTATTTCTCAATTCTGTGTATATATTATATAGCAAATACATTTATGTTTACAAAAAATTATATTCCAATTAGTCTATGCTAGATGATATATTGACCACCTGTAGATAGCAAACAGGCTCCGCCCTCCCCCTCCCGGCTTAACCCCGCTTCTCGTGGACCCCGGCTAGCTAGTAGGCTTTTCAGGTTTCAAAAGTTGGCAGGTATGCAGACACACAAAATGTTAATAGTGTAATGCAATAAAACAACCCCGTCTTACATAAAGAAATTCAAAATTCAAACGCCAATCAAAATTTCACACGACACGCGAGTTGCTCTCTCATTGGCTGTCTCTCAACATCCCGCCCCGCTGGCCTCCCAGATAGAGACGGAAGGAAGCTTCACTTTTTACTTTTTAGTTTAGTTTTTTTAATTTGTTTTAATTCAGTAAATGTTTAATAAATTTGGGTGCATTTGAGCTCATCTGGAATTCCAATCCCTCAAGGAATCAAATTAAAGTTGAGTTTGTCAAGCAGGGAATGTGCTTTGAATTCACGTCCAGTGCGCGCACGAGAGAGAGAGAGAGAGAGAGGGAATAACTTTTTAGTTAAGTTTTTTTAAGTTGACCATTCAGTAAATGGTCAAGCAGGGAATGCGCTTTGAATTCGCGTCTTGTGGGCGTGGCTCGCAACCCGCGCAGGACTGAGTGAGAGAGAGAGAGAGAGAGAGAAGGAATAACGCTTTAGTTTTTTAAAAGTTGTTTAATTCAGTAAATGTGGGTGAATTTGAGCTTATCTGGCATCCCAATCCCTCAAGGAATCAAATTAAAGTTGAGTTTGTCAAGCAGGGTATGCGCTTTGAATTCCATGTCTTGTGAGCCTGGCCCGCAGCGCGCGAGAGGAGATGGAGAGAGAGAGAGAGGTGTATGTGTGTGTGTTAATAAAAATGTTTAATAATGGTTTAATTAATAAATATGTTAATAAAATGGTTTAATGATTTAATAAATAATTTTCTTTTACTTTAAACACATTTCATACAAAATTGGTGTACTTTTATAATTTTTAAAGGGTTTATGAGGTTTATCCAGTCCCAGGACTGGAGACTTGGAATGAATTAGGCATTTAACATGTAAGATGCGACCCGTACTTACGAAATCCCTGCTATACGAGAATGGCTCTGGAATGGATTAATTTCGTAAATTGGGGGCTGACTGTACTTTTATTTAAAACCACAGAACCTAAAACAGTTGCAGCTAATGGGTTATATGTTAGATTAGTTTATTACATTGTTGAATTAATTTATTAAATTACTATTACATTACGATTAATATTGGATTGTAATGTATACATATAACATTTTTGCAGTTTGGCAGTCTGGATCAGAAGTTGGCTCTTGCTGAGCGGATTCGTGGACATGTGCTCTCTTTGGCTCTGCAAATGTATGGTTGTAGAGTGATCCAGAAAGCTCTTGAGTTCATCCCCTCTGACCAGCAAGTCATTGTGAGTGCATACTTGTGTATTGTTTGTCACCTCAAACACCCGTTAAATAAAATAATTGAGTAAGTTTAAATGGATCTCTTAAGTGATGTGTTGATGTGTACTGTAGAGTGATATGGTACGGGAGCTGGACGGTCATGTGCTGAAGTGTGTGAAGGATCAGAATGGAAACCATGTAGTACAAAAGTGCATTGAGTGCGTGCAGCCCCATGCTCTCCAGTTCATCATTGACGCTTTCAAGGGACAGGTGGGTCACCATAGCAACTGGTCACAGACCATGGTTAAATGTCAGAGTTTGTGTGTAAAGGGATTTTCCTTTGATGTTTTAACTGTGTTTTGAAGTGGCTCTCCTCAGTGAAAGGCGTTTGTGTGTATTTGCTATGCAGGTGTTTGCTCTATCCACACATCCCTATGGCTGCAGAGTGATCCAGCGTATTTTGGAGCATTGTCTTCCTGAACAGACACTGCCAATTCTGGAAGAACTGCACCAACACACTGAGCAATTGGTTCAAGTAAGCAAAGTTTTGCCCTGTAACTGATGTAATATTTTGCTAATACAGTGAAATGCTGTACATTCTTTTGCAGTCCCTTTTTAATTAATTTTTGTACACAACACTGCACAAATTTTTGATAATTTGACCATTTTCATTATATTGTGTGTAGGATCAGTATGGCAACTACGTAATTCAGCATGTGCTGGAACATGGACGTGCAGAAGACAAGAGCAAGATTGTTGCCGAGATAAGAGGGAATGTTTTGGGACTCAGCCAACACAAGTTTGCCAGGTAATTAACAAGCAGCAGGACATACTATGATAAATCTTATCCTTTTACTAACTGGCAGCAGCACGGCTCGAGAGAAAAATGCTGCTGGTTGAATGTGGGTTTGGGAAATGAGAGCCAGGAGGTTAATAGATATGAGTTCGGCTTATGACATTTTACCAATTTAGATTTTGGTGTGCGTTAGAAATGTAAAGTGCTTGTCTTTTGTTCATTTTTCTTGGTAATGCTAGTCTGTCAATATTGTTTATTTCTAAGTTTCATTCAAGCAATGTAGTGCATTTTCTAAGATTGCAGTCATTTTTTTGTGATGTCACATTAACAATATCTACAGCCTGTCATCATAGAACCAAAAGAGTACATCATTAAGGCTGCAATTACAACTGTCTGCCTCTGCAGTAATGTGGTGGAGAAATGCGTGACACACTCGCTGCGTGCGGAACGGGCCATGCTGATTGATGAAGTGTGCAGTATGGCGGATGGGCCCCACAGTGCCTTATACACCATGATGAAGGACCAGTACGCCAACTATGTTGTGCAGAAAATGATTGATGTTGCCGAGCCGACACAGCGCAAGATTGTCATGCACAAGGTGAAAAATTACCCCAACTATTCAACTTAAAAAAAAAAAAAAAAAAACATTTTGGAAGATTCCCCCCCCCCCCCCCCCCTTTTTTTTTTTTTTTTTTTTTTTTTTTGTCATGTTTCCTGCACTGCTTTATGATATGGATGGTTTGTATGTGTTTAGATCCGGCCTCATATTGGAACCCTGCGGAAGTACACGTATGGGAAGCACATTCTGGCCAAGCTGGAGAAGTACTACATGAAGAATGGAGTAGACCTGGGTCCACTTTGTGCTCCGCCCAATGGCATCATGTAAATTGTTCTTTTCGATTCACTGAGGAGAGCGTGTCAGGCTTCGAGTTGTTGGTCTGGGAAAATTGTAAATCCTACGCTAGTTTTGCTGAATGCTCTTCTCTCCCAAGGTCCTTGTGAACTTGTTCTTGTTCTCTATTCACCTAGTCCCTTTCCCACTGCTACTAAAAACTTTGTTCCTCTTCTGTTTCTGTATGTATGAGATGGCAATATTTTATTTGATCCCAGTTTGAATCATGGAGGCTTCTGCATTTAAACTTTATTGCTATTACACACATTTCTAACACACCCTTCATAGCAAACACATTACATGCTAATACTCTATTGCTAACATGGTGCAGACATTTAGCATGGGAGACGTTTTTTGGTCTTGCTTCTATAAATATTTAGTGCATACTTGGTGTAGAACTTTGCATATATATAAATATATATATATAAAACTTTGTAGTTTTTTCTGGTTTTTGATGTCCAATCTGTACCTATAATTACCCTAGTAGTGAATACATACTTCTAATTGTATAATTGTACATTTGTAAACCTTGGCTAATGTAAATGTGGACTCGCTTCTACAGCCCTTTTTGGTATGAGAACGGAAAAAATAGGGGAAAATGAATCTTGTGCATTTCAGTGTAAATTCTCACCTTTTTGGTTGTTGTTTGAGTTATGAGTTGTTGTATATTGTAAATTGTAATATCAGATTTTTGTTGGTTTTGAAGCCCTTTGGATTAAAATGGCATAGATGTACAAAGAAGACAAACATGGGCACTCTGCTTTTAGCCATTCACCAGCCATTTTTTCACATTTGCGCATCCCCTTTTTTTCTTTTTTTCTTTTTTTTTTTAAAGATCTTTTATAGTCCCTCCCTTGCACTGGGGCAGATAGCAGCGAGCGTGTGTATGTGTGTGATGCGTAGATTGCCCTGGTTGCAAGGTGTGTACAGATTTGCCATTCTTTTGTCTACTTGTAAGTGATTGTAACATTTGATTTGGAACACTCTGCGGTGTATATTTAAACAGCCTTGTGTATATTTCCTATGATCTCTTTATGCGAGCACACTTGTAACCATAATGTGTATAGTTAACAGATGCTGTGTGTGCTTTCTGCCTGGGCAACTATTTTTTGTAACTCCAGTTGTAGATTGTCTCTAAACGATGTGTGATCTTTATTTTGAAACAAAACATGGATAAAAAGCTCAAAATTTAGAAAATGTCCCTGACTCTTCTTTCTGTGCCTCTGATTGTTCTTTTGAACCTAATTTGGTACTGGCTTTTTTTTTTAATGCTTAGGTAGCTATTTTCCCATTAGATATACCTCGAGTTAAGTCGTTTTCAATTATACATCGGTTTTCAAAAATATATGGGAAAAAAAATAACGTTTACGCCATTCTTCTTCTTTTCCTTTCGGCTTTTCCCTTCAGGGGTCGCCACAGCGAATCATCTGCTTCCATCTCACCCTATCCTTTGCATCTTCTTCTCTTCTGGCAACGGACACGCCTCCCGCCTCTCCTTCTTCGACGTCTTCGACCAACAGTAGTCCAATTTCCATCAGCACCCTGTTGGTTGACGGCACTGATGGCGGTCGTTGTATGTCATTCTTTCTTGTGATTCGCATAGTTTATTTGGCATTTGTTTTACGCCGGATGCCCTTCCTGACGCAACCCTCTGCATTTATCCGGGCTTGGGACCGGCGTGAGGGAGAGACACTGGTTTGTGCCCCCCCCTCACGGCTGCATTTATAACGTTTACGCCATTATAATCATATAATTGCACCCCACTATTTGAGAAGCACTGAATTAGCGGCAGCCCCAGCAAATTATACATATGCATCATCAAATTACTGACAGATTCAAATTTAGCCAATGGCTGAGAGCTTTTGTTTCTCCCTCCTGCTGATTGGTTGCAGATGGTGTGTACACCTTTTCTTTTTCATCATCCTTCACACACATGTTATCAATGTGATTGCTTGAATTGGGAATTCAGTTTTTTAGTGTGGTTTTTAATTATTGTTTAAGCCCTATGGTGCCACTAAAAAGCCCTGCATCTTCTCTAGCTTCTGGCAAGAAGCCCAAGCACTTTATTTATTAATAAATATTCACAGTACAAAATTAAAAAGTTTTTACTTGATTGTTACTATATTAATAAGACTATCTATAGAATGTGTTTAAGAAGCATTTTTAGAGCATGTAATATACATACAGTTTTAAAATTGCATCAATACGCAGATTTCTAGCATCCGGCGACACACGGACGAATAACGGAAATTTCTGTATATTATACTGTATATATTTCGTATATTTTATATAAAAATATAGTGTCTGTATGCATGCATGCGTGCATACTGCTGAATTCCATGAACTGGGATCAACCCAGTTTTTGTCTGTCTTCCTTTCGGCTTTTTCCCTTTTACTCGGGAGTCGCCACAGCGAATCGTCTGATTCGCACGTTTGATTTGGCAGGTTTTTACGTCGGATGCCCTTCCTGTCACAACCCCCTTTAGCAAGGGATAGAAACACGCTGACGACTTTGCAGCTACTCTTTACGAAAGTCAGCAATGGTTCTTTTACATGCCTCTCACCATAGACAGTGACAGACATGGCCCGCCTTTGATAACCCAGTTAGCTGCACTGGGGGGGACAGTGACAACCTTGTGGAGAGTGGGACTCGAACCCCCAACCTTTGGATCATTGATCCAGCGCCCTAGACCACCACGGCCCCTTTTGTGTCCATTTATATATAACGTACATTTGTGTATATAATATCAATTAATACATATTCAACACTATAAATGCTTGTAGCAAATATTTAAAAATAATGCATAAAATGTAAATAAATATACACATACAGGCATGTGCGTACACACGCTCAGATGTGCACCTCACATAAAAATGTAAGGAGTTTTTTTTTTTTTTTTTTGCATAATTGGCCTTGTTTGGGGCATTTTCCTGAACATTTTCCCCCTATTTGTCCTTAATTATTTTTTAATTTGATGAATATCTAAAAATAAAAAAAAACAAAACATGCGGCATGAATTGAAGTGTGAAGTAGCGAGGGATCCCTGTATATGTATGTGTATAGAAATATATATATGTATGTATTATACAAGTAAATTTGGCCTAGGCTAGCCGAGCGATAAGCTAATTCGAGTTAAGTCGTTTTTGACTTGCGTCGTCTCTTCTGGAACCAATTAACGACGTAAGTCGAGGTATACCTGTACTACTATAAAAATTAACTGCATGCACTTATGATTTGAGTGTGTATGTGAAACTACCATACAAGATTAAATAGCATATTTACATTTGATTTTAAATCTGTTTGCTTTAACTATGTAAACTGCTCACAACACAACTTTGACCAAATTCTACCATGACTGCACACACAACCATCATATCTGCTGTCACAAATGTATATTTAACATCAGGTCAGGTCTACCAGAGAGAGGGAGAGAATGAGTATATTGTATTTAAAAAAAAAAAAAAAAAAAAGAGCAAGCACCAAGAATATATAGCTGAACACAAAATCTGAAATTCTGCAATATGACAATGTTGACCTCTGACCTATTGTATCCCCCCCCTGCTCTGTCCTTAAATTAAATGTGCAATGTGGCACTTGTTACGAACAAAATATTTCATTTATATTTTATAAAACATATCCCTTATTAAGTTTTATTAGCTTAATAGGTGTAAAACTTATTGGATGTGAAGATATTAATGGGTATAAGAAATATAACCTAATGAAAATATTCCTGTTAATCGGGCATATACTAAATAGTCAATTACATAACCGACCATTTAAACATGGCCATCTGGAAAGTCTGAGAATGTTCCATCCTGAGCACTTGTACATGCCAAGGCTCTTAATCCCACAAGACATATTCTGTCACAATGCATCATGGGGAAAGTTGCTACCATCCCTCAATTCTCAGCAACTGCTTCAAGTCAAATCTTGATAAATGTTGCACTGCAAATTCAAGTGTACTGTATTTTCTCATTTGAACATTGTTTAATCCTGTCTGTCTTCCTTTCGGCTTTTTCCCTTTTACTCGGAAGTCGCCACAGCGAATCATCTGATTCGCACGTTTGATTTTGGCAGAGGTTTTTACGTCGGATGCCCTTCCTGTCACAACCCTTTTTAGCAAGGGACAGAAACACGCTGACGACTTTGCAGCTACTCTTTACGAAAGTCAGCAATGGTTCTTTTACA
Source organism: Plotosus lineatus (assembly GCA_024760905.1). Taxonomy (NCBI): domain Eukaryota; kingdom Metazoa; phylum Chordata; class Actinopteri; order Siluriformes; family Plotosidae; genus Plotosus; species Plotosus lineatus. The sequence goes on along the minus strand of CM045728.1, from coordinate 71,786,879 downwards.
TGCCTCTCACCATAGACAGTGACAGACATGGCCCGCCTTTGATAACCCAGTTAGCTGCACTGGGGGGGGACTCGAACCCCCAACCTTTGGATCAGCAATCCAGTGCCCTATACCACTAGACCACCACTGCTCTATTCTCTTTATTTATATTCTGTATTATATATTTTAATTTTGATACACCGTATTAATAATGGGCAGTGGTGGCCTAGTGGTATAGGGTGCTGGATTGCTGATCCTAAGGTTGGGGATTCGAGTTCCACTCTCCACAAGGTTGTCACTGTGCAACACCCCCCCCCCCCCCCCCAGTGCAGCTAACTGGGTTATCAAAGGCCGGCCATGTCGCTCACTGTCTATGGTGTGAGGAATGTAAAACAACCATTGCTGACTTTCGACAACAGTAGGCTGCAAAGCCGTCAGCGTGTTTCCGCCCTGCGATGGCCTGGCGAGCTGTCCAGGGTGTACTCTGCCCTCGCCTGGAGTCGGCTGGGATGGGCGCCAGCCTCCCCACAACCATTATTAGGAATAAGCGGTTACAGAAAATGAACTGAATGATGAATGAGTATTAATAATACAAGGGAAAATTTAACTCTGCATTTAACCCACCTATAGTGGATGTGGCATACACACTGTGGCACCTGGAGAAAAGTTGGGGGTTGGGTGTCTTGTTCAAGGGCAATTCAGCCATGAAGGTGGAGGAAGAGAAGTTCACTTCCCCATCACCACAGCTTTTTCTTGCCAGTTCATGAATCAAACCCACTTTTCTCACCATTATGCCATGGCCACACCTAATATGTTGTATGTAGCAACACTGTATACAGTGCAATACATTTGATCTGACAGCTTTCACCAGTGCCGAAAAGCTATGCAATGCTTGCCTGACCTCTTTAGAAGCCATGTAATCAAGATAACCAGTTCTACATCACGCTCAAGGAGCATGAAAAGTGTTCCTTCCAAAATGCAATAATGCAAGTTTGGGAAATGGCAGGACAGGAGATTTACACGAACAAAGCACTGACAACTCGAATCATTTATACAATCATGCCAGGAAGTAGCAGAATCTCAAAGAGATTTTACCCTGAGGAAATCATGCCATGTGCCACCAAAGTGGTGTATGGTAAGTATGTTCACCCCACACTAACAAGGTCCTGTCTTTGAGCCCCAGGACAGGTGAGTGCATTCATATCACCATGCCTGTGTGGGTTTCCTCCACTAACCAGCTATTCTATTTCTATTTGTGAGTGTGAATGGGCTGTGTGTGTATTGGTCCGGCGATATTCTGGTCAGCTGTTTAGGATGTTCCCTGCCTTCAACCACTTTCAGCTGAGATGGTCTCCAGCCTCCCCATAACCCTAATAAAATGGTTTAAAAAAAAAAAACAAAAAAAAACATGACAATAATATTTTGCCACACACATAAAAGTACATTAAAGTACATTATAGATATACTGCATACTGTGATGTCATGAAATATATCTACATTAATACTTTCATACTTGCACAGACTGGAAATAACTAAATAGGCACGAAAAATTCCACAATGAATATTTGCTGGCCGAAGTAGAGGCTTGCTTCTTGCTTCTCAGCAATAATATCCCATCTGATGATAATAGCAATTTTTGAGCTGGTTGGATGTCTTCTGCAATGTCTGCGGCCTTGAAACGGGGATTTTTCTCCACTGCTACCTTCACGGAAGGAAGCCATCAGCCACTCTCTGACTGACCCAGAATTCGATCTCAGAAAATCACAGACAATTCTTGGGCTCGTGGAGTGAAAGGCATGTTTGCATGACCTTTGTACAACTTTGTGCACCTTTATACAGCAGTCTGTCTAGTGTTTGATATATTTAAATCATATAATTGTCAGATTTTCAGCGCTGACAATTTGAATATTACTGTCAACAGTAAAAAGTTCAACAGTGAGGGTAAGACCACCACGGAGCCACAATTAGGTCAACCTCAACTATCAGAAAGATGCTTTCTCTTTGTAAACAGAGCATAAAAAGTCCACATTTTAAGACTTTAAAATAGCCCAAACACCATCTACTGGTTGAAATCATCCTGAACCTTTCAAGCAGCTCACCTTCAAATATGCGACACAACACACGAAAAGCCAACTTTTGTTTGTATTTGACTTCCAGTGAAAATGTTAATGCGCTGTGTCCATTCTTTAAATGGGTTAGTAAAGACTCAAATAGATGAATAGTGACTTGTAATACTTTGTAAATAATTAAACTTCTGAAAAAAAATCTGCACTAGGTTAAGAACAATTAGCAGTCACTCACAATCCACACAGTAATCCAGAAATAGATCAAATATCCATGTTCTGATTGTTTCATTTGCTGTGCTGATCAACAACAACAAAAAATAAATCAATAAATAAAAACAATTTTCTTTCTAAAACTTCTTAATCTGCCTCTGAGGCTATTTTTTATGTGCTGTGTCACATATCTCTGTTCAGAGGGGAAAATAAGCTAGAACGCTGTGCCGGTGAGAATTATAGAGACTTCTACTGGAATGCACCAGAACGCCTTGGAAAAGCAACTTTTCACCCATGCACACAATAAATGTGAGCCCTTTCTTTCTTTAAGCGAATTTTACCGAAATAAATGTAAAATTGATGAATACATAAAAATCTTCAATAGTATATGCCTTCTGTGATGTGGTGAACTGACTTTTAATGACTATGCGACCACTATAATTTGTAGGCTATGGTACTCGCGTATCGTGAGAGGTTGCAGCTTGTTGTAAGCGGTCACTCACTGTAGTGTAACGCTAATCTTATGTCCACTCATGCTGTTTTTTTTTTTTTTTTGCAGACAAGGGAATCATTTTTGCAAAATTTAACACAATAAAATCCCAAAGTAATAAATTGAGAGGTTTTATGCATCGTGAAATACTGTCTGTCTCTCTGTCATGCGAGCAGCACCACTCCTTTCCACAAACAAGCATGTGGAAGAGAGAAAACTCAATGTGTTCTTTTCATTGGATGGCTGGTTGCCTACCTAGGCAACCCAAGTAGTACCCCAGACAGTGCTGAGGGGGGGGGGGGTGTCAGCTGGAGAACGCATGTATCCTTTTGATAGGGAATTGGATCTAATCACAGCCTAAAGCACTTGACAAAAAAAAATACAAATAACATTTTATGTTTAAGAGAAAGGGATGGTGAGCAAGGTGAGGAATAGAGAGCGGAAAGTACAGAGGAAGCACAATGGAGCGGGGAGAATATCCAGTAGGTCAGAGATGGGCCATGAATGCCTGACAATGTTACTAAACCAGTTTCACTTTAAATGTTTTTAATGATGGAGGAGGCTTATGTCTCTGTCTCACGTAGCTGAAATTAATTCATAGTAGACAAAGGCAGCTAATGTTTTGCTTTCTGGGGGTTAATCAGCATTATAGTGTAAGTGTTTTGGGCACTTCTGTCAGAATATTTAAGCGAGGAAGCTACATTGAAATCAGGGAGAGCATGGCCTCATCCCAGAAGTTTGGCTGTGCTGAAATTTATTGTAGGTCAAACAACATTTACCTTTATCCACTTTGGATTTTATCTCGTTAAAACCGTTTCCGTGTTTGTATAATTCTTCTTCCCAATGATTCTCAAATGTTAATGAAGAGATGTAAGATGTATTACACATTCTTTGGAGCCAATTTATAGAAGAAACGTGGTTTAAAAGCATGTCCTGCTGAAAGTACACCATATGCATGCTCAACCCAATGGATTTTGGAAAACATCTCTATTTAACATTATTAAGCATTTCAAGTCATCGCTCTAATTACTTATTTCTCAATTTTACACCAATAACAGAATTACAAAAGTGTTCAAGAAGTTGTTCGGCATGTTTCCAAATTCCATTAACTTTCATTCATGAAAATGCCCGAACTATGTCAAAGTTTGTTTTTACACAATTCAGTGACAACAAACACAAACATAAGATTTCCTGAATTTGAAATTCAGGACACCTGAGTGTTAACTTTCCACTATATTGTAGTCTCGAACATGAGAATGCTAAATCAACATCCTGACATGAAACAGTGGGGATGGCTCATGAAACTGCCAGTATCGATACATGAGCAAGAGGTGAAAGATAATACTGTTTTACTTACCAGTCAAGCAAAACAAAAAAGGCAGGTTGTATATGAATACATGTGAAGATTTCTCTCTTCCAGTAGTCCATGCCTCCTCTGCCAATGATCTGGGATATAAATTCTCATTTCCTGTCATTCTTTATCATGTTCACGTATCATTCTTTTCCGTTTAGATTCAGTTTTGAATACTCATTTTTTGTACATCGCCATTTTTGAGCCTCTTGCTGCTGCAGATTTCTCATATGATCCAAACTTTAGGAAAATTACATCAAAAGTTATTATGTACACAAACTGTGAAATTCAAGTAAGTAAGCGGATATCCTTTAGGTTTGTTTGTTTACATTGCATAGCTTTTATTCAATGAGGGAGAAAAGACATCTTGTACTTCAGAGAGTCTTGATCAGTAGTAATAATCAAACCTACATGTATTCAGTTGACTATTACATGAAAAATGCTACAAAATAATTTGTTTTGTTCAGGACATGCCTTTAAACACTTGAACCTGAACTAAATGCGGGAAGAGGTTGGGGAGGACCCAGTAGAAAACCATATGGGCACAAGAAAAACATGCAAAACTACAGACATTAACCTGAGCTCAGGGTGGACCTGGGGACCTTGAAAAAACACTAGCCTCTGTACTGCTGTACCTTTAGTTCATCCGAAGAATGCTGTCAAAAATACACAAATAGATGAGAATCAAACCATGGGTATCTCGGAAAAACTCCTTGATTTGTTATAAGAACCTTGTTTCAAAGGGAATGCTACATAAGCTTACAAATCATTACAGTCGACGGTTAGAAATATGAAAGGTAAAGACTAGTAATGATACAAAATGCTCAGTGTGATCATGAATAGGATATATGCATATATATATATATATATATATATATATATATATATATATATATATATATATACACACACACACAGTGGCGCCAATAAGTATTGGGCAATGTAAAAATGTGCAAGTTCACCCATTTAAAAAAGATAAGACAGGTTTGTAATTTTCATCATAGGTACACATCAAGCTTGAGAGACAGAATGTAAAAAAAAGTCCAGGAAATCACATTGTATGATTTTTAAACAATTTATTTGTGAAAATGGGAGGCCAATAAGTATTGGGCAGCTAGATAACAAACATTATTTCGGCCCCCACTCGTTAACAGTATGAATGACTCCTGTTTGAACTGATTCGATGCATAAGAGACACCTGCACACACCTTCAAACTGTCAGACTGCAGTCTTCACCATGACCAAGACCAGAGAGCTTCCCTGAGACACCAGAGATAAAATTGTACAACTGCACAAAGCTGGGATGAGTCAAACTGCAATTGGTAAACAACTCTGTGAGAAAAGATCAACAGTTGGAAACATGATTAGAAAATGGAAGAAGTATAACATCACTGGCAACCTCCCTAGGAGTGGCGCTCCATGCAAGATCTCACCTCGTGGGGTTCAAAGGATCCTGAGAACAGTCAGTAATCAGCCCAGAACTACACGGCAGGAACTGGTCAATGATTTGAAGACGGCAGGAACCACCGTCACAAAGATGACAATAACTAAAACACTACGTTGTCATTAGATGAAATCCTGCATTGCCCGAAAGGTTCCTCTACTAAACAAAAAACATGTAAAGGCCCGTCTGAAATATGCTAAACACAATCTGGACGATGTAGAGGAGGATTGGGAGAATGTGATGTGGTCAGATGAGACCAAAATTGAACTTTTTGGTTTCAACAGCACTCGCTGTGTTTGGAGGAAGAAGAACGCTGAGTTGCATCCCAAGAACACCATACCTACTGTGAAGCATGGGGGTGGACACATCATGCTTTGGGGATGCTTTTCTGCAAAAGGGACAGGAAGACTGCACCGTATCAATGGCAACATGAATGGGGCCATGCATTGTAACATTTTGGATAAAAACCTTCCCTCGGTCAGAGCATTAAAGATGAAACATGGCTGGGTCTTCCAGCATGATAACGATCCAAAGCACACAGCCAAGAAAACCAAGGAGTGGCTCCGTAAAAAGCATATCAAGGTTCTGGAGTGGCCAAGCCAGTTTCCAGACCTCAATCCAATCGAAAACCTGTGGAGGGAGTTAAAACCTCAAGTTGCCAAGCGACAGCCCTCAAACAACAGAGCTCTAGAGAAGATCTGTGCAGAGGAGTGGACCAAAATACCAACTATAGTGTGTGTAGAGCTGGTCAAGAACTACAGGAACCGTTTGATCTCTGTCATAGCCAACCAAGGCTACATTACAAAGTATTAAAATTAACGTTGCTGGCTGTCAAATACTTATTGGCCTCCCATTTACACAAATAAATTGTTTAAAAATCATACAATGTGACTTCCTGGATTTTTTTTTTACATTCTGTCTCTCACGCTTGATGTGTACCTATGATGAAGATTACAAACCTCTCTTATCTTTTTAAATGGGTCAACTTACACATTTTTACGTTGCCCAATACTTATTGGCCCCACTGTGTATATATATATATATATATATATATATATATGTGTGTGTGTGTGTGTGTGTGTGTGTGTGTGTGTGTGTATAATTCTCACAAGGGAAATTTGACTCTGTATTAAACTCATGCAAACTAAGCAGATAAACAAAGAGCACGCACAGGCACAGTGGGCAGATTCATTACAGCACGTGGAGAGCAGTTGGGGGTTAGATGTGTCTTGCTCAAGGGCACTTCAGCTGTGAAGGTAGAGAAAGGAGAAGGGGGGTTCCCACACAATTTTCCTGCCATTCTGTCAGGAAATGTGAGATTATAAACAGTCACAGAAGGTGACTCGCATGCTGAATATTTCAGATGATACAAAAGAACGAATAGGATCAGTATTGATATGGTAGATCTGTAGGATGTTACTAGTTACTCGTGAAACTCCCTTCAAATGTCATAATGTACAGTGGAGAGAGTGTACTACACTCTCAGCACTCTATGCCATTTGAAGGGAGTTTCACGAGTAACTAGTAACTGTAAACAGGGTTACAGATGACATTTAGTCAACAGAGGCATTTCAAACTCTGATTTTTGCCACTTAATGCCAGTGTATACAACAAATGACATACGGCATTTCGGTTAGAAACTTAATGTATTAAAATAATCAGAGTTATTAAATGAGCAAATACAAACCGGATTCCAAAAAAGTTGGGACACTACACAAATTGTGAATAAAAACTGAATGCGATAACGTGAAAGTGCCAAATTTCAATATTTTATTCCAGATAGAAAATAGATGACAGGGTCAAAAGTTTAAACTGAGAAAATGTATCATTTCAAGGGAAAAATATGTTGATTTTAAATTTCATGGTGTCAACAAATCTCAAAAACGTTGGCACTGGTAGTAATAACATGCTGCAAAAGTCAATTGCACTTATAACAAACAGCTGGAAAACCAATTACCACTAATGATGTCCATCGGCAAAATGACTGTGTATAAAAAGAGCTTCTCAGAGTGGCAGTGTGGAAGCGAAGGTGGGGAGAGGATCACCAATTCCTCCATTGTTGCTCAGAAAGATAGTGGAACAATATCAGAAAGGTGTTTCCCAGTGAAAAATTACAGTGACTGAGTTTATCATCATCTATAGTACATAACATCATCCAAAGATTCAGAGAATCTAGAACATTCTTTGTGCGTAAGGGTCAAGGCCAAAAAACCATACTGGACGTATAATGATCTTTGAGCCCTTAAACGGCACTGCGCCACAAACAGGAATGCTACTACAAGGGAAATCACAGAATGGGCTCAGCAATACTTCCAGAAACCATTGTCGCTGAACACATTCCACAGTGCCATCCGCTGTAGCCAGCGGAAACTCTACCGTACGAAAAAGACGCGCTTTCTAAACGGGACCCAGAAGTGCAGGCATTTTCTCTAAGCCAGGGTTCATTTAAAATTGAGTGTGGCAAAGTTGAAATCTGTTCTGTGGTCAGACGAATCACGATTCGAAGGTCTTTATGGAAAACTGGGACGCCATGTCATCCGGACTAAAGAGGACAAGGACAATCCAAGTTGTTATCAGCGCTCAGTTGAGAAGCCTGCATCTGTGATGATATGGGGCTGCATGAGTGCGTGTGGCATGGGCAGCTTGCACATCTGGAAAGGCATTGTCAATGCAGAAAGGTTCAGATTCTAGAACAACATATGCTCCCATCCAGACTTTGAAGACCTTGCATTTTTCAACATGATAATACCGAACCACATGCACCGTTAATTACATCATCATGGCTGCGTAGGAAAAGGATCCGGGTATTGAACCGGCTAGCCTGCAATCCAGATCTTTCACCTATAGAGAACATTTGGCGCATCATAAAGAGGAAGGTGCAACAAAGAAGGCCCAAGACAGTTGAACAGTTAGAGGCCTGTATTCAACAAGAATGGGACAGCATTCCTATTTCTAATCTTGAGAAACTTGTCTCTTTGGTCCCCAGATGTTTGCAGACTGTTGTAAGAAGAATAGGGGATGCCTCAAAGCAGTGAAAATGGCCTTGTCCCAACTTTTTGAGATTTGTTGACACCATGAAACTTAAAATCAACATATTTTCCCTTAAAATTATACATTTTCTCAGTTTAAACTTTTGACCCTGAGTCAGCTGAGATAGGCACCAGCCTCTCTGCCACCCTTATGGGATTAAAAAGTTTGTCAAATGAGAGAGAGAGAGAGAGAGAGAGAGAGAGAGAGAGAGAGCGAGAATGAGTGAGTAAATGTTAATTTTTTTTTTTTTTTTTTTTTTTTTAAATGTTAATTTTTTTTTATTTTATTATTTTGTAAATCAAGTTAAAAAATTTAGTACACCACCCCGGTTTCCTGGCTCAGTCTAAAAACAATGCACAGTAGGCTAATTGGCTGTTCTAAATTGCCCCAATTGTGAGTGCGAACGGTTGTGTGAGTGCTGGCTCTTCAATGACCTGGTGAGCTATCCAGGGTAGACCTCGCCTAGAGTAGGCTGAGATGGACGCCAACCTCAGTCTGACCCTCCTTAATATTAACCAGCTTAGATGACTGAATTAATAAAATATTATATTGTACATATATGACATCATACATGCAAAACAACAGAGTAGCATATCAGTAGCAAACACTGACACACAGTGAGTAAACACAAGTACCTTTGGTTCATGTGAACAGTAATGGATGCTCTAATACTATACTCAGATAGATCTAACCCATAGCATGGCATAATGAACTGTAATTTACAGTTAGTTTCATTATACAATAGAGCAAATTTATTGTTTTACAATCAGAAAAACTATCTTTTCTGTACCTGGATGCTAATAGCACTGTGTGGCTAATTGCTTATTCTGAACTGTGCAAGTGTGAATAATGACACAATTCATCAAGCTCATTCCTTTCCCCTTTTATAAATAGACTCTTAAATCCGAATAAATGTACTTCAGTGGAACAATTTACTTTTTTTATTGGAAATAATTACAGTTTAATGTTCACCTCAGTCATTTTCCTCATTATGTTTGCATTAGTTTGTACTAATGGTGAGGAATTCGAAAAGCAATGTACAGTTTTCTGAATTATCTAAACATCTGAGAAGTTTGGAAACACCACAGTGCATTATATCTACAAGGATACGTTTATTTATCATGATTTGGGCCAACATGTAATGCTGCACTGGTTCAGATTCTAACACTTTATTTAAAATTTTGGGCGGCATTGTGGCACAGTGGTGAGCACATCCCACTCACAGCTAAAAGATCCTGGGTTCAGTTCCTGGCCTCGGGTGTGGTTTCCATGTTATCGTTCTGCTTGCGTAGGTTTCCTCCAGGTACTGCTCACAGTCCAAACATATGCGTAGTAGGCAAACTGGCTGTTCCAAATCATCCCTAGGTGTTACTGTTGGGCCTGCATTGGCCTAGTGAGCTGTTCAGATTGTACTCTGCATTCACCTAGTGTCGGCTGAGATTGGCTCAGCCTCCCTGCGACCCTATTTAGGAGTGAGTGGTTCAGAAAACGAATGATGAATGAATATATCATTTAATCTTACATTACATGATGAGATGTTTTGTCTTTCATGTCAGATTTCATGTCTTTCATGTCAGATAAATTCTTGCTGTGTATCACTATCCCACCCTGTGCTTGCATGGGTTTCCTCTAGGTACTCTAATTTCCTGTAACAGTCCAAAGACACGCACTTTAGTTCAACCGTCTACTCTAAATTGCCTATAGGTATGAATCTGAATGGATGTTTGTATCTATGTTAGCCCTGTGATAGATTAGTGATCTGTTCATGGGGTACCCCACCTCTTGCTTGGAGGCAGCTGTAGGCAGAGATTGGTTACAGCTTCTCACATGATCCCTGATTGATGAGTGGTGTAGATGATGGATGAATAGATGCACTCACGCTTTCATTTGCCAAACCGCTTAATCCTACTACAGTTGTGGGGTGAGGGGTGGGGGCTGGAGTCACTCTCAGTTGACTCTGGACAAAGGCAGGGTTCACCCTGAATGGCTTGCCAGACCTTTATGGAGCCAACACACACACACACACACACACACACACACACACACACACACACACACACACACACACACACACACACACACACACACACACACACACAAATCCATTCATGTGCACACTCATACCTATAGGCAGTATGAAGTTTCCAGTTAGCCTTATGTATCTTTGGAATGTGGGAGGAAACCCTTGCAAACACAGGGAGAACATGAAAACTCCACACAGACGCCTAAGCTGAGTCCAGGACCATCTTTCTGTGAGATGGACGTGCTAATCACAAGACCACCATGTCACCCCTGAATAGATGTGAAACAGGCCAATTTAATCCAAATATATTGGTTATAAATGTCCTGCCATTTTGTCCTGGGATGAGACAGTGGTGTGATTTTGATGCCATTAAAGCATAAAGTAGTGTACGTATGTACATTACTAGGTAGCGTACAGATAAGGAAAACTTACCTATCACATCAATGCGTTATATAAAATCCTATATAGATTGATAATAGAAATAGAAGGGCTCTGTTCCCACATTGTTTATTCACGTTATTCAGGTATATGAGCAGTAATACACAAACTGCAGTTCCTCCTATGAGCAGTATTGGGAAATAAGTGTAATATTTGTCTTGTATCTGACTTATATACTGTACATAGAATGTTTGTTTCTGTTGTTAGGGAACGGTGTAGTAGTGGTTAGGACATCCACATCACAGTAAGAACACCCTGGGTCCTGTGGTCCGAGGTCATTTCTGTGAGCAGTTTGCATATTCCCCCCCTGCACAGGATTTTCTTCCACAGTCCAAAAGCTGGCGAGCTGTTCAAGGTGTATCCTGCCTTTGCTGACATTTGGCTAAGATAGGCTTCAGCTTCCCTGCAACCATAGTAGGATTTGGTGTTTCCTCAAATGGAGTGGGAGATAAAAGCAAGTTTATTGTGCTTTTGCACTTGTGGTTTGCTGTATTTCTTGTCTATTTATTATCATTTTATTGGGGTGTTTTTGTTATTTTTAGGCTTTAGCTTGGGGTGTCATCAGTTGAAATTCGTTGTGTCAAACACAATAAGACTAAATGGTTGGAACACTGAATTGTTTGATGCATACAACCTGAGGGATAAAATATGAAACCTGTCATTTACATTTAGGATCATTGATCTCTCTCTCTCTCTCTCTCTCTCTCTCTCTCTGTGTCTCTATCTCTCTCTCTCTCTCTTTCTCCCACACACACACACACAGAGTGAGAGAGAGAGAGAGAGAGAGAGGGGGGGTGATAGAGAGACAGAGAGAGGAGACAGAAAAAGAGAGGAAGAGAGAGAAAGACAGAGCGAAAAGACAGGGGGAAGAGAGAGGGGGTAGAGGGAGAGAAAAGAGAGGGAGAGAAAAAAGAGAGCGAGAGAGGGAGGGGGGGGGAGAGAGAGAGAGCTGCTCGTATGGTGATAGCAGGTGTGACGAAAGGAGATCTCAGTCTCTCCCACTTTCCGCGTGCAGGGGGCGCTCTTATCCTCATTAGGAGAATCCACCCGGCCCGGCGTACATCCTCCTGAGAGAGAAAGAGAGAGAGAGAAAGAGAGAGAGAGAGACTGGATCTTGCTAATTGTGAGTCCAACAGGACCGAAGCACCAAAAGTCAGTAAAAGAGTGCTAGGCCGTGCGCCGCTGCTGTTGTTTTGGTGTTCGCGTGCTTTAGCTGGGATTAGATTCAACAACATCCCGGGCAGGACGGATGTCCCGACGACCGCCGCACTGAACTCGGATCCTGTAAAGTGAGGAGAAGATTTTAGTGTCTTTTTTTTTCCCCCCGTTTTTTTTTTTCGGAGACGAGGTGGGGGTGAGCGGGCTATCCGGTGATCCGTGCTGCTGCTGTTGCGATGAAGCTGCCGGGATGGATGACTCTGGCGCTGCTGCTCGCGCGCTCCGTGTCGGTAAGCGGAACACTCGTGCTCTATTGTTATCCGCAGATAAACGTGGCCGCGCAAGACCTTTTCAGCACCTGTGTGTGTGTGTGTGTGTGTGTGTGTGTGTGAGTGTGTGAGACACCCAACGGTAGATTTCACGGTACCGTGTGTTTAAGTGCGTGTACGATGGCGTAATGAATAGATAAACGTGCCTGGTGCTCAATTGTAAATCTGGTTGTTGACCGCATACAGCGCGCGTGGGAGCCCAGTGACGACGTCACCTGCGGGGTTCCGTTAGCAGGTTTTTTTTTTTTTTTTTTTTTTTTTTTAAACCCACCAGCTTTATTGATCAGTGTGTGACTTTGCAAGTGGACTGTAGGCATTGTAGGTCAGGGACACACAGCACGCGCCCCCTCGTTTAGTCTGGTCTGCGTTCTGATGCGTAAATGTGCGTGGGGGGGTGTGCGCAAGCGCGCGTTGGAGCGCGTGGTGGGATAGGCCATAATTAGCACATCTCATCTAATTACTTCCGTACAGCCTCCGTCTGCTCGGTCGAATAGATTGAGGTCGCGACGCGGTTGTGGGTTTGGGCTTTATGAGCCTGGGATAGGGTGGGGTACGTACAATAGATAGACGATTGGGTGCAGCGGAACGGCTGCGGGGTAGTGCGAGGGAGGATGACGTCACTGGGACACGCAGGAGCTGAGAGGACCTGACCATGGAACCACACATTATTGCACTAAAAGGCTCCAGATTAAGCAGAGGGGGCTTCACGTTTGGGTTTAAAAACGAGTTACCTGTGGAACATAAACTACTGTTCGGGGTAATAATGTGCAGTTTCTGGATGAAACTGAGGATGTCTTGGGGCAATGGAGCCACATTCCCACTACATGCATTCGCAAAGCCATGCCATGATGTGATTCAGACTAAATATAAAAACTTAATGAACCATAACTGGCAGGAAATGCTTCTTTTTTTTTTTGCTGAATCACTTAATCCTACCAGGGTCGTGTGGAGGATGGAGCCTAGCTCAGCCTGCACTGGGAAAAGGTCTACCCAGAACAACTCACCAGACCATCATAGGGCCCACACACACCCACCCACCCACCCACACCCACCCACACACACACACACACACACACACCTCGAGGCGATTTTGTAACAGTCAATTAGCCTAATGTGCATGAGGGTAGTGGTGGCCTGGTGGTAAAGGGTGCTGGATCGCTGATCCAAAGTTTGGGGGTTCGAGTACCACTCTCCACAAGGTTGTCACTGGGGGGCAGTGCAGCTAATTGGGTTATCAAAGGCCAGCTATGTCTCTCACTGTCTATGATAAGAGTTCATCATCATTTTCTGTAACTGCTTCATCCTAATTAGGGTCACGGGGAGGCTGGTGCCCATCCCAGCCAACTCAGGGCGAGGGCAGAGTACACCCTGGACAGCTCGCCAGGCCATCGCAGGGCGGAAACACGCTGACGGCTTTGCAGCCTACTCTTGTCGAAAGTCAGCAATGGTTCTTTTACATGCCTCACACCATAGACAGTGAGAGACATGGCCGGCCTTTGATAACCCAGTTAGCTGCACTGGGAGGACAGTGACAACCTTGTGGAGAGTGGGACTCGAACCCCCAACCTTAGGATCAGCGATCCGGCGCCTTATACCACTAGACCACCACTGCCTGCTATGATAAGAGGTTCATGTAAAAGAACCATTGCTGACTTTCGTAAAGAATAGCTGCATAGCCATCAGCGTGTTTCTGCCCCTTGATAAAGGGTTGTGTCAGGAAGGGCATCCGATATAAAAACCGATGCCAAATCAAACATGCGAATCAGGTGATTCGTTGTGGTGACCATTGAACATTGAAAAAGGGGAAAAGCTGAAAGGAAAAGAAGAATTAGCCTAATGTGCATGCCACTGAACTGCTTGGAGCACCCAGAGGAAACCCACGTAAGCATCGGAGAAAACCTGCAAACTCCATGCAGCACCACTCAAGTACAGAACCCAAACCCTACTGTGAGGTTCTAAATGAATAGAAATAATCAAACAGATGGTGAAAAGTGGTTGGATTTTACTCAGTTCAATACAAAACAATTTGCATGAGAAAGTAAGAATGTTAGTCCCTGATCTCGACCTTAACCCTGGTGCATTTTTATTGGGATTGTGAGAATAGTACTGACTTGTTAGATTTTTGAGGCTTTGTTGCGATACAGACAGGAAAGAGAATGAAAGAAGGTTGTCAGATTTTTTTTCAAGCTCAGACATTAATTTTGAAATACGTTTGTAAAATAAACAATGTAAAATACATGATAAGTAATGTTTTTCAGGGTGGATTAAAATTAATTTTCTTTCATTTTTAAAAGCAGCCATGATTTATGAAGGAAGTAAATGTAATCGTGCAAAAAAGTCCTTTTTATTTAAAAATGTAAAAAAAAACAAGATGCAAAAAGAATAATTTTGTTAGTATTGTATTAACCAATTGCTGCCCACCCCACACATACACATGTCCATATCGTCTGTCTTTACTTTTTTACTTTTTTAATTTAAATGAATAAAGTCAATCCTCCCATTATTTGTGCTTAATGCACAAAAAGACCACATGACCCTTGACCAGCACACATTTTTAACCAGTCAGATGTTGTGGCCCCTTGAAAGGAAGTTGGGTGATGTAATATCCTGTACAGTCCTGCCTGCCAAAACTGGAGTTTAATTTAGATCTGAAAATGTTGCTTAATGGTCATATCCCCTTCTGATTTGTCTCCCTTGTCTGTATATGTGTATCTAGTTGTGTGTTTAGGGTTATGTTGGTCAATACTGAATCAGGGTTTTGTGCTGCATATGACAAAGCCAACCATAGATGAATATGAGGAGGAGCAAGAGAAAATGGGAGAAAGGAATGTGTGAAACAGAGGATTTCTACTCCGAGTATCTCAGACCACACAGAACCATGTAAATAATACAATAAGACATGCTGCACTGTAAATGCAACTTCTTCATACCAAATTATTTATTTTGTGATTGTGTATGTCAGATAATTTGTGAGATTTGCTGAGGTAGTAAGGCTAATTATGCAAAAAAAAAAAACAAAAAACAAAAAAAACCCCAAACAAACAAACAAAAAAAAAAAACAACAACCCAAAACCCCCCAACTTCTTCTTTTCCTTTCGGCTGATCCCTTCAGGGGTCGCCACAGCAAATGATCTGCCTCCATCTCTCCCTATCCTCTGCATCTTCTACTCTTACTCCAACGACCTTCATGTCCGCCTTCACCGCATCCATAAATCTTCTCTTTGGTCTTCCTCTGGGCCTTTTGCCTGGTAGTTCCACCAACATTCAAAGTCCCTACTCTCAGTCCGAGGCTCACGCATTTCCTCTTCTCTCTCTGCCTACGGACACGCCTCCCGCCTCTCCTTCTTCGACGTCTTCGACCAACAGTAGTCCAATTTCCATCAGCACCCTGTTGGTTGACAGCACTGATGGCGGTCGTTGTTAACCCGGGCCTCGACCGATCCGGTATGAATTCTGTATTGATCATTTGCATTTTTTTTAAATGTGGCAGAAGTTTTACGCCGGATGCCCTTCCTGTCGCAACCCTCTGCATTTATCCGGGCTTGGGACCGGCATAAGGGGGAGAGACACTGGTTAGTGCCCCCCGCCTCATGGCCCCCCAACAAAACTATTTATTGCAATGCTGAGTTCTGAGAAAGTGTGATGTTAACCTTTCAGGAATTGACTTCAGTCTAAAGTTTGGTTTCTTATGTAATTCAGAACACAGATGCATAAATTGGATTAGCTCACCATTGGATCATTTTTTTACATTTGGTAATTGCTTTACTCAGTTTCATTAAGAGAGCGGTGCACTGTGCTGGCTTGACAGCCAGACTTGGAATCTCTAAGCATGCTACGATTTGATTACATTTTTATGTGAGGTGCCATGATGTGATTATAAAATGATGCTTAATGGATCTTGGTGGATCTTGAGCTTTTATTTCTCAAACCTGCATTATGATTTGTTTCATTATGACCACATGCTGCTTTTAAAACAAAATACTATCATCTTCATCCATGCCTCCCACCACCGATAGCATTCAGTATTGTTTGGGAAAAAAATCTTGTACACATAATCCTGTAAAAATTTGATGAGGGTTTTGTGAATTGATGCAGCATAAAAAAGAGCATCATGATGAATCTAAAAATCAATTATATTACTCCTGTTTTCTTTCCATGTGTACATACATTAATATATCAATAATGTCACATTAGTATATACAATTAGCCTGACATTAGCACATTAAATGTCACATGTCTAGAAAAGATTAGTTCATTTAGATGTGTCAGGGCAGTTAGCTCAGTGGTGTCACCACCCATCGAAAGCTTCACACTGACTCGCCTCCCCTGACCTTCACCCACTGCTCAGCACTCCTTTGCCGAGGTAGATCCCAAGGTAATAGACGTTAGGAAGGAAATCTGGGTCACAACATCAATACTCTTACAGTTTTACACAACAGATCCTTCAATATAGACCTTTGCCAAAAAAAAGAGCTTGTGCCTCACAAGGCTAATTATGAGAGTCATTACAATATTTGGTTCTTTTCAGCTGTGCAATAAATATACAGAAAGCAGTAATTATCTGTTTACATTCATTTATTTGACAGGTGCTTTTATCCAAAGTGATTTACAAAGTGATGTAGAACCCGATCCAACTATGATCCAATTATTGAGGAAATGGAAAGAGGGAAAGAGATTGGGGAATGCAGAGAGAGGAGGAGGAGGAGAGAGAGAGAGAGAGAGAGAGAGAGAGAGAGTGTGTGTGTGTGTGTGTGTGTGTGTGTGTGTGTGTGTGTGTGTGTGTGTGTGAAAGAGAGAGAGGGGGGGAGAGAGAGGATGCAGACGTGCAGAGCTGCTTGCTCTTTCCCAGGAGACTTGGCTTTCTACCTGCTCACTACAGTCACCATGACAACCACAGAGCACTGTACAGTCATGGCTTTACAGAATCTCTCTCACTCTCTGTTTCGCTCTTACCCCCCCTATTTAATTCAGATGATGCTCTTCTCTGATTGGGGGAGGGGAAATCCTCCCATCTGTACCTGACAAACACAGATGAGGGAAGGGAAGGTTGGAGGAAAGGCGGATGTAAATGATAGTCTGTCTGTGTGGGTGTATATGTGTTTAAAAATCTCTGGGATTCTCCACAGATAAGACTTTGCTCAGTTTCAGATGTGGCTGTGTAAATGCTAGTTTGCACAGCCGTGTCCCTGAAACCACAGCGTGATAGAGTGGTTGTTCCCTCCCGAAATGCTCATGTGGCCCAAATTTTGGTGCATTTGTGTGTGCTCTGCAGAGTTATAATAAGACTCTAAATTAGAGGGTTTAGGTGGGAGGGGTTTCAAAGCCATAATGAATTTATACTGTTACATCAATTTGCTGTTTAAATATGAATACCTCTTGTTTCGCCAATACGCCAGTCCAGATACAGAAAAAGAAGGAAAGATTGCATGTGTGTGCATGTGTAACTCTGTGTCTTATTTGTTCTGCAGATATTTTCACGGCCCTTGGCTTGCTGGGTGGTAGTGATGCATTTCCGTGGAGATAGGACTGGCTTGTATAATTGGTTTAACAAGAGGTTGGGGTGTGGCAGTGTTCTCTGGGGAGTACAGTATTGCGATATCGTTAACTTTCCGGTGGCAGGGTGGGGCACTGCGAGCATTTGGGAACCATTTCAGACAACACAGATTCCCAGTGGGAGAGGTGTAATCATTCTGAGCCAACACAGATGAATCTCTTCCAATGCATCAGAGGTTCTGTTTGTGTATTTCAGTGGATTGTGCATTCATTCATAACTATGACACTATACGTACAGTTACGATATGAGCACTGTACTATAAGCAAGAAATACAGGTTCTTACATATTCTTTAAATCTATACATATAGTATCAGGTAATGGACATAACCTACTACATGAAAGCTGATTAAATTAATATAAAAGAATTGACAATAATGATGGATAATTATGAAATGTCAGCAGAGAATGAATATGATTCCAGTTGTTTAGGACTTTACATCAGAAGCCAATTGCAGTTACAAATGTCTTAAGAATCTGTTATTAATCCAACCAGTCCCTAAAAATAAAAGGAAACAACTTTGTATATAACCAAGGTGGAATACAGTTTACTAGTACTGTACATATTTATATTGTTAGGCCAGTGGTGTAGTAGTCAGTGTGCTGAGTTCATGATTGAGAGTTCCAGGGTCAAATCCCTGTGAGACAACCACCGTACTCAAATCCCTAGGCAAAATCTTTACCACAAACACTAGTGCACTGCAAGTACCCATAAAAATACTGGGATGGTGCCTGCAATGCACTAGTGTTCCATCCAGGAGGAGTTGAACTCCTGGTCGCTTTACGCTTCCGAACTCGGGAGAAGCTCTGGCTCTGGGTATTAGTCTTGAGTGTAAACTCACAACAGATTTGATCTTATTATGCATTTCTGCATAAAGGGGGTTCTTCATGAAAATGGCTGTTTCTGAACAAATAGGGTTCTTATTTTAACAATCCTAGTAATTGTCATGAATGCAGTTATTTTCAGTATCAGAATGTGCATATACTGCACAAGTGTTTGCCTCAGACTGAGGGTTATATGCCAAACTGGATATAAACAGACTAGCACGACCAAGACTCCTGTCATTTAAAGATGTGTGTGTGTGTGTGTGTGTGTGTGTGTGTGTGTATATATATATATATATGAAGGGCCTACAGGCAGATTATGCATTTTTGGAACCAAACTCATGAGTACCAGAAAATGGTTACAAGAACAGTACATGAAATTGTGTGGCTGATTTCTTTCCAACCCAGGGTGTATATTTAAGTAGTCTATTCATCATTCGTATCCCTCAATTTTTTCCACAGTGAAACGCTGCCTAGTTTTAATTTACATGTGGATGAATATTTTTAGTCCTACTATACTTCATTTAATGTAATGAACACGAATGAGGAGGTTTTGCTCTTTTAATGTTGCCCTCAAAATACCTTGGGAAAGGGGTGTAAAAGTAGATAGAATAAGCTCATATTGTCTAATCAGTATACAAATTACATAAGAGGAGAGAACTGCATATTTTGTGTTTTTTGACTTCAACATTGTTTGGTGGAAACATGGATAGAACCCTTTGAAAAACACTTAAAAAATTACTAATTATTATTATTAATTATTTGCATTTAACAAAGTGTGTGTGTGTGTGTGTGTGTGTGTGTGTGAGAGAGAGAGAGAGAGAGAGAAAGAGAGAGATTGCTTCACATTTTTTTATTAAACTATCAATGGGACCTTGCAATATAATGTATTAATCAGCTCTAATTGTATCATTATCAAGTTATTGATATTAGATTTCGGCCCTCAGTATTAATATCACCTTACAAGGTTGGTTGCGAGGATGTGATCTAGATATATTTTAAGGTCTTCTTTTCATTGCTGTTTAAGTACAATTATACTGCATTTTGCTGAGACCAAAAAAATTGCTAATATGCTGCGTTAACATTACCTACATGTTATACTGTGTCAGGATAAGCTCCAGGTCATTACGCTGACATTTACACTCTTCCAGACATAAATGGTTCAGATAAAAAAAAAGAAGAATATATATATATATATATATATATATATATATATATATATATATATATATATATATATATATATATATATATATATATATATATGTGTGTGTGTGTGTGTGTGTGTGTGTGTGTGTGTGTGTGTGTGTGTGTGTAAACAGATAAACAGATGTTCAGCTGACTGCTGGGTTTAAGGTACATAAACAGTTCATTCAGAATATTCGGTTGGGCTTTGTAGAAAATCTGTTTCTAAACACTGCAATTGAAGCACAGCAGGTTTACAAAAATGTCTAGACCTCTAATGAGTAAACTAAAGGCGGCAATGGAAAGGAGAAAACCCCCAAGAGATGGTATAAGGAGGAAATCTGGGGCTAGCAGCTAGAATGAAAAGTTCTCAATATGATGGGTAATAGTACAACAAACAATAAGATCCACCGAGGCGTGTGTGTGTGTGTGTGTGTGTGTGTGTGTGTGTGTGTGTGTGTGTGTGCGCGCGCGCGTGTGTGTATGCATGCATGTGCATATGTGAGCGTGTGTGTGCGCGCGTGTGTGTGTGTGTGTATGTGAGAAAATGCAAAAATCATGATACAGGTGCTTTTAACCTTTTCTCTAAATCTCTAAGTTCTATTTAAAGACTGAGGGGATCAGGTTCACGGAAAAGGGCCATGAAATCCTGTAATCCTCAATCCAGAAACAAAATGGTGTCAGTTGCTAATGCAATATAAAAATGTCTATTGGATATTCACAAAGACATCTCACTTTTTTGGTGCAGTATCACATTCTATTCACACATGACCAGCTCTTGGGTACTGTATTAAGCACTTGTTATGTGATGGTGCGATTGATTCACTCGGGCCACTGAAAGTGTTTTTATTTGACTTCCTTAAAAAGAGTTATTTTTCAGTCCTCAGGCCAGGCGATTGTGTATTCTTGGCTACAACTGAAGCCCTTCTTTTTGATCAACCACATATACTAGATTAGGTAGAAGAAAATCCTTTATTTTTCTGCTTATCGCTCTATGGTTGACCATCATTACCGCTGTCTGGTACTGGGTCTATAACCACACAACTTCTTTTGATACTCATAAACAAGAGATAAAATAAAATGTGCTTTCCTCTCAAAATGTTAATATCAACACATTCCACACAACCAAATTGTATTTTCCCCCCAATAAGAATCTTTCTGCTTTGTCAGATTGCTGGATGCCACAGCGAAATGTCGACGTTTGCACTTTTTACAGTCGCTTTTCTCCTCTCTATCTCTTAATGTGGAATTTAACTTCAGCTGCAGCTGAGGAGGGTTTTTTTCTACGAGATGGGAGAGCCATGTGCATATGTGCAAAGTGATATGGCACCTTTGCAAATGAATGGCAACCCTGCCTGACACATCCTGGCAGAGTGTTCGATAAACCAGCGGATCAAATCAGCAGCCTTTAACGCTACACTTGAACTACTGTTATGTTTTACATAAATTTAACGAGGTAGCTTCTTAAAGGTGAGCTGCAAAAAGGTCATTCTTGCATGGCCACATTATCTGCAAAGAAGTAACTGAATTGAATACAGCACAGTGGTGCAGTGGTTGCACTATTTCCTCGCACTGCAACCACTGCACAGTCTTACCAGTATCTGCACGGATTTCCTCTGGGTGCTCCAGTTTCCTCCCAGCATTTCATGACAAAAGACTAAACTGTTTATAGCCGTGAATGGCCGTCTGTCTCTCTGTGTGAAACCCATCTGCCGTCATAGAGCTGTCAGTGAGCACCTGTCCCGCGAGTTTATTTGATGTTATGTTGAATGAGGTAATGAGCGCATGAAAAAAGAGATGGATGAAGTGAAATGGATCGACGGCTGAAGGGTTTCGCCATCTCAGAGAGTTATTTTTATCTCTGACATCAGTCTGCTGTCCCTAGTAAATAACAAATAAAGACAATCACCGTCTGCTACTGTTGAACATACAGGTGAGTTGGCATTTGGCTGGAGTCTCTGAGGTGTGTGCATGTGTAACTTTCTGCCCAGACTTTAGGATAAGCATGCCACAATGCAGCAGAGGGTCTTCCAGTATTGCTCATCCCTCAGTGCCAGCTTGGTTTGTGTCAGGCTCCAGCTCCACAATAGATTGGTGATCTGTCGAGGGTGTACAATACTTTTTGTCCATTGTCAGATGGGACACTCTGGCATACAGTAAAACCTCCGCTGACGAACGCTTAAGATCACAAACTTTTCGCCTCAAGAACATTAAATTTGCGAGCATATAGTCTCTGCTGACGAACTAGTTTTCGGCGGACGAACCAAGCCACGCGGTCGAACAGCGCCACGGTGGCGGCCACGAGAAGCTGACGCACGCGCACGGCGTCCCAGTTCGTCACCCCCTTTCTTTGAGTGCGGACGTGGTTTGTGTTTGCTAGACATTTTGGACCATATTGAGTGTACTTTTGCTACTATGGGACCGAAAAAGACCCCACCACAGGCGGAGATCATTGAAAAACACGAACGAGGTGTGCGTTTGTGTGACTCAGCGTCCCAGTACCAGTACGCTAAGTCTACCATTGCTCCCATCCTTAAGAACAAGGAAGCTATTAAGGGTGCGTGTGTGGCTAAGGGTGTTTCCAAACAGTAGGCGTTTCCAAACACTCCTTCCAAACAGTAAGTCCCTCCCTCCCTCCTCCTCCCACTCCATTCCATCAAGCCATCAACTACCATCACAAAGGTAAATAAAACCACTTTATTATACAGTACAGTTTATTTCTTTAATTACAATACAATAGCACATTTATTATACATAAAATAAGGTATATTTTTGTGTAGTTTTAAGGCTTATTTAGTAGAAAATTATGTTTCATGGGGACCTGGGAACGGATTATTCTCATTTTAATGGTTTCTTATGGGAAATAAATGTTCGGAAGACGAACTTTTCGCCTTACACACACTTTCTGGGAACCAATTATGTTCGTGAGCTGAGGTATCACTGTATTTGCAACCCTTGTATAAATATACACATCTTTTATTGAAGCACTTTTTAATTTTTTCACCATATTTTTGGGTATTAATCTATCACCATGACTTGACTTGGGGAACGTTTGCCCATTTTGGAATCTTTTTTTCTTTAATTAATCGTCCATTTTGTCTCCTAATTTTAATTGTATCTAATTCCCACCCATCATGCATTTCCTTCGCTATCACACGACCACTATCGACCATGGAGGAGCCTCAGCATGCACATGCCCCCTTCGTGACGTGTGATGATGTCACCTGCTTCTTTTCGAACTGCTGCACATGCGTATTTGAGGGCAGTCTAGCACACTTGGAGGGAAAGCGCTATCTGCTCCTTCGTACGAATGAGTTCAAAGACGCCCATGAGTGCATGGCAATTGCTGTGAGTGACAGGGAAGTGAGCATATGTCATCCGTTCCTCCAGTGAGAGCTTGGCCAATTAGCTCCCATGGACTCTCGGACATGGATGACTTGGCATGAAGCTGGATTCAAACCTGTGCTCTCCAGGTTGATAGTCACGCACCCTGTCGAAACACTACTCAGGAGCCAACCAATTGGGAACCCTTGCCTACTATTCCTTGCAAAAGTATTCCAAATCTGTCTAATTGTAAGTAGTCCTGTGCACAGCTTTCTGAAGGTCTCCTCACAGATTTTCAACTGGGCTTTGGCTGGGCCATTCCAAAACTTTAATCCTCTTCTTGTGTAGCCGTTGCTTTGTTAATTTGATAGACTTTAGATCAGTGGTCTCCAACCTTTTTTGCACCAGGGACCAGTTTTATCTATGAAAATGTTTCCGCGGACCGGTTAGAGTCTACTCCGTGGTCTGGTTTTGGTGGCTGTCACCGCATAAAACCCCGCCTTACAAAGATATGTGGTTGGAAATGGAAGAAGGGCTTTCAGCGCTTCTGTGGCAATGTCAAAAACAATTGTTTTTCAAAATAAGACCTGGAAGCTCTAATTTAAAAAATATTATTTGTACCATGAAAGATTTTGTTTGCGGACCGGTATCAAATGATCCACAGACCGGTACTGGTCCATGGACCGGGGGTTGGGGGCCCCTGCTTTAGATTGTTGTTGCGCTGAACGATTAACGTCCTCTTCATTTTCATCTTTTTAGCAGAAGACTGAAGGTTTTGTGCCAAAATTGACTGGTATATATAACTGTTCATAATTTCCTCCATCTTGACTAAAGTTCCAATTCCTGCTAAAATAAAACAGCCCTAAAGCACAATGCTGAATTTATCATGATTCACTATTATTTGGTGATGTTTTTGTTACATCTTGGTCTCATAAAAATATATCACATTTCACCACATGCTTATGGCAGACATTTATTTGAATTTTTTTCAAACCTTCGCCAGAGTTTGATATATTTCTTTGTAAGAAAAGAATTTCCAGATACAGTGATACCTCTGCTCACGAACATAATTGGTTCCCAGAAAGTGTGTGTAAGGCGAAAAGTTCGTCTTCCGAACATTTATTTCCCATAAGAAACCATTAAAATGAGAATAATCCGTTCCCAGGTCCCCATAAAACATAATTTTCTACTAAATAAGCCTTAAAACTACACAAAAATATACCTTATTTTATGTATAATAAATGTGCTATTGTATTGTAATTAAAGAAATAAACTGTACTGTATAATAAAGTGGTTTTATTTACCTTTGTGATGGTAGTTGATGGCTTGATGGAATGGAGTGGGAGGAGGAGGGAGGGAGGGACTTACTGTTTGGAAGGAGTGTTTGGAAACGCCTACTGTTTGGAAACACCCTTAGCCACACACGCACCCTTAATAGCTTCCTTGTTCTTAAGGATGGGAGCAATGGTAGACTTAGCGTACTGGTACTGGGACGCTGAGTCACACAAACGCACACCTCGTTCGTGTTTTTCAATGATCTCCGCCTGTGGTGGGGTCTTTTTCGGTCCCATAATAGCAAAAGTACACTCAATATGGTCCAAAATGTCTAGCAAACACAAACGCATTCAAAGAAAGGGGTGTGACGAACTGGGACGCCGTGAGCGTGCGTCAGCTTCTCGTGGCCGCCACCGTGGCGCTGTTCGACCGCGTGGTTTGGGTCGTCCGCCGAAAACTAGTTCGTCAGCAGAGACTATATGCTCGCAAATTTAATGTTCTTGAGGCGAAAAGTTTGTGAGCTTAAGCGTTCGTCAGCGGAGGTTTTACTGTATATGAAAATACATCAGAATTGTTGTCTCAGGTAGAGCACAACCAGCACTTGTCAGAAATTACTGCAGGTCCATTACTGTGGTTTAATCTTTTTTTTTTTTTTTTTTTTTTTTTTTTACAATGAAAGTCTTGCTCTTTCTATTGTGCCATATTTCCTCCACTGTTGATGACCGCCTTCCTTGTTTCATGGTATATTTATTATCTTGGAACATGTACTGCACCCTTCACTTGCCTGATTACTTTTATCAATGAACTTCTTTTGGTGCTTTGTAACTCATTGCAGACCATTGCTCTTGGTGTATGATGCAACCAAGTAAATGTCAGGAAAATACGACTACAACAGCCAAACTTTATTTGGAGCTCGTAAGCATCCAACCATAAGAGTGTGTGCACACTTTACACAACAACATTGATAGTTTTTTAGTTTTACCTTTTTACTTCTAATAGAGGGGCAGTGGTGGAGTGGTGGAAGGCTTACTGATCCAATGGTCAGGGTATCAAGCCCCACTGTCACCAATTTGTCACTGCTGCCCCATAACGCAGCTTACTGCGTTATTGAGGGCGAGCCTTGTATCTTACTGTCTGTGGTTAGAGACATCAAAAATAATCATTGTTGTCGTTTGTAAAGAGTGAACCATTTGGGTTGCCATCAGCGTGTTTCTATCCTGTGATGGCCTGGTGAGCTGTCAAGGGTGTACCTACCCATGACCCTAATTAGAATTGAGTGGTTCAGAAAATGCATCAATTCTACAGATAAATCAAGCTGTTCAGAGTGTACCCCCACCTTCATGCAGTGTTTTCTGAGATAGGCTTCAGTCTCCCTGTGTCCATAGCACGATTAAGTGGTCCAGCTAATGAGTTAGTGGGTGAATTTAAAGGTCATGTTAAAGGTGGAAAAATTATTTATCTCGGTCTCTGTGTTGGAATTTACCGCACTATTGTATAGGTGCTGGATCACTGATGCTAAGGTTGGGGGTTCAAGCCCCACTCAGCACAGGTTGTCACTATCCCCCCAGTGCAACTAACTGGGTTATCAAAGGCCGGCCATGTTTCTCACTGTGTGTATATATATATATATATATATATATATATATATATATATACACAGTGATACCTCAGCTCACGAACATAATTGGTTCCCAGAAAGTGTGTGTAAGGCGAAAAGTTCGTCTTCCGAACATTTATTTCCCATAAGAAACCATTAAAATGAGAATAATCCGTTCCCAGGTCCCCATAAAACATAATTTTCTACTAAATAAGCCTTAAAACTACACAAAAATATACCTTATTTTATGTATAATAAATGTCTATTGTATTGTAATTAAAGAAATAAACTGTACTGTATAATAAAGTGGTTTTATTTACCTTTGTGATGGTAGTTGATGGCTTGATGGAATGGAGTGGGAGGAGGAGGGAGGGAGGGACTTACTGTTTGGAAGGAGAGTTTGGAAACGCCTACTGTTTGGAAACACCCTTAGCCACACACGCACCCTTAATAGCTTCCTTGTTCTTAAGGATGGGAGCAATGGTAGACTTAGCGTACTGGTACTGGGACGCTGAGTCACACAAACGCACACCTCGTTCGTGTTTTTCAATGATCTCCGCCTGTGGTGGGGTCTTTTTCGGTCCCATAATAGCAAAAGTACACTCAATATGGTCCAAAATGTCTATCAAACACAAACCACGTCCGTACTCAAAGAAAGGGGGTGACGAACTGTGACGCCGTGAGCGTGCATCAGCTTCTCGTGGCCGCCACCGTGGCGCTGTTCGACCGCGTGGTTTGGTTCGTCCGCCGAAAACTAGTTCGTCAGCAGAGACTATATGCTCGCAAATTTAATGTTCTTGAGGCGAAAAGTTCGTGAGCTTAAGCCTTCATCAGCGGAGGTTTTACTGTATATATATATATATATAGTGAGCGGCATGTAAAAGAACCATTGCTGACTTTTGACAA
The DNA here is from genome assembly GCA_024760905.1 of Plotosus lineatus. Lineage (NCBI taxonomy): Eukaryota > Metazoa > Chordata > Actinopteri > Siluriformes > Plotosidae > Plotosus > Plotosus lineatus. The sequence goes on along the minus strand of CM045728.1, from coordinate 71,759,698 downwards.
GAGTAGGCTGCAAAGCCGTCAGCGTGTTTCCGCCCTGCGATGGCCTGGCGAGCTGTCCAGGGTGCACTCTGCCCTCGCCCCATGTCGGCTGGGATGGGCGCCAGCCTCCCCGCAACCCTAATTAGGATTAAGTGGTTACAGAAAATGAATGAACTGAACTTTTTGCATTTTAACAGTGTGCATAGGCATAGATATTGTTATCTACTGTATTTAGAAATTTTAATCTATTGAAAGGGGAAAAGGAAGCCGAGTAAATATAAATATGAAACTGTAACTACTTCCTTTCAGTCCTGTAAGTGTAAAGACTGACTGGCTTCTTTCACATCACAGATCTTTGTTTGATTTCTGACTCATCCGATTAGACAGTACATTCAATTCAGAAGTGACAATCAATGTGACAGAGCTGCGATCACTGTAGATAAAGATGTCATAATAACTTGCTTGCACAAAGGATTTGCCAAGGCAGCTTTAACTGCAGCTTCTGAAATCTTTTAAATTGAAATGATGTCTGATACAGATGTGGGTGTCTGAGGCAATGAGTCTCTGGCAGCATTTATTTGTAAATTAACATGATGTCACAGACTCCCACTTTCATGGGTGGAGCTGGGGGAGGTGGGAAACCTACATAGGATTTAAGGACTTTTTAAAAGACGTAGAGATGTACCAAACAGTCGATTCTACCTCACCATATATGCCTTGCAAGGTGGAGAATTTTAACTAGATAGATCAATGATCCCCAACCTTTTTATCACCGCGGACCGGTCAAGACTTGACAATTTTACCGGGGTGGGGGTGGGGTATAGGTCGTTTACATTGTAAATATAATTTATTTAATTATGTAAAATACTATTATTATCATCATCATCACTAATAATAATAATAATAATAATAATAAACACTCCATGAATGTTATCTTTCAACAGCTGAAATAAAGTTGGTTGGGAAGTAGAGCTTGAACTTTTCTAAAAAAAGAAAAAAACAAAAAACCCCCACAGGTGATCATGCACCAGCTGGGAGAATGAAGGCTCAGGCTCAGTCTCACCCAAAATCACCGCTAATGGTTGAAACATGTCCAACAAGCCTCTGTTCACACGCTGTCTCCTTGTGGGTTACATTTTCGCTCTCAAATGACCAACATGTAACTGAGAGAATCCGCTCATTTTTCAAAATAAAAGCTTTTTCAAAAATAAAGATCATTTAGACTCAGATAATAAATTAAACGGAAATAATGAATTATTTCTTCTGCAGCCTGGTACCAATTGAGCCACGGACCGGTACCAGTCCGCGGCCCAGTGATTGGGGACCCCTGAGTTAGATGACTGTTTGAACCATTTTAATCTAATAGATTGCAGATCTTCATAAATGGAGATATTTTACCTTAATACCAGCATTGTTTCATCACAGTTTAGTACACAGCAGGAAAAAAAAACACATAGGTGTCCATTACTTCTTTAACTGCAAGTGAGTTCCCCTGCGATGAACTCGCTGGATAGGTATCTGAGGTATCTGAAAAGGCGGACGAAAGCCCGAGTCTTTTGCTCCCTTGTGCTTCCTGTCTTGCTGTACTCGAGCGAGACATGGACGCTCATGGATGAGCTTGGACACTGACTGGACTCTTTTGTTACGACTTCCCTTCATTGCATCTTAGGATATCGCTGGCGGGACTTTGTTACCAACCGGAAGGTGCTCGAGGATGCGGGGATGGTAAGAATAACCTACTTGAACCATGACCGTCAGCTGCGCTATTACGGGCACTTGGCACGTTTCCCGCCTTCGGACCCAGCACACCGGATCCTGTCCGTTCGGGATCCTAGGGGCTGGAGCTGATCGTGGGGACGGCCGCGTGAAACGTGGTTGTCGCAGCTGAGTGCTGCCCTGCCGGGGGGGGGGGGGGGGGGGTTATAGGCCCTGCGCAGGCCTGGTCGATCGCCAGGAGACGGCCAGATGAGTGGAGGCGGCTGGTGGACGCAGCGAAGTTCCGTCCCAGTGCATGCCCTCATACTTGACCCGACCTGATCTGACCCGAGTTCCCCTGTGTTTGAGGGTGTAATTTATTATAATTCCCCAGCTAGAAAAGCTCTCGTTTTACCTGGACTTTCAAATTGTCAATTTGGTGAAGTCTTAACTATCAGCTCTGTCCCTGTTTCTGGTGTGATGTCAAATCACCATGGCTGGTCATACTGTAAACAGTGTAAGGAGCTTCTTCTGTACATTTAAGTGAGTATAGTATATTGGTACTGGATTTAGCTCTCGTAATATAATCCAGCATGCTTCTCTCTTGTCAATAAAGTAACAATGATTACATCATGTTCTCCCTTGGATCGCGTTAGGTATTGCTTTCTCAAGCACAGTGTGTCATGAATAAATTGTGTGGCACAATTGGGACTCAAGGCAAAACCCCATAAGGCCACATTGCTTTTGCTCTTTACCTTGGAGCTCCCCTGGAGGAATAATTCATTTCACTCTTCTATTATATTTTGTAAATTGCATATCTGATGTGATGCTGCCAGCTGGTTGTTGTACTGTTGGGAAGAATTGTTCAGAGAAGCTTATATTTAAATGAGTGCAAGGATGAGATGAGCTAAAGTATGCCCTGGAGAGCATTACCACACGTTCTGTTGAGTATGCAGTTGTCTAAATGCTTGAAGTGAAAATGCAGTCAAAGGGTTGTCGATGGTATGTCTCGTAGCTGCTCTGGTTGTAGAGCAGCACATGCATGTCTGTTCCAGCCATTTTGTGCCATGTAACAGAGGCTGCACAAAGGTCTACTGCATTAAAAAAAAAAAAAAAAAAAATCTCAATTATTTACAAAACAGGATTGTAGTTTCAACTGTCTAAAGGCCAGGGATGTCTCTCACTGTCCTTGTTGAGACATGTAAAAGAACAATTGCTGACTTTCATAAAGAGTATCCAATTGGGTTTCCATCAGCATGTGTCTGTCCTGTGATGGCCTGGCGAACTGTCCAGGGTATTCTTTGCCCTACCCAGAGTCAGCTAAGATGGGTGCCAGCCTCCCCGTGACCCTAATTAGGATGAATGAATGAGGATTGTGGTTCATTTACAAACTGCTACATATGATCTCATCATGCAGAGAGTCAGCATGTGTTTTAAATCATTTTCATATTGTAAGCAACAGACCCAGGTGTTGCATATTTTTTTCTCTCTGCCATCATGTCTTATAGTGCTTCCTCCCAGTATGCTACCTCGAGCTCAGACTCTCAGTATGAACAATAGAATACTGTCCCTAAAATAATAAGCTATCGGCATATCACCGAGGCTTTTCATTGAGATGAAACTACATCCCGTTCACCTTTCTTTCTTTCTTTCTTTCTTTCTTTGTTTTCCTTTTGGCTTTTCCCTTTTTCAGGGGTCACCACAGCGAATCATCTCAGTCGCATGTTTGATTTGGCATAGGTTTTTACATTGGATGCCCTTCCTGACACAACCCTTTTTAGCAAGCGGCAGAAACACGCTGACGGCTATGCAGCCAACTCTTGACAAAAGTCAGCAATGGTCCTTTAACATGAACCTCTCACCATAGACAGCGAGAGACATGATATCATAACATGACTTTGATAATCCAGTTTCCGTTCACCATTGTATGTAAATGTTTCTACCTTGAAGGTTTCTTCTTTTTGCATTAATGATCATGACATGATGTCATACAGGTAAATATATCTGGTGGATAAGCATTTATTGTGTCCACATAATGTCAGCTTTGCTTCAGTCTTTTTATGTTTGAATGAATGCAAATGTAATTAAGCTGTGCTCAGATATTAGTGTGAAATGGAATATAAATTAATGTACATAGCCAGATGTGTTCTGTTAGCAGTAATGCCACATCTGTTGAATCTGGCTCCATAATGCTATATTAATACAGACATGGTGGGCGTTCACGTTTGGTTGTATAAGTTCTAAATGCTACCCGTCTAGACTGTTAGAATCTCAGAGACAACTCATCATTGATCCATGTGAAATTAGGGTCCTCATAGCAATACATTTAGCCATTTGGCAGCCATCTAGGACTCTCACTCTTGAGAAGAGATCCATACCAACTGTCTTTTTTTTGTTTTTGTTTTTAATGGACATCAGAACTTTAAAACTATATGTATAGAAGTAGTCAAATCTTGTAAAAACTTCTTCAAAGTTTGTAGTCTTTGCCCCAAACTAAGATCCAAAAGGCTTCTCATTCACAGGCTTTGTACTCCTCTTACATGTAAATAAGATTAATACAGAGTTGCTATACTTTTACTATACATGCTCAACTGTGCGATTGCATTAGAACACAAAATAATTGGCTTAATAGTGGCGCTCCCATGCGACTCGAAGCATCATTCATCCCTCCGTCCCTCCTGCACATGTCTACATAGGGGAACCCTGATTTATTCTTTAAAAATTTTATATCTCGAAAAAAAGAAAAACTTAAATTTTTCTGGGAAAGAGGAATATAGAGAACAAGAAGTGACTAATAATCAAGGTCATGTGATGTACAGAGGAGGGATAGTGAGTATATTGGTAGTAGGATGCTGAGGTTGGAACTACCAGGCAGAAGGCCTAGAGGAAGACCAAAGAGGAGATTTATTCATGTGGTGAAGGAGGACATGAAGGCAGTTGGTGTAAGAGATGAAGATGCGGAAGATAGGGTGAGATGGAGGCAGATGATTCGCTGTGGCGACCCCTGAAGGGAACAGCCGAAAGTAAAAGAAGAAGAACAAGATGTGATGCCATTATTAATGATATGAAATAAACAAACCGCGAATGATATTCTCTTTCTCTAAAGCCACAGTTCCTAAATGGTATACGTTACATGTTGAGACTAAGACTGTGTCTTTGGTTACCTGATTTTTATTCTCTTCTGTAAACAAACTTAAAATGAATTAATCTTGATTTATGTGGGAAATGTGTATGGGGTTTGAGCGCTGGATCGCTGATCCTAAGGTTGGGGGTTCGAGTCCCACTCTCCACAAGGTTGTCACTGTCCCCCCAGTGAAGCTAACTGGGTTAGCCATGTCTGCCTCTCACTGTCTATGGTGAGAGGTTCATGTAAAAGAACCATTGCTGACTTTCGTAAAGAGGAGCTGCATAGCCGTCAGTGTGTTTCTGTCCCTTGCTAAAGGGTTGTGTCAGGAAGGGCAAAACCTATGCCAAATCAAACGTGCGAATCATTCGCTGTGGTGACCCCTGAAAAAGGAAAGAAGCCGAAAGGAATTCTCATGTGTATGGGGTTTGAGAGCTCCCACAAAAAATGTCAAGAAAGGGCAATCATCTGCTAGCCCCACTTTTAGGTAGTGTCGACATCTGTGTATCATGTTCCCTGGTTTGATAGACAATGATTTCCTTGGGGAGAAGGGTAGGATACGGACATTACAGACTTTCCCCAAAGATTTCGATTTTGGCTTCTTTGAGTGGTTTGTCTCCTTTATGATATGTGTGGTGATGCCCATTACATAGTTTATATAAAACTAGCCTTGAAAGCAGAAAAAAACTTTTTTCAATTGTATTACCTCAGACTCCTTTCCAAGATCCAAATAAAATTGTGCTTCTTCTCGTTTTGCTTTTACACAAGTTGCCATTTGTCTTTCTCAAATACTCAGTTTGACCAAGTGAAAGATGTTTAGAAATTAAATGATAACATGTCCTGATGGGCTAGAGACCAAAATGGGCTGCCAATTATTTTTTTTGACATATTGGAATCCTTTGTCAGGATTCAGGAACTCTCAGATGTGACGGGAAATGACAGCGAGGGATCTTGGGCTGTCACTCCGGACAGAGATTCTAGAAATAGAACGAATCGGCTGGCCACTGATCGCCCATAAATTACATTTACATTTCTTCATCTGCCATGAACAGTTATGCCCAGGGATTTTGCATAAAAAGTGAGAAAGAATATAGGCCAGGAATAGACGTGTTAAAGTAATACCTCTGCATTTCTCAACCTTATGTGTCATCTGTAATATACTGTATGAATAATTACTACAGATAAGAATATATATACATTGGACCCTTACAGGAAACGGCTTTAATAATGGAAATCTAAGGGCAGTTATTACATTTCTGTGAAGAAAAATCTGACTGCATCATGTTTAATATACACAGCAGTGCTTATATATTGTACAGCAAAGGCCTAGAAAAAGATATACCTTGATAAAGCTGCATGTTTTATTCCTTAAATTGTAAATAGTTATTATAAATATAGTAAATTGTAGGTTGTAGGTGTGTATAGGTTTTAGTGGTGTTGATATACAATCGATCAAAACCTTAGGTGCTATTACTTTTATTTGAGCAATGTAAAGCTGCGGACAGTGATGGCCTCGTGGTATAGGGCGGTGGATTGCTGATCCTAAGGTTGGGGGTTCAAGTCCCACTCTCCAAAAGATTGTGACTGTTCCCCCCCAGTGCAGCTAACTGGGTTATCAAAGGCCGGCCATGTCTCCCACTGTCTATGGTGAGAGGTTCATGTAAAAGAACCATTGCTGACTTTCAACAAGAGTAGACAGCAAAGCTGTCAGCGTGTTTCCGCCATGCGATAGCCTGGCGAGCTGTCCAGGGTGTACTTTGCCCTCGCACGGAGTCAGCTGAGATGGGCGCCAGCCTCCCAGCGACCCTAATTGGGATTAAGCAGTTACAGAAAATGAACTGTACAATGTAAAGTTAGCAATAACTACAGGGTAAAAGGAAAGTCTGTTGGGTTTTTACACTTGAGCCTTGTGGCTCATCAGGCCGGTGCTTATCCCCAGTTTCCATAGCGTGAAGCGACTAGGAGTTCAACTCCCCCTGGATGGGATGCTAGTCCATCATAGGTTACCTTCCCAGTATATTTTTACTGGTACCCATTGATACTGCTGGGTGAACAGAGGCACACTTGTGGTTGAGACCTTGCCCAGGGGTCTTAGCACAGTGAGAGTCTCAGTGGGATTCGAACTCACAACCTCCCGCTCATGAGCACAACACCGTAACCACTACACCACCGGCCCCACGACAATAAATACAGGATCTTTCATATTATTGAAAAGATGAAAAAGATATACATGTAGATATATTTTTCAAACACCTTCGGCATAAAGAGTTATGAAAGTGTTTATTACCAGCTGAAACAGCCGCCTTGGGCTTCTATGATAAGTGAGTTTTGAATACATTTTTTTTTCTTCCACATATTGAACTTCTTGTGTCACACACTACACATGCAAATGAATTTAGGTTGAAAAAAATACTAGAATAATCTTGCGAAGAAGCTGACAGCCAGTTTGTACATGATTTATGAACAAAATACTTATCGGAAGAACAATATAATTCAGACGTGAGTTGTGAATGAAATATTATCGGAGTAGTTTGTTGAATGAAATATTATACCAGCAGTTTTTTTGCCTTTTCAGTCAAACAGCCTGCGAGCAAAATGTGTGTACACTTATGAATGGTGTGTGTGTGTGTGTGTGTGTGTGTGTGTGTGTGTGTGTGTGTGTATGAGCAAGCAAGAGAGTGAGACATAGGGAATGAGCACAGAAGTAGACAGGTAATCGATCTCTGTCAGTCTTATTTCCTTTCAAGTACTAAATCAGAATTTGCTCACTTAACATATCTTGTATGGAAAGTGATATTGATCGTTCTGTGAAAACTGAGAGACGCGTGCACACACACACACACACACACATCCTTAGACAGTCATGCCGGTAATGGAGATTATTCTGTGACTAACTCAGAGTGTTGAAATGAAATATTTAAAAACAGAATCATCTGCTACAGGGGGAACAATGTCAAAGACAGACATACAGACTATGAGCAAGAGAAACCTTATAAAACATAATTCAAGAGCTTAGAGCTGGAAAGAGACCAGGACACTCATATATACCCAAAGCCATGGAGTACAAATACAAAGGAAGAATAATGTTGGAAGCAGGATAGATCATCTCCTGGCTATGTGGAGCTCCCAACTCATTACACACCTTTCTTTATTCTCTCTTGTTGTGTTACGTAAAAGAACGAAGGCTATCATTTCCTTTTTGTCAAATTGAAATGTTTACAAACTTAGCCAAAATTTTCCCACACATGCTGCCTTCACACACACACACACACACACACACACACACACACACACACACACACACACACACACACACACACACACACACACATTATACCCTCCAACACACAGTAAGGATCTCAATAGGCTTCCTATATATCAGGGGTCCCCAAACTTTCTCCTGCGAGGGCCACATAACTTTTCCCTTCTCTGATGGGGGGGTTGAAGTCAGTTTGTAACAGAAAAAGTGACGATCGTAGGGCTGCATAAACGTAAACATTTATTGTTTTCCAGTAAGCCACGCATAACCAGGTATTATAAACCCTTTCCGGGACCTTCACAGAAAAAAGTCAGGAAATAAAAAAAAAAAAAAAACAAAAAAAAAAAAACGCTGTTGGCTATCAGTAGAGCAACGCAAAAGCTGCCCGAACAGATGACTGGTTCAGCCGAGCTTGGCGTACAAATGTATTCTCCTGAATTAACGGTCCACTTTTTAGCTGAGAGAGTTTGTCTACTCACATTTGGCCTTGCAAGCAATGATACTCGTCTTTGTGACGGGATTCAGATTGTCGGCGCAGGTTGTATTCTCGATAGACGATAGATGCCTCTTGATAGATGATGCAAACAATGTTTTCTTGGCATTAAACAAAAAAATAACCATTGGTCCACTGCAGGTTAAATAACCTGCATTCTGAATCAAATTTTCTCTTCCATAATCTTTTCACCATTATTCCGTTCTATTTGACAGGGAAAAGTCTAGGATTTTTGTTTTCGGGGGGTAGGGGGTGTTCAGATGGGGCACAGACGGCAAAAGGGTGGAGCAGAATGTTATGTTCTGGGTGTGTACAGTTGTCAGACTAAAAAAAAAAAAAATTAGCATAATGCATATCTGGTATTGTTCAGGGGGCCGGGTCAAGTGTGGAGGTAGGCCGTATCCGGCCCGTAGGCCACAGTTTGGGGACCACTTCTATATAGTATTATGCCTACTCTTTATGGAATAATCCTGTATGCCCAAATAGATGGCACTTAAGCCTCAGCCACAGAAAAACGATTGACTCCCGTAAGGTCTTGTTCAGACCAGGGCTTAAATTGAAGATAAATGAAAGGCACATATAACTGCTTGTTGCAAAGTACTAAATGTCTCACCTATCCTCTTGTTTTCAAGTCAGCTCAGACGGCTGTTCATTTTAAATAATATAAACAGGAAGCAGGGACAGCGTGGTTGTGTAGTGATTTGCTGTTTGCTTTACAACTTTAAGTTCAGGGCTTGGGTATTTCTATGGAGTTTGCACGGTCTCCCCATGCTTGCGATGGTTTCTTTCAGGTATATCAGTTTGCTTGAACAGTCCAAAGATATGCACATTAGACTAATTGGGTGCTCCAAATTTCCCCAAGGTGTGAATGTGTGTTTGGCCCTGTGATGGTCTGGTGAGCTGTTCACGGTGTAGCATGCCTTGGCCCAGAGTTGACTGAGATAGGCTCCAGCATTCCAGCGGACCCTTGTAGAATTAAGTGGTTCAGCAAATGGAGTGAGAAAAGCAAGTAGATGAGGGTCAGTACTTCAACAGTATTTTTTTATTCCCTAATCTTCTTTAACTCTTTATTTATTTATTTGTTTATTTTATCTTTGCTATAGTGTACTGTATTAATCCAGGGGGCAGTGGTGGTCTAGTAGTATAGGGCGCTGGATCGCTGATCCAAAGGTTGGGGGTTCAAGTCCCACTCTCCCCAAGGTTGTCACTGCCCCCCCCCTCCCCCCCCCCCCCCCCCAGTGCGGCTAACTGGGTTATCAAAGGCGGGCCATGTCTGTCACTGTCTATGGTGAGAGGCATGTAAAAGAACCATTGCTGACTTTCGTAAAGAGTAGCTGCAAAGTCGTCAGCATGTTTCTGTCCCTTGCTAAAAGGGTTGTGACAGGAAGGGCATCTGATGTAAAAACCTCTGCCAAATCAAACGTGTGAATCAGATGATTTGCTGTGGCGACTCCTGAGTAAAAGGGAAAAAGCCGAAAGGAAGACAGACAGTGTACTGTATTAATCCCAAAAGGGAAATTATTTCCTTTGCATGGAACCCATCCAAAATGAACACACACACACACACACACAGCTGATCACATTGGGGATGCCTGGTGAGAACTTCAGCCTTGAAGGTGGAGGAAGGGAAGCTGCTGCTCAGTCCCTAATCACCACACATTTTTTCCTGCTGGTTCAGGAATCGAACCAGCGACCTTTTAGGTCTCAAATCCTCTTCTCTATGCATTAGGCCACAGCTGTGACTACTGCCAATATAAATCTCATGTAATTAACATCATGTTGTCTAAAATCTTGTTCTGTTTACATGTTATGTGACAAAAATAGAATTTTTTTAACCTTAACTTTTACACACATAAAATTGATGAACTCAAAGTGAAACTCCTTCAAGACAGACTTGTTGTTAGACATCATGTGCTGTTACAGAACATCTTTCTGCTAATTCACATGATCTAAGAAAGTTAAATTCCGCTCATGCACAACTCATTAGAAACAAATACGACTTTCATTACATCCTACCACACAGATACACGAGTTGATGGCAGCAGAATTAGTTTAGGATGATCTGTGGAACGTTTCTTCGATTTAATGAGTGATGGTGTGTCTGAATCGCAAGAACAGACATGGATCTGCAGATGTAAGAGAGTTTATAGCCGCAGCAGATAATAAAAATAGCAAGAGAAGAGAAAAGGAACAGGCTGCTGGAGCCTGTCTGACAGCCTCTAATTTTCAGATTGCTTGTAAGTGGGAACTGTTCATTTAACAATCAGTGTACACAGCCTTACTGGAAATGTAATATAAACACAAATACACACAACAGAACATATATGTAAACAGATAGTCCTTGTATCACTGTTGTTTTCCTGGGCCTGTTCTGTTGATCTGGGATTTGTTAGCTCCTATGGGTCAGATGAAATTTTAGCAAGAGTTTATACATCAGTTGGTCCCTTTTGGGCTGTATTTTAAATAGCAATAGCACCATTTTAACATTTACAGCATTTGGCAGACACACTTATTCAGAGCGACTTACAATTATCATTCTTTTATACAACTGAGGATTAAGGGCCTTGCTCAAGGGCCCAACAGTGGTGATAGTGGGGATTGAACCGCTGACCTTTGGATTAGCTACCCATTGCCTTAACCACTAAGCCACAACTGCCCTTAACATCTGATGCACAGCTTTTGGATAAATGGGATGATATGAATAAGACCCTCACAACATCAATACAAGTTTGATTTTTGGCCTTTAGTGGTATTTAGAAACAGAGAATGACATGAAAAGTGAGATTATGGCTGATTTCTTTCTAGATCAGTTTATAGATTCATGTAGTCCATGATTAGTGTTTCAAATGCAGCTGTACATAAAATAAAAATTTGAAGAAAACCTCCCCCACATTTGTGAACAGTCTTTGTTTCCATCATTTAATATTTAACAACAGGGGCAGCTGTAGCCTAATGGTTCGAGAAGCGGTATTGGGACTGAATGGTCTCTGGAACAATTCCTGAACCAGGAGTAAAAATGTGTGGTGGAGGTGGAGTGAGCTGCACCTTACTACACATTCATGGCTGAAGTGCCCTTGAGCAAGGTACCTAACCCCAACTACTCCCCAGGCACCGTAATGTGTGTAGCAGCCCACTGCTCCAAGTGTTCGTGCATGCGTGCGTGTGTTTGTGTGTGTGCTCACTTTGGTTGCGTTAAATGCAGAGGTAATAAATTTTTGTGTAGAGTTTGCATGTTCTGCCCCATGCTTGCATGGGTTTCTTCTGGGCACTCTGGTTTTCTCCAACAGTCTAAAAACATGCACATTAGGCTAATTAGCTGATCCAGATTGCCCTTAGGTGTGAGTGTGAATGGTTATATGTGTGTTGCCCTGTAATTGGCTGCAGATCTCTCCAGGATGAATCCCACCTTCACCCAGAGTTGGCTGAGATAGGCACCAGCCTCCATGCAACCCTAATTAGGATTAGGGGCAGAAAATGAATGAGGCAAGGTTTTCATCTCTCATTTTTTTTTCTTCTTTTTGCAATACCTCTTAGTGTTTTTTTTTTTTTTTTTTTTTTTTTTTTTTTAAGGAAAATACTTTTTCATCATCAATCATGTCAGGTTAGTAAATGTAAAAAGTATTTCCATATCAGTTTTGTGAAAATACTATTGAATCATCGGCAAAGAATTTTTGAGAGCGATTTTACTACCTTTTTGTGAGTTTTCCAAAAAATTAGTGGGAGTCATTTACACAGATTGAAATGCTGTTTTCATTTCATTTTGATTGGTCTGATATTTTTCAGTCTATACAATTGACACACAATGACATGTTTTCAGCATATTGAGAAGGTGTTTGTGAAATACTATCACTGTGTTATGAATGCAAATGAAGTGTATTATTTAGGTTCTTTATTTTATCCTTTTTTCCAGAAAGCACTTTTACAGGATAAATTAAAAGAAGATTTAATAAACCTAGAGTCTCCATTCAAAGTACTAATTATATAAAGACAGACAGTGGAGCTGTAAATGTAGTGGGTCTTTTTATTGAAACAAAAAGATTACTTTTCTGTTTATCATGCTGGGGTTCAGAGGAAACACGGCATGAACCCAGCAGAACATTATGCTGTTCATGTCTTAAAAGAAAACCAAGATAACAAAGACATGGACAGCTCAATTACTCGGTTACTTTCCCAGAATGCTTTACAGAATCCTGGTTCAAAGTGAGTTGCATCTCAGCTCAGTTAGTATTGTCAGTAAACATATTCCATGGCTTTGGAGTTATCAAGTCAGCTAAACTACCATTTCAATATATTTTTAAGTTATACAGTCGGCTCCCAATTACGAAGACCCCTTTGTACGAAATCCCCAGATTACGAAAATCATTTTCTTGAGTTTCCGTCCACAAAAAATACGAAACAACCCTCTCTTACGAAAATAAATTCAAAATTCAAACATGCCAATCAAAATTTCACACGACGCACAAGTTGCTCTCTCATTGGCTGTCTCTCAACGTTCCACCCCTCTGGCCTCCCAGATAGAGCCAGAAGGAAGCTTCACGCTTTCGTTTTTATTTTAGTGTTTTAAAGTTGTTTAATTCAGTAAATGTTCAATAAATGTGGGTGCATTTGAGCTCATCTAGAATTCCGATCCCTCAAGGAACCAAATTAAAGTTGAGTTTGTCAAGCAGGAAATGCGCTTTGAATTAACGTCTTGTGGGCGTGGCCCGCCGCGCGCGGCGAGAGAGAGACCGAGAGAGAGAGAGAGAGAGAGAGAGAGAGAGAGGGGAATAACGCTTTAGTTTTTAGTTTCGTTTTTTAAGTTGTTTTAATTCAGTAAATGTTCAATAAATGTGGGTGCATTTGAGCTTATCTGGCATCCCGATCCCTCAAGGAATCAAATTAAAGTTGAGTTTTCAAGCAGGAAATGCGCTTTGAATTCTTCGTCTTGTGGGTGTGGCCCACGAGAGAAGGAGATAGAGAGAGAGAGAGAGAGAGAGAGGTGTGTGTGTGTGTGTGTGTGTGTGTGTGTGTGTGTGTGTGTGTGTGTGTGTGTGCATGTGTTAATAAAAATGTTTAATGGTTTAATTAATAAATATGTTAATAAAATGGCTTAATAAGTTAATAAAATGTTTAAATGGTTTAATAAATAATTTATTTTACTTTTAACACATATTTCATACAAAATTGGTGTACTTTTATCATTTTTAAAGGGTTTATGGGGTTTATCCAGTCCAAGGACTGGAGCCTTGGAACGAATTAGGCCTTTAACATGTAAGGTGCAACCCCTACTTACGAAATTCCAGCAATACGAAAATGGCTCTGGAATGGATTAATTTCGTAAATTGGGGGCCGACTGTATTTGTATTTTAATAAATTGCTGAAGATATGACAATGTAAAGGTGCTTAGACAATTGAGGCTATCTTCTCATTGTCTCATACTTTAATAATAATATCCTTTAATTTGACACCAGCCTGTGGTTTTAATTATGCCAGATAACTAGCTTATTTAACATTAGAAGTGAATACACCAAATCGTATTGGTGATGTTGTAATGTTTTTTACAAACGTGTCTGTTGACTAGTCAGTTGCTGAGGGAAGGCATATGCAAAACCTCAGAAATCAGAAGCAGATGCTAAACTACAGACATGGCTGGCATAATTGGTGAATGCAGTTATAAATTTCATTCATTTTCCAAACTGCATAATGCTCCTCAGGTCTTGGGGTGACCCGACTGTGGTTGAAGGTGTTGTATGCCATCAACAGCTCACCAGTCCATTGCAGAGCCAACACACACAACCATTTACATACTTACACCCAAAGCTAATTTAGAATACCCATTTAGTCTAAAGTGCATGTCTGAACTGTGGGAGGAAACACAAACAAAGGGATACTCATGCAAGCACAGGGAGAACATGTAAACTCAGAAGAAATATCCTTGCCAAGCCAGGGTCTCAAACCCAGGAGCTTTATGCTGTGAAGCGGAAGTCCATACCACTATGCCTCCGTGCCACACTAAATTGGAAAATATTACAACTACAGTCAGCCCCCTACTTACGAAATTAATCGGTTCCAGCACCTTTTTCATGAATTTCGTAAGTAGGGACGCATTTTATGTAAAACACCTGATTCGTTCCAAGGCTCCCAAGACTACCCCATAAACCCTTTAAAATGATAAAAGTACACCAATTTTGTATGTAATATGTGTTAAAAGTAAAAGAAAATTATTTATTAAACCATGTAAACGTTTTATTAAGATATTAAATCATTTTATTAACATATTTATTAATTAAACCATTATTAAACATTTTTTATTAACACACACACACACACACACACACACACACACACACACACACACTATAGAGTACAGTACACATTAAATGTTTATTGTGGCGCTGCAGGCTCCGCCCACAAGCAGGATGCAGAAGCATTTTAAGACGTGGAATTCAAAGCTTTAACTTGATTCCTTGAGGTATCGGAGGTCCAGATGAGCCACGTTTTGCTCACGTGCGCCACATTTATTAAACATTTACTAAATTAAACAACTTATAGAAAAAAACTAAAAACTAAAGCGTTAAGCCTCCTTTCATCTCTGACTGACTCTGTAGCCAATCGCTCTCTCTCTCTCTCTCTCTCTCTCTCTCTCTCACACACACACGCACACACACACACACACACACACACACACACACACACACACACACTCTCTCTCTCTTTCTCTCTCTCTCTCACACAAAACTCGGCCCTGCCCATATGCAACGCGCAGCTGACGGAACAATTCTATTGAAATGTTTAAATGGACGGGATGTTTTATTTAAAGCGGAATTACAGTACCTGTTTGAAAGATCAGAGGTCCTCATTCAATATTAACTTGCTTCCTTCAAGATCTGAGGTTTTCTCCCACGGAGCACTCTGTTTTAATATCGTGCCGAAATAATCGCCTTCCTCAATGTATTTCCGCTTTAAGGTCTCCTTCTGGTTCAATATCGTCCCGATTGTAGAGGGGTTTCAGCGATAACAAAATATAACGCTGCATGATCAATCTCAAAGCAAGCCAACAGTCAACTCTCCTTCACTCGTGTGACAAACAGGAAGTATGGGTACAGGAAGTATGGGTAACGTCAGCTGCCTCCTAGCCAATGGGAGGCCAGTGGGGTGGGATGTTGGGAGACAGCCAATGAGAGCGCAACTCGCACATTATGTGAAATTTTGATTGGGGCTTTTGAATTTTGAATGCCGCATTTGGCGCTTTTCGAAAGAGGAGGTTGTTTTTGTATACCGGGGACGAAAACTAAGGAAAATGCTTTTCGTAACCCAGAATTTTCATACCCAGGTGTTTCGTAAGTAGGGGGCAATTGTAATTGTAAACTGTAGTTTGTTTTACATTATTTCTTTTTTAGGGAATACAGGGATCCCTCACTTTCCGCTGTTAATTGGGACCGAGGTCCCGCGCGACCACTGAAATCAGCGAAGTATGATCAAACCCCCCCCCCCCCCCCCGGCTGACGGATACGGACATGTATATGTATATATAATATCAATAGGTACATATTCAGTGATATAAATGCTTATAGTAACAACTGAACATTCAAAAATAATGCACAAGATGTAAATAAATATAAATACACACACAGACACGCGTGCACGCACTCAGATGCACACCTCACAAAAATGTAAGTCGTCTTGATGGGAGGTTTTGGGTTGTTTTTTGTTTTTGTTTGTTATGGGGTTTTTTTTGTACAATTGGCCTTGTTTTGTGGCATTTCCCCCTATTCTTCCTTGATTTCCTTATTTTTTAATTAGATGAATATTAAAAAAAAAAAAATCAATGCACTGAAGCTGCATGAATTGTATCGAGGGATCCATATATTGCAACGGCTTATATCAAATTGCCTATTTTCATAAACTTATCGTGGGACTTCAAAATAAAAGAAAAGTGTATAAATGTGCATAGCAGTAGTCTCTTTGCGAACAATTTAGTTATAGTACGGGTTCAGAGATATTGTGGACTACAGTACTGTAAAATTTATATTGACTCTATTCAGGTATTTTTTGCCTCATGGCAAAGATATATGTACATTTTAAAGTCTTGCCATAGAAAAGCAGGTTAGATTGATGGCGCTCATGGTGAGAGAGGTCATTAATTTTATTTTGTTACTCTCTTCTTGGTTGAATCTGAGCCAGTCTTTGAGGGAAAGCAGATTTATATAATGAATAATGAAGATTCCTAAATTATCGAAAAATTACTTTTCTTTGTTGTTCCTCTGGCTTTGCACTTCTATTTGACACTTACCATGTATTTTATTACTTGTCATAAACACTCTTGTGGATATTTACAGTTCCCTGTCATTAGCTTTTTAAATATTTTAGCAGTATTACGCAAAGCTGTCCTCAGTGCTTTTAGATTGAAAATGTTCTCTGACCTTTACTCCTCATATTTCTCTCTATCGGAGACAAAATTGTTTGCAATGATATGAAAACTGTAATTTTTTTTCTACTGTCTTTGTGGTAAGGCTCTCTCTCTGTCCTCTCTTTTATAGATTTGTACCCTCAACAGCAGGAGCTTATGGGAAAGGGGGAGGGTTGTTCACAAGCACAAAGATGGGCCACACACACACACACACACACACACACACACACACACACAAAGCCGACCATCTCGGAGACCCTGCCTGCATTTTTTAGCCTCTTGGAAAGTTTCTTAGGAACATGAGAGAAGTTATGATCCACAGGGAACTCTAACCCAACAGCCTGAAAGAAAGAACAGACGTCCCAAACATACTCATGTATGTGTGTATGTGTGTGTGTGTGTGTGTATTATATTTATATGTATATGTGTGTGTGTGTGTGTGTGTGTGTGTGTGTGTGTACAGTATACTATATCTATATCTATCCGGCGTAAAACAAATGCCAAATAAAATATGCGAATCACAAGAAAGTATGACATACCGGATCGGTCGAGGCCAGGGTTAACAACGACCGCCATCAATGCTGTTAACCAACAGGGTGCTGGTGGAAATTGGACTACTGTTGGTCGAAGAAGGAGAGGCAGGAGGCGTATCCGTAGGCAGAGAGAGAAGAGGAAAGGCATGAGTCTAGGACTGAAAGTGGGTACTTTGAATGTTGGAACTATGGCAGGAAAAAGTAGAGAGCTGGCTGACATGATGCAGAGGAGGAAGGTGGACATACTGTGTGTTCAGGAGACCAGGTGGAAAGGTAGCAAGGCTCGAAGCTTAGCAGGGTTTAACCTGTTTTTTCATGGTGTGGATGGGAAGAGAAATGGAGTCGGAGTCATCTTGAAGGAGGAGTTTGTCAGGAATGTTCTAGAAGTGAAAAGAGTGTCAGACAGCGTGATGAGTCTCAAGTTGGAAATTGAAGGCGTGATGTTCAATGTTGTTAGTGCTTATGCCCCACAAGCAGAATGTGAGTGAGAAGAGAAGGAGAGATTCTGGAGTGAGTTAGATGAAGTGATGCAGAGTACAACCAGAGGTGAAAGAGTGGTCATTGGGGCAGACTTCAATGGATATGTTGGTGCAGGAAACAGAGGGGACGAGGAAGTGATGGGCAGGTTTGGTATCCAGCACAGGAACGCAGGACAGATGTTGGTAGATTTTGCAAAAAGGATGGAAATGGCTGTGGTGAATACTTTCTTCCATAAGAGAGAGGAGCATAGGGTGACTTATAAAAGTGGAGGTAGGAGCACACAGGTTGACTACATCTTGTGCAGGCAATTTAATTTGAAGGAAGTCAGTGACTGCAAAGTAGTAGTGGGTGAGAGTGTTGCCAAACAGCATAGGATGGTGGTGTGCAGGATGATGCTGATGGTGAGGAAGGTGAAAAAGGCAAAGGCAGAGCAGAAGAGAAAGTGATGGAAGCTGAAAAAGGAGGAGTGTCGGGTTGTCTTCAAGGAGGAGTTGAAACAGGCTTTGGGTGGTCAGGAAGTGCTTCCAGATGACTGGACAACTACAGCTAATGTGATCAGGGAAACAGTTAGGAGAATACTTGGTGTGTCATCTGGAAGGAAAGTCGATGAGGAGACTTGGTGGTGGAATGAGGAAGTGCAGGAGTGTGTACAAAGGAAGAGGTTAGCTAAGAAGAAGTGGGACATTGAGAGAACCGAAGAGAGTAAACAGGAGTACAGAGAGACACAGCGTAAGGCGAAGGTAGCGGTGTCAAAGGCCAAACAGAGGGCGTATGATGACTTGTATGCTCGGTTGGAAAGTAAAGAGGGAGAAAATGATTTATACAGGTTGGCACAGCAGAGCGATAGAGATGGGAAGGACATGCAGCAAGTTAGAGTAATTAAGGATAGAGAGGGAAATGTATTGACTGATGACAGACGTGTGCTGGGAAGATGGAAAGAGTACTTTGAAGAGCTGATGAATGAGGAAAATAAGAGAGAAAAAAGAGCAGAAGAGGTGACTGTCGAGGACCAGGAAGTAGCAAAGATTAGTAAGGGTGAAGTGAGGAGGGCATTGAAGAGGATGAAGAATAGAAAGGCAGTTGGTCCTGATGATATACCGGTGGAGGTATGGAAGTGTCTAGGAGAGGTAGCAGTAGATTTTCTGACAAGAACATTCAACAAGGCCCGAGAGAGTGAGAGGATGCCAGAGGAATGGAGGAGAAGTGTGCTGGTGCCCATTTTTAAGAACAAGGGAGATGTGCAGAGTTGTGGCAACGACAGAAGGATAAAGTTGATGAGCCATACGATGAAGTTATGGGAAAGAATAGTGGAAGCTAGACTAAGGGCAGAGGTCAGCATTTGTGAACAACAGTTTGGTTTCATGCCAAGAAAGAGCACCACAGATGCAGTGTTTGCCTTGAGGATGTTAATGGAGAAGTACAGAGAAGGTCAGACAGAGCTGCATTGTACCTTTGTGGATTTGGAGAAAGCATATGACAGGGTGCCAAGAGAGGAACTGTGGTATTGCATGAGGAAGTCTGGAATGGCAGAGAAGTATGTTAGAGTGGTGCAGGACATGTATGAGAGATGTAAGACAGTGGTGAGGTGTGCTGTCGGTGTGACAGAAGAGTTCAAGGTGGAGGTGGGACTGCATCAAGGGTCAGCTCTGAGCCCCTTCTTGTTTGCTATGGTGATGGATAGGCTGACAGAGGAGGTTAGAAAAGATTCCCCATGGACTATGATGTTTGTAGATGACATTGTGATCTGTCGTGAGAGCAGAGAACAAGTGCAAGAAAATCTAGAGCGGTGGAGGAATGCCCTGGAAAGGATGGGAATGAAGGTGAGCCTCAGTAAGACAGAATACATGTGCATGAATGACAAGAACCCAAGCGGAACGGTGAGGTTACAGGGAGCAGAGATAAGGAAGGTGGAGTATTTTAAGTACTTAGGCTCAACAATCCAGAGCAATGGAGAGTGTGGGAAAAAAGGTGAAGAAGTGTGTGCAGGCAGGTTGGAATGGTTGGAGAAAAGTGTCCGGTGTGATGTGTGATAGGAGGCTATCGGCAAGAATGAAAGGAAAAGTGTACAAGACGGTGTTGAGGCCAACGATGTTGTATGGTTTAGAAACAGTGGCCCTGGGGAAAAGACAGGAGGCAGAACTGGAGGTAGCAGAGATGAAAATGTTGAGGTTCTCTTTGGGAGATGGATAGATATATTAGAAATGAGCACATCAGAGGGACAGCACATGTAAGACGTTTTGGAGACAAATTCAGAGAGGCTAGATTGAGATGGTTTGGACATGTACAGAGGAGGGATAGTGAGTATATTGGTTATAGGATGCTGAGGCTGGAACTACCAGGCAGAAGGCCTAGAGGAAGACCAAAGAGACGATTCATGGATGTGGTGAAGGAGGACATGAAGGTCGTTGGTGTAAGAGAAGAAGATGCAAAGGATAGGGTGAGATGGAGGCAGATGATTCGCTGTGGCGACCCCTGAAGGGAAAAGCTGAAAGGGAAAGAAGAAGACAGACGCTCCCCAACTTACGTTCATTTGTTTTCCGTATTTTTCGATTTTACGTTTTTTTTTTGTTTTTTTTTAAATATATGTCAAATTTTGAGTTTAGCATGCTCTCTGTAGTATGAGACATACCTACGTAGTACGCTGATGTAATGACGCTGCGTCCATTGTTTACAAATGACAGACTGAACGTGCCCCTCCTTCTTCCCTGTTCACTGCGTGTTACCCTTGTGTTAAGACGTCGTCTCTGTGATCTTTGTATTTACACTGTTTTGCGGACTTTTGTAACCCTAAGCAAATATGGTTAGTCAGAAGCGTAAGCCTACTAGTGATAGTGGTAATCAGAAAAAGCGACAAGCCATCTCGTTACAAATGAAGATGGCTATTATCAAGAAAATTGATGTTGGTTAAAAACATGTGAATGTTGCACGTCTCTTCCAAATGACTCCGTCGACCATCGGAACCATTTACAAGCAGAAAGATGTCATCACAGAGCATGTTAAAGGTTATATTTGATACTGTATTTGATATTTTATGACTGAATTTGATTAAAATGTATCTATTTGAAATTATTTTACTTGAATTTAATTTATTTGAAATTAATGTTGATATTATTTGATATATTTGCTATTATTTTACAATGTAATGTTTATAACAATTGATTTAGGGGTGTTTAATGAGATACGGTAATGGTATTTATGGATATATAGTGCAATATGAGCGTCAGGGGCAGTGGTGGTCTTGTGGTATAGGGCGCTGGATCGCTGATCCAAAGGTTGGGGATTCAAGTCCCACTCTCCACAAGCTTGTCACTGTCCCCCCCAGTGTGGCTAACTGGGTTATCAAAGGCGGGCCATGTCTCTCACTGTCTATGGTGAGAGGCATGTAAAAGAACCATTGCTGACTTTCGTAAAGAGTAGGCTGCAAATTCGTCAGCGTGTTTCTGTCCCTTGCTTAAAAAGGGTTGTGACAGGAAGGGCTTCTTCTTCTTCTTCTTTTACTTTCGGCTGCTCCCTTCAGGGGTCGCCACAGCAAATCATCCGCCTCCACCTCACCCTGTCCTCCGCATCTTCTTTTCTGACTCCAACGACCTTCATGTCTTCCTTCACCACATCCATAAATCTCTTCTTCGGTCTTCCTCGAGGCCTTCTGCCTGGTAGTTCCAACCTCAGCATCCTACTGCCAATATACTCACTATCCCTCCTCTGTACATGTCCAAACCATCTCAATCTAGCCTCTCTGACTTTGTCTCCAAAACATCTTACGTGGGCTGTCCCTCTGATATACTCATTTCTGATCCTATCCATCCTCGTTACTCCCAGGAGAACCTCAACATTTTCATCTCCGCTACCTCCAGCTCTGCCTCCTGCCTTTTCCTCAGCGCCACTGTTTCTAAGCCATACAACATCGCTGGCCTCACCACCATCTTGTACACTTTTCCCTTCATTCTTGCTGACACTCTCCTATCGCACATCACACCGGATACTTTTCTCCAACCATTCCAGCCTGCCTGCACACGCTTCTTCACCTCTTTTCCACACTCTCCATTGCTCTGGATTGTTGAGCCTAAGTACTTAAAATCCTCCACCTTCGTTATCTCTGCTCCCTGTAACATCACCGTTCCTCCTGGGTCCTTCTCATTCACACACATGTATTCTGATTTTCTGAGGCTAACCTTCATTCCTCTCCTTTCCAGGGCATACCTCCACCTCTCTAGATTTTCCTGCACTTGTTCTCTGCTCTCACTACAGATCACGATGTCATCTGCAAACATCATAGTCCATGGAGATTCTTGTCTCACCTCGTCTGTCAGCCTGTCCATCACCACAGCAAACAAGAAGGGGCTCAGAGCTGACCCTTGATGCAGTCCCACCTCCACCTTGAATTCGTCGGTCACACCGACAGCACACCTCACCACTGTCTTACATCTCTCATACATGTCCTGCACCACTCTAACATACTTCTCTGCCACTCCAGACTTCCTCATGCAATACCACAGTTCTTCTCTCGGCACCCTGTCATATGCTTTTTCCAGATCCACAAAGGCACAATGTAGCTCCCTCTGACCTTCTCTGTACTTCTCTATTAACATCCTCAAGGCAAACATTGCATCTGTGGTGCTCTTTCTTGGCATGAATCCAAACTGTTGTTCACAAATGCTGACCTCTGCCCTTAGTCTAGCTTCCACTATTCTTTCCCATAACTTCATCGTATGGCTCATCAACTTTATCCCTCTGTAGTTGCTGCAACTCTGCACGTCTCCCTTGTTCTTAAAAATGGGCACCAGCACACTTCTCCTCCACTCCTCCGGCATCTGCTCACTCTCTAGTACCTTGTTGAATGTTCTTGTCAAGAAAATCTACTGCTACCTCTCCTAGACACTTCCATACCTCCACAGGTATATCATCGGGACCAACTGCCTTTCCATTCTTCATCCTCTTCAATGCCCTTCTCACTTCACCCTTACTGATCTTTGCTACATCCTGCTCCTCAATGGTTACCTCTTCTACTCTTTTCTCTCTCATTTTCCTCATTCATCAGCTCTTCAAAATACTCTTTCCATCTTCCCAGCACACTTCTGTCATAAGTCAATACAGTTCCCTCTCTGTCCTTTATCAATCTAACTTGCTGCACGTCCTTCCCATCTCTATTTCTCTGCTGTGCCAACCTGTATAGATCATTTTCTCCCTCTTTACTATCCAACCTATCATACAAGTCATCATACGCCCTCTGTTTGGCCTTAGCCACTGCTACTTTCGCCTTACGCTGTGTCTCCCTGTACTCCTGTTTACTCTCTTCGGTCCTCTCAATGTCCCACTTCTTCTTGGCTAACCTCTTCCTTTGTACACACTCCTGCACTTCCTCATTCCACCACCAAGTCTCCTTATCTACTTTCCTTCCAGAGGACACACCAAGTACTCTCCTACCTGTGTCCCTGATCACATTTGCTGTGGTTGTCCAGTCATTTGGAAGCACTTCCTGGCCACCCAAAGCCTGTTTCAACTCCTCCTTGAAGACAACACGACACTCTTCCTTTTCAGCTTCCACCACTTTGTCTTCTGCTCTGCCTTTGCCTTTTTCACCTTTCTCACCATCAGAGTCATCCTGCACACCACCATCCTATGCTGTTTGGCAACACTCTCACCCACGATGACTTTGCAGTCACTGACTTCCTTCAAATTACATTGCCTACACAAGATGTAGTCTACCTGTGTGCGCCTACCTCCGCTTTCATAAGTCACCCTATGCTCCTGTTTCTTCTCAAAGAAAGTATTCACCACAGCCATTTCCATCCTTTTGCAAAATCTATCAACATCTGTCCTTCTGCGTTCCTGTCCTGGATACCAAACCTGCCCATCACTTCCTCGTCCCCTCTGTTGCCTGCCCCAACATGTCCATTGAAGTCTGCACCTATGACCACTCTTTCACCTCTGGGGTACTCTGCATCACTTCATCTAAGTCACTCCAGAATCTCTCCTTCTCTTCTAGCTCACATCCTGCCTGTGGGGCATAAGCACTAACAACATTGAGCATTACACCTTCAATTTCTAACTTGAGATTCATCACTCTGTCTGACACTCTTTTCACTTTTAGAACATTCCTGACAAACTCCTCCTTCAAGATGACTCCGACTCCATTTCTCTTCCCATCCACACCGTGATAAAATAGCTTAAACCCTGCTCCTAAGCTTTTAGCTTTGCTACCTTTCCACCTGGTCTCCTGAACACACAGTATGTCCACCTTCCTCCTCTGCATCATGTCAACCAGCTCTCTACCTTTTCTGTGCATAGTTCCAACATTCAAAGTCCCCACTCTCAGTCCTAGACTCATGCCTTTCCTCTTCTCTCTCTGCCTACGGACACGCCTCCCACCTCTCCTTCTTCGACGTCTTCGACCAACAGTAGTCCAATTTCCATCAGCACCCTGTTGATTGACAGCACTGATGGCGGTCGTTGTTAACCCGGGCCTCGACCGATCCGGTATGGAGGTAATACTTTTGATTTGCATTATCAATAGTTGGCATTGGTTTTACGTCGGATGCCCTTCCTGACACAACCCTCTGCATTTCTCCGGGCTTGGGACCGGCATGAGGGGGAGAGACACTGGTTAGTGCCCCCCCACCTTATATATATATATATATATACACACACACACACAGTCGGCCCCCTACTTACGAAATCCTTGGTTATGAAAAACATTTTCCTTAGTTTTTGTCCACGGGATACGAAAACAACCTCTTATGAAAAGCGCCAGATGCACCATTCAAAATTCAAACTCGCCAATCAAAATTTCACACGATGCACGAGTTGCTCTCGCATTGGCTGTCTCCTAACATCCCGCCCCGCTGGCCTCCCATTGGCTAGGAGGGATGACGCAGCGAACGTGAACTATACTTCCTGTTTGTCACATGCGTGAAGGAGAGTTGACTGTTGGTTTGTTTTGAGATTGATCATGCAGCGTTATATTTCGTTGTCGCTGAAACCCCTCTACAATCGGGACGATATTGAACCAGAAGGAGACCTTAAAGCGATTATTTCGGCACGATATTAAAACAGAGTGCTCTGTGGGAGAAGACCTCTGATCTCGAAAGGAAGCAAGTTAATATTGAATGAGGACCTTTTGATCTTTCAAACAGGTACTGTAATTCCGCTTTAAATAAAACATCCTGTATATTTAAACATTTAAATAGAATTGTTCCATCAGGTGCGTGTTGAGTGTGGGTGTGGCCCGAGTTGTGTGTGTGTGTATGTGTTTGTGTGTGTGTGTGTGTGTGTGTGTGTGTGTGTGTGTGTGTGTGAGAGAGAGAGAGAGAGAGAGAAGGAGCCTTAACTGTTTAGTTTTTAGTTTAGTTTTTTAAGTTGTTTAATTCAGTAAATGTTTAATAAATGTGGACCTCCCCTACTTATGACACTCACGTGTTACAAAAAAGGCTCTGGAACCGATTAATCCAATTAATTTCGTAAGTCGGGGGGGCGACTGTATGTGTGTGTATGTATATATATATATATATATATATATATATATATATATATATATATATATATATATATATATATATATATATATATATATATATATATATATGTGTGTGTGTGTGTGTGTTTGTGTATATATGTGTATATATCGATGTGTATGTGAAAAGGAGAACGAGAGAAAGGGAGCAGATGGTCATTACTAAAATAATTCACCTGAAAATGTTGTTATAGCAATGTTTTTCCAGCCAACTTTGCAGAACCTGCATTAAATTAGCAAACAATACATTATAATGTAATAAAGTATTATTAGTTATCAGTGTATTATCATGTAATTAGACTGATTTTTAGGATTTGTTTCATGGCACATCATTTTTATTCCCTTCAATTTCATCTGTGCCACAGGATAACCGAATTACTGCACCTTTGTCATGGGATAAGTTGAGTGATTATTGCACAGCTGGCATGTGTATTACAGTAATGTGTCTGTCCATCATACAAAAACTGAATTCTATAATTTTTAAAAATATTTTCAGAGTAGACAGACAACTGTATAATTGGCCTTAACAAATAACCTCTCAACTGTATAATTGTCCATATCAAATTTTGCCTCATTCAATAATAATTTCTTGTTACCCCAAGTGCATAATACATTAATCTTTTTATCAAATGGCCATCACAGTTTGTTCCAGTCAGTTCAAGCAGGCAGTGTCATCGTTTTTGTGTTTTTTTTTTAAATTTTAAAAATAAACCATAAAAATCTGAAGATTTGCTTTTTTATGTTTGAACTACATTAAAAAAACACTGCCCTTCCAGAGTGTGCTCTTACTTTTCTGTGTAGAAAATATACTAAAACTTTGAATGAGGAAAAGAGGCCGTTCGACAACAGTCTGGTCCACCTAAGCTGCTTTTGTCTCAGAATCCGAATGCTCTAGAGTCTGAACAAATCGGAATCCGAATAAAAAATCCGTGAGTTCTTCCGTCCGGGAACCTGAACAAAAGCTGGAAGTCAAACTCGAGAAATGCGCAAGAAAAAACGAGACCGGGAGGGAGGAAAAGTGCGTGACTTACAGAAGCCCGGAAGTTGTTGATACTATGTAAGGTCTGTTTGGGCTTTTACACCCAAGCCTCGTGGCTCATCAGGATGGTGCTTTATGTATCACCCTAAAATCTGTCCTGAGGAAGTCTGGAAGTTATTGATACAGTACTAAAGCTAAAGCTAGCGCTAAAACATTAAAGCTATCTAATCACTAACGCCATATACCACCTCCAGCGACAAATACGATTTAGAGTACTGAACAGAAAACCCACAGATCGGCTTATAGGCATAACCGCCTGAACAAAGCTGAAGAGGATGTATGTATGTATGTATGTATATAAGCTAAGATAAAGCGCGAAAGCTAAGCTAAAGCACTAGCAGCGCTGTGAACACCTTTTGAGATCGGAATTTTGGGTTTTCATGAGCTGTATGCCAAAATTATCAGTATTAAAACAATAAAAGACCTGAAATATTTCAGTTGGTGTGCAATGAATCTGAAATATATGAAAGTTTAATTTTTATCAGTACATTACAGAAAATAATGAACTTCATATATACATACACACACACAGTATTCGACACAATAATCGCCCAGGGCTCTTAAAAATTTGGAGTGGATGGGAACTTATTAAAATGACTCCGAGCGGAGTGGAACGGTAAGTGCTTATTATCATTGAGGTGGAAAACATGAATAATAACAGAACAATAAAAGAGTTTTACTGGTATTTGTATTATTCATTTTGTGGTATCAACCAAATTACTTACATGAAAGCTGAAAATAAACAGAAAACAGCATAATTTAAAAAAATAAAAGACCCTTTAATTTTCCCTCCAGGTGCTGTTTCTTTAAATATTTCCCCCAATGTAAAATCGAGCCAATCAACATGAATGTTAACTTTAGCACATGACAAGGTGAACCAATCAACACAAAGATCAACTTTAGCACATGGCACGTTGAAAAGCACATGGCCAGGAATGTGCTTAAATTTATGAAGTTCATGAGCAGGAGAAAATACTCGTCATAACTTTCTGATAAGTTCATATCTAGCTCATCGCTCCATTCATTCAGATCATCCCATAGTTTTGCTGGAGAAGTTTCTAATGGTTCATCTTGTTGGACATTTTCAACGAGAACACAGCAAAATATTTTACTGTTTTTTAAAGCACATCAGAAAGATCAAATGTGTTGTTACTGATGAACATTATAGACATTCCCCAGTGGCAGGGGTCTTGAAATGCTGTGTCAACTCACTTTTACAGGCAGTGAATGCCTCATTTTACCGGTACAGAGACTGATTGAATAAAATTGGTAAGTATGATCTACTATTTTGCTCCCAGTACACATGGGCGGTTATTAGACGTAAGATCAAAAACACTGAGGAGGTGCTTATTGGAGCAGGACGCTTATTATGTTGAATACGGTATACAGTATGTACATGCATAACCACAAAACACAAACAAAACTAAAATACAAGAGCACAAACTGACTGCAACCAGGGACAAAAATAATAGCAGCTGCGTTATTATGGCTGGAAATTTTTTTTGTTTTAATTTTATGTTTCTGTGTATACTCTAAAAGTTTAAATGATTTCAAAAGCATGATTTTCTCTAAGTCCCTTTTATCTTATGTGTTCGTGTGGTATATTGCTTACTAAAGCCTTTGAATCAAAATTTGAGGCTGTCACTGAATTGAAGAAACTATCCAGTGACACCCACCTCTGTATAATTGTTAATTAGTTTCTCAATATCATCAAAAAGTTGTGAATTTCTTTCTGTTGCAATTGTGATATCACTACAACCAGTCAGACTGAGTTGTCTGCTTGCATTAAACAATTTATTTTGTTTTTACCATTTTACTTTTTTGATGAAAGGAATAAGAATTAGCATTGACTGCATTACTGCTTATATAGCCATGTTCTATACATAATGCATAGTACAAATTCAGGTACTCTGTATTTTAAATATTTATCTTTTGTGTAAATGGGGAAAAAGGGGAGCAGTGGTGGCCTAGTGGTGAAGGCGCTGAATCGCTGATCCAAAGGTTGGGGGTTCGAGTCCCACTCTCCACAAGGTTGTCACTGTCCCCCCCAGTGCAGCTAACTGGGTTATCAAAGGCGGGCCATATTTCTCACTGTCTATGGTGAGAGGCATGTAAAAGAACCATTGCTGACTTTCGTAAAGAGTAGGCTGCAAAGCCGCCAGCGTGTATCTGCCCTTGCTAAGGGTTGTGTCAGGAAGGGCATCCGACGAAAAAACCTATGCCAAATCAAACATGCAAATCATTAATATGACGTCCATGAAGATGGAGGCAGATGATTCGCTGTGGCGACCCCTGATGGGAATAACTGAAAGGAAAAGAAGAAGTAACTGGGGAAAACACTGATCGGATCTTAGCAAACAACTTCCAACCCTGAATTATGAATGAGTTCTTTGTCACATTTTATTAGGTAGATGAAAGTCTGGACAGCAAAGCTCTTTTAATCCATCTTATTAAACCAGATATCAGTTCCTTGCTGGTGCTGCCATTCTCTGTTGAACAGAGTTACTTTTTAAATTATCTGGAAATGGAAGTTACAGTGAAGTGCTCACAAACCGCAATCTTACCTGATTTATCTGGTTACTGAGAGCACTGCACTGTAAAATGTTTATTATCAAATTAGTAGTAACTTACTGGCAACAATTATCCAGTCGGTGCTGTATTTCATATCACAGTAAAATTACCATAAAACTTTTTACATTGTGCCAAAAATACTGTGGTATGAAGTAGTATAATGTTATAAATAAATTTTATTGTAAGTTATTTCACAGTGCTATTTTTTTACCATTTGTGTATATAGTCACTCAGTAATTTGCCACACCAGGCAGGGTACACTCTGCAGTTTGGAAGACCATCTCAGGGCCAAAACACTCAACCATTCATATTCACACGCAACCAGGGGCGATTTGGACAGCAAATTAGCTTTATGTGTATGTCTTTCAATTGTTGGAGGAAACCAGAGCTCCTGGAGGAAACCCAAGCAAATACAGGGAACTTGCACAGAAACAGCCCGAAACTTGAATCCAGGAACTTCTTGCTGTCAGATTGACATGCAAACTGCTACACAATCTGATAATAAAGAAAGTTTGATAGTTTTTTAGAAGGACAGAATATTCTAATCAGAAAAACCAGTAATTAAATTATGGCTTTTGCCAACACATTGTGTCTATATATGGTGCCACTGGTTGGAATATAAAGAGGGTCTTGGTCTACAAAATGGCATAACTCCTGCCTTGTAAACGGAAGTGCGAATATTTCTTAGGGCTAAACATTAATGTTAATTTACAACGCAGAGATTGCAAGTTTAAATCCATCTATCCATGACGGGGGTCCATCGGAGCGAATTGACAGAGTTCTCAAGGGAGGGAGGGATGGCATACGCTCACTTCTCTGTCACTCATAGTGATTGCCAGCCAATTTTGCATGTCTGTGTGTTCATTCGTGTGAGGGGGAAGATAACAATAACAAAACTATAACCCCAAAAATAAAAACCAAAAAACCCCCCAAAAAATCAAAACAGGCTCATACAATATCCATGCAAACTCGCACGGAATAACAAACACTCAGTCAGTCTCAGGTAGGAAGTCTAACTTTGGTTGAGCAAAAAAAAAAACCCCACTGAACATCAATGGCAACACGGATAACAAAACTAAGAATACATATGAAAAAGCGAATGCAGAATTCTAATGGAAGGCGGTGAAAAGAAAACTCACTGTTGACCTTTCCTACTTTTGCTTCATAACATAATTAGGAAACACATTTCTTGAATTATTTACTAATTTCCTCCAGACCTGAAGTTACTTTAGCCCTTAAAGGCACAATGTTACTCTTATAACATCAGGGACATACAGCCATCAGTAGAGTTACCTATCCATCACTCCCCTTTAGGTAGTGCCTAAGTCTTTAAATTACCTGTCAGTGGTTTTATTATTATGACAGATCAGACAGATCAAGTACGCCAATCAAAATTTCACAGGATGTGCGAGTTTTTCTCTCATTGGCTGTCTCTCAACATCCCACCCTGCTGGCCTCCCAGATAGAGACAGAAGGAAGCTTCACTCTTTAGTTTTTAGTTTAGTTTTTTAAGTTGTTTTAATTCAGTAAATGTTTAATAAATGTGGGTGCATTTGAGCACATCTGGAATTCCGATCCCTCAAGGAATCAAATTAAAGTTGAGTTTGTCAAGTAGGGAATGCGCTTTGAATTCAAGTCTTGTGGGCGTGGCCCACAGCGCGCGAGAGAGAGAGAAAAAGAGAGAGAGAGAGGGGTGTGTGTGTGTTTGTGTGTGTGTGTTAATAAAAAATGTTTAATAATGGTTTAATTAATAAATATGTTAATAAAATGGTTTAATATGTTAATAAAATGTTTAAATGGTTTAATAAATAATTTTCTTTTACTTTTAACACATATTTCATACAAAATTGGTGTACTTTTATCATTTTTGAAGGGTTTATGGGGTTTAAAGACTGGAGCCTTGGAACGAATTAGGCGTTTAACATGTAAGGTGCGACCCCTACTTACGAAATCCCCCCCTATATAAAAAGGGCTCTGGAACAGATTAATTTCGTAAGTTGGGGGCCGACTGTACTATTAAATGCTTATGATAGATAAATGATAGGTAATTGGAATAATAAAAACCTGTGCTGGTAGAATTAGCATGTGGAGACATAATTACCGTATTCGACGCAATAAGCACCCTGGTCCAATAAGCCCCCCCCCAAATGTTTTTTATCTTACGTCTAATAGCCGCCCATGTGTACTGGTAGCAAAATTGTAGATCAAGCTTACCAATTTGATTTGATCAGTCTCCATAACCGTAAAATGAGGTGTTCACTGCCTGTAAAAGTGAGTTTACAGGGTATTTCAAGACCCCCTGCCACTGGGGATGTCTATAATGTTCATCAGTAACAATACATTTGATTGTTCCGCTGTGCTTTAAAAAACAGAAAAATATTTTGCTGTGTTCTCTTGGTAAATGTCCAACACCCGATGAACCATTAGAAACTGCTAGAGCAAAACTATTGGATGCTCTGAATGAATGGAGCGATGAGCCAGATATGGACCTCTCAGAAAGTGTATTTTTCACCCGGTTCTCCTGTTCATTAACTTCATTTTGTTTGTTTTATGTTCGGGTTCATTAGTTCAACATGTCATATGTTAAAGTTGACATTCGTGTTGATTGACTCGATTTTACTTTCGGGAAAATGTTTACAGGAACAGCACCGGGAGGTAAAAGTAAGGGGTCTTTTTTAAATTATGTTGTTTTCTGTTTATTTTCAGCTTTCACGTAAGTAATTTGGTTGATACACAAAATGAATAACACAAATACCAGTAAAACTCTTTTATTGTTCTGTTATTATTCATGTTTTCCACCTCAACTGACTCGACTGGTAGGCATTTTAATAAGTGCCCATCCACTCCAATTTTTAAAGCACCCTGGGCACTTATCACATCGAATATGGTATGTATTTTTCCACACTTACTGCCACAGTTAGAACAAGACTCTCTATTTATATAAATTGTGGGATGTTTTTTAATATGCTATAATAAATATTTTAAAAATCATAAATTTAACAAAGAAACCTTATCTTGGATACAGTGTGTAACCATCTGACATGGTTCTAATCCCATAGGATTAGTGCAATGCTTATTGCTGGGATTAAGGATTGGCAGTTCTCTCTCTCTCTCTCTCTCTCTCTCACACACACACACACACACACACACACACACACACACACACACACACACTCTTTCTCTCTCTCTCTCCCTCAAACACACACACACACACACACACACACACACACACACACACACACACACATACAGTGCCTGTGGGATTTTAGCAATCATAAATTTATTGCAAGCCACAGTGTGTGACGTGGATCTAGTTAATTTAGGTTTGTTACAGCACAAATTAATATGGAACACATGGTGAGATGGATCATCCTAAATTTTTTTTTGGCTCAGGCTTTACTTGGTCACAAAAATATGGGTAGGGTTATCTTTGGGATGGAGGACTGGTATGGTCTTGGAGCCATGGCCAAAGACGACTTTGGTTTCTTTTACGTTTGCCATCTTTTGTCTGGAATAACCCAAAATGTCACATCGTAAACTGTGGAATACACACGCCTGGACAAGTTACTGCAAAACTTGAGACAAAATGATCAATAATCTGGAAGTGCTGTTAAGGATTCCGAGTCACATTCTATATCTCCTGATCAATCATTTTCACATCTTGTGCCAAGGACTTTACCTCGTGAACTTTACAGTTTCATGGCTGCCTTCATTAAACAGTAGTGGTCTCTGCCTTTCCCCCTTCTTTTCCACCTTCTGGCTTTCTTCTTTGTCTCTTTCACAACTGTTGTCAGCAGCCAGGCTAAAGGGAATCTATGTGAATCAAACTGATTTAGTATGGCAGCCAAAAGGAAGTCTGAGATCCCCAAACAAGGAAAAGGGATAAATATACGTTATCACAAACCTTAGCGTATTCTTTGGGAAATCCTTAATCTTCTTTTCCTTTCAGCTTTTTCCCTTTTTCTCGGGAGTCACCACAGCAAATCATCTGATTCGCACATTTGATTTGGCAGAGGTTTTTACGTTGAATGCCCTTCCTGTCACAACCCTTTAAGCAAGGGACAGAAACACGCTGACGGCTTTGTAGCTACTCTTTACGAAAGTCAGCAATGGTTCTTTTACATGCCTCTCACCATAGACAGTGAGAGACATGGCCCGCCTTTGATAACCCAGTTAGCTGCAATGGGGGGACAGTGACAACCCTGTGGAGACTCGAACCCCCAACCTTAGGATCAGCGAACCTGCGCCCTATCCACTAGATCACCACTGCCCCCTTTGGGAAATCCTTAATATTTCACTATAAATCTTTTGTGCACACACACACACACACACACACACACACACACACACACACACACACACACACACACACACAGTCACCCCTATCGTCAGGGCCCAGTTTACCTTTTAATCATGCATTAGAGCAAATTACACTGCAACCCTGTCATTACAGGGGAGGTTACACAGACACATAAACACACATATAGAATGTGTAGAGGCACAGATGGTTGAGAGGTTGGATGCCATTTGGTTGCTTAGGCCATTGTGATTTTGTTTCTTATACTGTATGTAGCTATGTGGAAGCTTCATCATGACCAGGAAGTTATTAGAATCAATTGAATAATGTGTATTTTTCATATTCACTTGAGTACAGAGAAGAAAAAACAACAACCTGCCACTTATCCCTCGGTGATGTATGCTGAACGCTAGCAACACTGCCCATTGTGTGGTATACATTCTGTGTTGTGCTCTTAATATTCAGTTTATTTTATAGGCTTAACCGATAACATTATAAATTCATGGTTTGAAAAGCTGACGGCCTGAAGAGAAATATGGCAGCATGTTTGGAGGCTGTGATGACCTCAAGACATGTGCGTTGGTTGTATGGGGATGTATCATACCTTATGTAATGATTTTGGGGTCTGACTGGGACAGCCGCTGGTCCAAAATATGGGGGAAGGGAAGAATGATAGCGCCAAAGAGCAAAGGAATGAAAGAAGGGCCAAGACAGCTGGAAGCAGCACCAGAGAGAAAGAGAGGCAGGGGCAACTGGAAGAGAAAGGAGAGTGTAAAAGGGCAGTAGATAAGGCAATGGGTTACTGATCTAAAGGTCAGTGGTTCAGTCACCACTGTTGGGCCCTTGAGCAAGGCCCTTAACCCTCAATTACTCAGTTGTATAAAAAAAAAAGATAATTGTATGTCTCTCTGGGCAGTGGTGGCCTGGTGGTAAAGAGCGCTGGATCGCTGATCCTCAGGTTGGGAGTTCGAGTTCCACTCCACAAGGTTATCATTGTCCCCCCCCCAGTGCAGCTAACTGGGTTATCAAAGGCCGGCTATGTCTCTCACTGTCTATGGTGAGAGGTTCATGTAAAAGAACCATTGCTGACTTTCGTAAAGAGTAGCTGCAAAGCCGTCAACGTGTTTCTGCCCCTTGCTAAAGGGTTGTGTCAGGAAGGGCATCCGATGTAAAAACCTATGCCAAATTAGATGATTCGCTGTGGCGACCCCTAAAAAAGGGGAAAAGCCGAAAGGAAAAGAAGAAGAATTGTAAGTCTCTCTGGATAAGAGTGTATTCCAATTGCTGTAAATGTAAAAGAGTGAGAGCAGAGAGCTGCTGCTGATGTATGGCTTTTGCGAGAAAAAACACGACCAGGATGTTCTGTTAAAGCGACATACTTGCAGCTTTATTGGCGAATTGCACATACAGCACATCAGAATTGCTGGCGTTCAACCACAGATCTAAGATGAAATCGGGCAGGGGAGACGAATAATAACACAAAGGAATATGCTGTTGGAATGCACTGCAATAAAAAAGCAAAACAATCACCACACTTGTAAAAATCTTTTGACATTTCATGAATTGTTCGTACAACGATTGAACAACTGATGGTAAATAACAGTGGTTTATAAGTATGTTCATTTGCATTTGGGTATTAAATCTTACGAAGGCAACATGGCATGAAGCAAGTACATTATGAATGTGCAAAGAAAAGCCTGAGACACACATGTTTATAATGCATGTTCAACCTAATTATGGGCTGTGGACCACAACACCAGGCACTGATAAATCTGTGCATTGTAGCATTTTCCCCAGGTACCACTGCTGGTTGTTAAATTAATGCATTAACTGTTTTATGGATTTTGTCTTCATAAAAAAAGAACTTGTTTATGGTGACTTGGTGTTGCAGTGATTAGCAGTGTTGCTTTGCAGCAAGAGGCTTCTTGGTCTCAACCTGCTCGACAGTTGGGCACACTTTGAGCACTTGAACTCATACATGTTTGAATTTCCTCTGGGTCTTCAGGTTTCCTCCTACAATCCAAAGACCTGTGTTACCTCATAGGCATGAGTTGTTTGTACTGGCCCAGATAGATCGTAGTCAGGGGGGATTGGTTCACCTGTGACCCATAGTGCATAAGCAGTGTATAAATAACATGAAGCACTGGTTTTCCAGGGCGGGACGGTGGCATAATGATTAGCACATTCGCCTCACAGCAAGAAGGCCTGAGTTCGATTCCCAGCGTGGGCAAACTCCACACAGAATTGCCCACGCTGGGAATCGAACTTAACCTACGGTGCATTTGCTGTTACAAATCTCCCATAGGTGTGCGTGTTGGCCCTACGATGGCCTGTCGAGCTGTCCAGAAGTACCCCGCCCTCGCCTGGAGTCGGCTGAGATGGGCACCAACCTCCCCATGCTTGATTAAGCAGTTCAGAAAATAAATGAATTGATGGATGGGTGGTTTTCCAGCAAATAGGTTTTGTAACATCAGAAAAACAATGCTGGTTGGACATTGCAAATTAGCATTCGGAAAATTATCATTAAAAATACTGTGTCATGACAAGAGAATTAAAAATGAATAAACATGATAAATATTAATACAGTGATACCTCTGCTCACGAACATAATTGGTTCCCAGAAAGTGTGTGTAAGGCGAAAAGTTCGTCTTCCGAACATTTATTTCCCATAAGAAACCATTAAAATGAGAATAATCCGTTCCCAGGTCCCCATAAAACATAATTTTCTACTAAATAAGCCTTAAAACTACACAAAAATATACCTTAATTTATGTATAATAAATGTGCTATTGTATTGTAATTAAAGAAATAAACTGTACTGTATAATAAAGTCGTTTTATTTACCTTTGTGATGGTAGTTGATGGCTTGATGGAATGGAGTGGGAGGAGGAGGGAGGGAGGGAGGGACTTACTGTTTGGAAGGAGAGTTTGGAAACGCCTACTGTTTGGAAACACCCTTAGCCACACACGCACCCTTAATAGCTTCCTTGTTCTTAAGGATGGGAGCAATGGTAGACTTAGCGTACTGGTACTGGGACGCTGAGTCACACAAACGCACACCTCGTTCGTGTTTTTCAATGATCTCCGCCTGTGGTGGGGTCTTTTTCGGTCCCATAATAGCAAAAGTACACTCAATATGGTCCAAAATGTCTATCAAACACAAACCACGTCCGCACTCAAAGAAAGGGGGTGACGAACTGTGACGCCGTGAGCGTGCGTCAGCTTCTCGTGGCCGCCACCGTGGCGCTGTTCGACCGCGTGGTTTGGTTCGTCCGCCGAAAACGAGTTCGTCAGCAGAGACTACATGCTCGCGAATTTAATGTTCTTGAGGCGAAAAGTTCGTGAGCTTGAGCGTTCGTCAGCGGAGGTTTTACTGTATATTGAAAAAGTGGTGTTTGAAATAGAAAATAACGAAATTAAGAGAGGACCATTGAATTGCTGTTATGAAGAAGAAGAAATTGGCCTGGTGGTAAGGTGCTGGACAACCAATCCTAACGGTTGTGGCTTCAGAACCCGCTGTTAGTGGTTGTCACTGTTGTCTCCCCAGTGCAGCTAACTGGGTTATCAAAGGCCAGCCATGTCTCTCATGTCTATGGTGGGAGGCATGTAGAAGAACCATTGCTGACTTTCTTCAAGAGTAGCTGCATAGCCGTCAGCGTGTTTCTTCCCTGCGATGGGCTGGCGAGCTGTGCGGGGTGTACTCTGCCCTTGAACAGTGTCGGTTTAAATGGGTGCCAGCTTCCCTTTGACCCTAATAAGGATTAAGTGGTTTAGAAAATGAAGGAATGAAAGAAAAAAACCATTTTAGTGATTACTTGGTAGGAGCCACATTACTCATGCAAATACCAAGAAAACTTTATTTGAGCCGCTATAACTTTTGAATTAATCAGCAAAAGCAATGCAAACACGAATTCTCAGTATGATGATAGTGATATTTTATTGTGCATGTTCAGACACTAAGATAATATTTGTTGTTGATGATTTTGATGTTGATCTTTCTCATCTATTTTGTAGTAAACTCCCACATCTGATTACGTAACCTTTAAGCTCCCAAATCACTGGGAATGTGAGGAGCTTCTTAAAAAAGGTTTGGTAATGCACCAGGTCTAGCACAAGCACAGCGCTGGCGAAAAGGAGAATTCCTTGCTGAGTGGCTGGAGACTGAGCTGACAGCTTAGGTGTTAGGGAAGCTTTTTTTTTTTTTTTTTCTGGATTTGTATCCCAATTTAATTGGGAAACTGGGTTAAAGGCAAGGGTTGCCCTTAGCAACAGGCCTCTATTTAAAATGGCTCCCCACGCTAGACCTCTCGGTACACACACACAAGCACAAGATTTGTGAATGAATATACCAGTTTATATATGGTTTTTAATATATATTAAATTTTTGTCTGTACCTGTCAGTTTTCTCACTGCGTATGAAATGTTGCATCAGCATTGTTCTCACTACATTAATGATAAGACCCAAATTAATGTATTTGAACTATTACATCAAAAATGATTTATCATTCAAAATGAAAGTCAAATGTCAGTCTGTAAAATCTGTTTAATGAGATGTTCTGTGCATGTACACACTCCACATGGTTGGTATTGAGTTGTTAATATTGTTGACTTTCTTGTAAAATAATTTTCTTTTCTTCTAGACACAGCGTCACTCATCACAGCCAGTGGATCAGGAGAGCTCAGGAGATGACCTCTATGATGATGAGGACTATTTCTCTGGTTCAGGCTCAGGCTGTGAGTTTGTGTGTGTGTGTGTGTGTGTGTGTGTGTGTGTGTGTGTGTGTGTGTGTGTGTGTGTGTGTCAGAGAGAGAGAGACTGCATAATATGTCTCCTTGATCATTTTTTTAAACACCAGAACATTGATCTTGTGGAAAAAAAAAACAAAATCCACTGCAGGTTTTTATTACTATAAATTCTTTATAAGCGATCCAAATGTGTTAATGAGGATAAAAGTGTTAATGACACCATTAAGAGAGCTTTCCTGTGCTCTCTTTTATGGAATGAAAGAATGAGGCACTTTGGGGGGAAAAGTGGCAGAAGCCTGGCAGACACATTGACTGCTGCTATGAGAAGTCACAGATTATAAATGGTTAAGTACATTTTCTTTATAGAAGTGTCATAGTGTTATTCCATTAAAGAGATGGGAAACATTTTACACAGTTTCTTTTGGTTTTATTCCAGTTATTCTGTCATTATTTGTGAATAACAGAAGATGGAAAATAATAAGCCGAGGTTCAAGGTTGAAACAGCAGCAAATGTTGATTCCAAAACCAGCAGAAAAAATGTGTGGTGGTGGGGGAGTGAGCTGCACCTTCTCTTCCTCCACATTTATGGCTGAAGTGCCCTTGAGCAAGGCACCTAACCGTCAAATACTCTCCGGGCACCACAATGTGTGTGCTAGCCAACTGCTCTGATTAATTGTGCTCACTATTTACGTGTGTGTGTGTGTGTGTGTGTGTGTGTGTGTGTGTGTGTGTGTGTGTGTGTGTGTGTGTCAGTGTGTGCTCACTCTGGATCAGATAAATGCAGAGTCAATAATTTCCATTGTGGAATTAATATAGTATATCAAAAGCAAAAAAAATTACTTGCTTGAGTGTCATGAAGACGTATCACTTCTAATCGAAGCGGCACCTTCCATTCTAACTAAGAGAAAATCCCAAAGAATCCTGCAGATCCTAGTCGCCGGACATGAGAGAAGTGACATCATTTATAGCAGTTTGCATAATTTTGTAGCTAGTTGGAAAATTTAAATACCCACCATCTTCTCCGCGACCCTAATTAGCATTAAGCGGTTCAGAAGATGAATGAATTTAAATATCAACATTTAGCTGATAGAGCAGGAAAGTTAATTTTCGAGCCTGGAATAGCTTGTAACTTAGTTAACTGTGTTTTTATGCAAAAAATGACTTGACTCTGTACAGTAAAACCTCCGCTGACGAACGCTTAAGCTCACGAACTTTTCGCCTCAAGAACATTAAATTTGCGAGCATATAGTCTCTGCTGACGAACTAGTTTTCGGCGGACGAATCAAACCACGCGGTCGAACAGCGCCACGGTGGCGGCCACGAGAAGCTGACGCACGCTCACGGCGTCACAGTTCGTCACCCCCTTTCTTTGAGTGCGGAAGTGGTTTGTGTTTGCGAGACATTTTGGACCATATTGAGTGTACTTTTGCTATTATGGGACCGAAAAAGACCCCACCACAGGCGGAGATCATTGAAAAACACGAACGAGGTGTGCGTTTGTGTGACTCAGCGTCCCAGTACCAGTACGCCAAGTCTACCATTGCTCCCATCCTTAAGAACAAGGAAGCTATTAAGGGTGCGTGTGTGGCTAAGGGTGTTTCCAAACAGTAGGCGTTTCCAAACACTCCTTCCAAACAGTAAGTCCCTCCCTCCCTCCTCCTCCCACTCCATTCCATCAAGCCATCAACTACCATCACAAAGGTAAATAAAACCACTTTATTATACAGTACAGTTTATTTCTTTAATTACAATACAATAGCACATTTATTATACATAAAATAAGGTATATTTTTGTGTAGTTTTAAGGCTTATTTAGTAGAAAATTATGTTTTATGGGGACCTGGGAACGGATTATTCTCATTTTAATGGTTTCTTATGGGAAATAAATGTTCGGAAGACGAACTTTTCGCCTTACACACACTTTCTGGGAACCAATTATGTTCGTGAGCAGAGGTATCACTGTATTAAGTCTTCAGATGGTTCAAGATGGTACAGCAGGTAAAGTTCAAATGAAAGTAGACCAAGTCATGATTCAGACCGAAAACCATCAAATCCTTTCTAAGGCCTAACCTTAAAGGGGATCTGTGGTGATTTAGTGTGACTCGCTTTTTAAAACAATCTCTTATAACATCAGCGGGAATCAGTCCCTGCCCGTTTTAAAGTGCGCACCAGTGTTTTGACACTGGTTGTGTTCAGAGACATGTTGCTTCTGGTTGTCTGTTTCAGGATGGTAGGCATGGAAATTTCTTGGATTGGCTGGGCTACGTCACTGACCCATCTAATGATGCATTATCAGCGAGTGCTGAGCTGCACAAACAAGTGCAGAAATCATGGAAAACATTTCTTTTTGTTCCTTAACCAAGTCGTGACAGGAAAGCCAAGTTGGTAAAACATTAGCTGCATAAGTCATTCTGGCAGCATCCACATCCTCAGAGTCACTAGAATGTAGCTCCTCACTGTCTCCACACTCAACACGTTAGGCATTGTTAGACGTCCCTTCCAGCGGGGGAAACGATTGCTGAGCTGCTAACCCTCACAGTTCAACTTCTGCTAATAATCCATGGGATAAAATTACCAGTTTTGTGCTTTTTATGGTCATTTATGTTCAAATAAGTACCTGTATCGCTTAAATCTACTAATTATGTACAAACTGTGCTGCAAGGATAACCAGTACTGGTGCTCTTTAACGTCAACTAGGCAGATTCATGTGTGCATTGAACCAATTATTGTATGATGGACAACCTAAATATGGCTACAAATCTCTTCCTGTTCGGAACACTGTGAATGTTCCTGGTTTTCTGGCTTCAACAAAAGCACTTCGGACAAATGATGCATTAGGTTTAAAAAGTAGTCGGAAGATTAGCAATCTATAAATCCACACACGTTATCACATTACACAAATCTTATTATTACAATGAGAGAGAGAGCACAATCCCTATCTCACTATATACACAAGTACAGTATGAGGAAATTAGTTTGTTTCTGAAGTGCTAGTTGTGCAGCTGCTTTATTATTATTATTATTATTGTTATTCAAAAATCCTGTGTGGACTCGGTTCCCTCACCAGCTGGTGATACTCGCTCAACACCTTTTTATCTCTAGATCTGCCACACATTCACATGCACATGCACAACACCCTTTCCCCATGCACTTCTAAAGATTTCAGTCCTCATGCTGTAAAATGGCACACGTAAAATGGCACACGAGCATCAAAATGTCCTACATTAAAAATTTCATCGGTCTCTGTTCTGTTCTCTAAAGGCTCAGTGTGTGTGTGTGTGTGTGTGTGTGTGTGTGTGTGTGTGTGTGTGTGTGTGTGTGTGTGTGTGTCTGCAGTCTGTAATCATATTCCTAGAAATAAGATCATGTAGTCATTTGAAATATGGACAGCTACCGTGTGTGTGTGTGTGTGTGTGTGTGTGTGTGTGTGTGTGTGAGAGAGAGAGAGAGAGAGAGAGAGAGAGAGAGAGGGAGACTGCATAAATTTCATTTTTTTGAAGGATTTTATTAATGAAGTGTAATCCCGTTTGTGTGTGTGTGTGCATGTGTATACACTGCAGGTCATTATGTATTCATGTATAAATTAGTGTGTTACCAGGGTTAGTGATAAATGTTGTGTGCTTCACAGTAGATGCTCAAATTACTCAGCATACTTTTTCAAGAACTACACAGTAGCCTTGCAGGAAATTTTATCAAGATATCATATCACACATTAAAGTAGTGACTATTGATCTCTCTTCTGCCCTCCCCCTCTCCCACCCCTCCCCCTTCTCCCCCTCTCCCCCTCTCCCCATCTCTCTCCATCCACCCAGTGATGGAATTAGAAGTCATTGAAGTGGGTATGCCTTTGACCACAAAAGAGCCCCTCCCACTTTCAACCACACAAGCCACTGGACCTGCCCCTTCGGCCCCACCCGCTGCAGAACCCAGCAGCCCACCAGCGCCAGAAATAGAGAAGGAGAGTGGCATGGAGAGTGAGAGTGAGTTGGTTGAGACAGAGAAAAAGAGAGAGCAGCAGATTGAGTATGAGCAGGAAATGGAGAGAGTGCGAAAAAGAGAAAGGGAAAGGGAACGAGAGAGGGAAAGGGAGCGAGAGAGAGAAAGGGAGCGAGAACGGGAAAGGGAGAGGGAAAGAGAGCGAGAGAAGGAAAGGGAGAGAGAAAAAGAGAGGGAGAGAGAACGTGAACGGGAACGTGAAAAAGAGAGGGCACGAAGTACACTTGCACCGAGAGCCCCCTTTGTTCCAAAAATGGCCACAGACTCTCTTATGATTGTGGATGACACCTCCATTCCCACTGAGCTTATGGAAGAACTTGGCACCACAGAAGAGGAAGAAGATGGTATATTCATACCAACGGAAACCATCCCCTTTGAATCTCTCAGCACAGGAGACAATATCCTAGATGACATCAAAACCACTGAAGCAGCTCCTGCCACTGTTTTTTCCACTAGAGTTATGCCAATCACAACTCCCGCGACACCTAGCACCGCCCCTCCACGATCACAAAAGCCTCAACCCATGCCCAGTATCACACCTGTACGACCACGGAAGCCCCAAACTACATCCATCCAAGACACACCCACTGAGAGTATACACCTAATGCCAGCATCTACAGTGCAGGTAAAACAATCAGTCCTTTCATTTTACATTAATATGGCGAGACAACCATTAGATTTTAAAAAGGAAAGCAATAACATCACCTCCTCATATGAAGGAAATAGCAGGTACTGAGTCTGCTTTAAACGCATTTGGAAGGTAGCAGCATGCTTCCATTTTCTGAGGATAATCTCATGAGAACAAGTA
This sequence comes from Plotosus lineatus, assembly GCA_024760905.1. Lineage (NCBI taxonomy): Eukaryota > Metazoa > Chordata > Actinopteri > Siluriformes > Plotosidae > Plotosus > Plotosus lineatus. The sequence continues at coordinate 71,716,779 of CM045728.1, read as the reverse complement.
ACCAGAAGAGTGTTCTGATTTGTTTGTTTGTGTTCGTACATGTAGTGAAGAAAAAAACCTAATATTCACAATCACTAAAGTAAATTAGAACTCATGAATGTTTAATCTGTCGGCATATTTGGGACTTGTACAGGATTATACAACAAATTTGACTAAGGATCAATCTCTGAAGAGGTTTCTGATTATAAATGTTATGTAATAGCTTTTTCATGTTTTGTTTTTACTGTTATTGTCGTTTTTCAGGTAAAAACTGTAGATGCAGATATAAATAATGAAGTTGCAGCTGCTGGTCCCAGTGGGGACTCTGAGATCCGAGAGGACAATGGGCAACGAGGGAATGAAGTAGAGCATGGTAAAGGTGCATCAGATGTGGGGGCGGAGCCTGATTTGGCTGGGAACACAATAGATACAGGAAGTTCAGCTGCTCAGCTTCCTCAGAAAAACATCTTGGAGAGAAAAGAAGTTTTGATTGGTGAGAAAATGTGCTGATTGCTGCTATTTAAAAATGCTAAAGAATGTTTGCTCTTAAATATGAAGAGAACCAGCTGTTGTTATCAAATGCACAGTTATTTGCCAAAGGTCATCTGAAATTCAGTAGAATTATAGTGCTATGACTTTTTCCCCTTTTTGACTTTTTATTTTCAGTATCTTGCTACTCATTATAAATTCGCCATTAAGTCATAAGATATTTTGTTTTCACAGTATCTGTACATCTGTTGGAGATTCTAGATTGCATGATATCTCAAGAATGAGTGGTAGCATGTTTATAGTTTCTTGTATAATTATTGAGGGCAGTGGTGGTCTAGTGGTATAGGGCACTGGATTGCTGAGCCAAAGGTTGGGGGTTCGAGTCCCACTCTACACAAGGTTGTCACTGTCTCCCCCCAGTGCAGCTAACTGGGTTATCAAAGGCCGGCCATGTCTCTCACTGTCTATGGTGCGAGGCATCTAAAAGAACCATTGCTGACTTTCGACAAGAGTAGGCTGCAAAGCCGTCGGCGTGTTTCCGCCCTGCGATGGCCTGGCAAGACCTGTCCAGGGTGTACTCTGCCCTCGCCAGAAGTTGGCTGGGATGGGCGTCAGCCTCCCCACGACCCTAATTAGGATTAAGCGGTTATAGAAAATGAACTGAACTGAACTGATGTATAATTATTGCTGTCAGGAGAATTGATAGGATTTTGCTGCTTACCGTGTGAAGTATATACTAAATGTATTTGAGAAAGAGTAATGAGGAACAATTGGCCCTGCGGTGATCTGGCGAGTAGTTGAGGGTGTAGACTGTCTTTGCTCGGAGTCAGCTGGGAGGGGCTCCGGGAGGAAAAACCAAGAAAACTGCTGGCTAAGATAGACAGATGTCAGAACACGGTGTGTTGAAGTTAGCTCTCTATTGGCCTGTTTAGCTGCACACCAGTCAGGTGGTATTAATGTTTTGATTGGTGTGTGTGTGTCATGCTTTAAAACCAAACTTTAAGATGGAACCCTAATGTCTGAAAATACTTGGAGAGCATTTAGTGACAGCTTGTAGCGCATACTTGCTTCATCAACCTCATAATTAGACAGTGTCTCCACTGGAGATATTTTTACCCCCCCTGGGGAAAACATTCTCTAAACTAATACTATTCTTTCCATTTCTCCTTTCATTTGCTCCTCACCGTCTCTCTTGTCTGGAACATCAGCTTTTCTTATATCTTTGAACATTAGGGATCTTTTGGCTGAAGTGAGTTTATAGGGTCAATGTATGTCTATTATTTTATAGTTTTGAGTAATGGGGGTTTAATCGTTGTCATGGAAATGTTCATGGTATGACATAAATTAAAATCACATCTCGGACAAATCCCTGCAAGAAATATAATGACAGCAGATAGAATGCCTCGTATTAAAGTTTAGGCTTAAACTAATTTTTAATTTAGTTGGATTGAAAGGTTTTCTGAAAGTCTTTCTACTTGGTATTAAAACATTTTGCCATTATGAGCTGAAAATAACATGTACTGTAAATGTGACTTTTTGGTATTTTACTGACCCACTTCATCACTGGGACCACCATGGAAACCACTATTGTGCTAATGTCACTTGTTTTTGGGAATTGCTTCGCCAAACAAATATTTGCTAAGCACTGGTCCCTATGACCAATTAATAGGGCACCTTTACAGTAGGGCAGTGGTGGTCTAGTGGTATAAGGCGCTGGATTGCTGATCCAAAGGTTGGAGGTTCGAGTCCCACTCTCCACAAGATTATCACTGTCCCCCCAGTGCAGCTAACTGGGTTATCAAAGGCCGGCCATGTCTGTCACTGTCTATGGTGTGAGGAATGTAAAAGAACCATTGCTGACTTTCGACAAGAGTAGGCTGCAAAGCCGTCAGCGTGTTTCCGCCCTGTGATGGCCTGGCGAGCTGTCCAGGGTGTACTCTGCCCTCGCCCTGAGTTGGCTGGGATGGGCACCAGCCTCCCCGTGACCCTAATTAGGATGAAGCGGTTACAGAAAATGATGATGGACCTTTACAGTAGATGCATTTTCCATGATAATCGGGACAGTGAGTACAGCTATATGGTATGTACCTAACACTAGCTGCTGAGCATTGTGAAATTTTTTACAAAAGTATGTGGATATTCCTCAAGATTAACATTACTGTACGCACCAAAAATATAGGATGATACCACAACCCTGTATAACCAGGAATATAAAGAGCAGAGCTGTCCATTCCAGCTGTGTGGGAGAGATAGCATATACCCTCTCACCTGTCAGTCAGGGCAATGCTAAGCATTCATGGGCACCTGTGAGTTCTTTTTTTTTTTTTTTTTTTTTGAAGAAGAAATTGTTAGATAGCACTCTCCTTCGAGTTGTGATACACTAGCCTTAGAGCTTGAGCAACAGTGTGAAAGGATACTGTGGATGGCTTGATTGGAGGAAATGCTTTAGCCTTTATCCACCCCATCTGTGGCTGCCATATGACAGCAGAGAGCTGGCTCTAGTGAGTGTGAATTGGAGGCTAACCACATTAAGGAGGAAGAAGGGAGGTGCATGATATAAAGGAAGTAAGGACGTTATGGCATAACTGAAGTTTGGAGAAGAAACTTTTCCTAATTAGCTTCCTATGAATTCCCATTTTTCTTTTGCTCCACTTCTGACAGTTTGCGCACTCGCCACTTCCTGCCTCTACTGTTATTCAACTCTTATTCAACAAGCGTAGCAATGGGGGACCTTGTCAGTATCTTTCAAGAACAAAGCAAAAGCTTCCCTTATCTCAGTGTTCTCGTCCTTACGATTCCTCACTTACTCTCCATGACCTTTAATAAAAAGCATGGCTTGCACTTGCAGCTGTGCCACAAGAAGCCCGATATGTAGATGTAGAATTGGGGGAAAGAATTACTCACTCATCGCTCATTTGCTGAACCACTTAAACCTACTATAAGGGTCACAAGGAGGCTGAGCCCAGGTCAGTTGACACTGAGCAAAAGCAGGGTACAACCTGAACAGCTCGGCATACCATCACATGGCAATACACAGCCATTTCACACTCCCATCTATAAATAGGGTCAATTTGGAATAGCCAGTTAGCCTAATGGGCAAGTCTTTGTACTGTGGGAGGAAAATTGTGTACCCAGAGGAAACCCACACAAGGATGGAGAGCAGGCAAACTCCACACAGAAATGCCAGGGATGAAAACCAGGACCTTCTGGATGGGATGCAGACATGCTAACAACTATACTACTGTGTTGTCTGGAAAAATATTCAGTGCATAAAATCAAAATACTACATTTGGTTTAATGAGGAATCATTTTCCTGTTTTTCTCTCTGTTTCTGTAGCGGTGATTGTTGGAGGTGTGGTTGGTGCACTCTTTGCTGCATTCCTGGTAATGTTACTTGTATATCGGATGAAAAAGAAGGATGAAGGCAGCTACACTCTCGAAGAACCCAAACAAGCCACAGTCACTTATCAGAAACCAGACAAGCAGGAGGAATTCTATGCCTAAAATCCACACACTTTTTTTTTTTTTTTTGCATCCCTCCATTCTTATAGCTCTTCTCCCTCTGACCCTCCTTTCTTCCTGTCATTTTTATCTGTTTTTCCTGACTCCCTCCTTTCTCCGTGAGAGTGCCTGCCACTCTGCAGACTTTGGACTTTCTTGTGAATGGGGTAAAAAAGTTTATCATAAAATAAAGGCTTTGGGCAGAATTTTGCAGATCTGCTAGGGAGGGATAGGGACTCCATACATACAAAAAAAAAAAAAAAAAAAAAAGTTGTTTTTTTTAAAGTACATGTTGCTATTGATATGTTTAAGATTATTGTTCTATAAAATTATGACATAAAACCTTTTGTAAAGACACATGTTCTATAAATGCACAATCTGTCTCTCCAGCTGAGCATGGAAGTCAAGAAGCATGACAGAGGGAGTTCAGGAAGGGAAAAAGACAGAGAAGGTCATGGTGGGACAGAGAGGGTCAAGGGAAAGGGAATCAAAAAGACCAGGCAGAAAGCGAGCGATGTGGAGAAGGAATTTTGAGATTGTGTTGGTCTGAAAAGGTCATGCTTCTGTCACAAGGGTTGCGTTGTGCCTTCCATTTCCCTGGTGCTAGAAGCTGGGCATGACCACAGAATGGTGTGTGCACGTGAGTGCGGTGTATGTGTGTGAGGCTGAGGTGCCATCTATGACGCTGGTAAGCCCAGTCACACACAAACACACACTCACACTCTCTGTCTCTTTCGCACACACACACACACACACACACACACACACACACACACACACACACACACTGTACATGTATAACTCCCTCTGCTGGTGAGCGTGTGTATCAGCAGTGCTGGCCTGAATAGCTGTAGGGACTGCACCTTTTTACACAGGGAGGCTGGAAAAAACCCCTATGATGAACACAGCACATAAACATGAAGGAAACATTTGCTGTTTGCTGTGATGGTGCGCATGCAAAGAAACAAGATTAGTTATTTCTCTGTTCTGTACAAAGACAATTAGTTATCAATAGTAAAAATAATCAGTAATATATCAACAGTTCTGACTGGATGGTAAGAGATGATATTAGTAGTGAAGGATATCTATTTAGCAGTGCAGTAAAAGTTTTACTGGTGTAAATATTGACTTTTTTTTTTTTTACATTTCATGCCTTTCATGTAGTAAACATCGGTGCACGCACACACATCCATACTGTACATCACTTTAGAAATTTAACTCCCAATGTTTCAAAGTAATTTGGGATTTTATTTAATAACAGACCCTCTTTACCCTCTATTAAAAAATAAATGTTGCTCATGTTTTCAGTACTTTATTGATGTTTGATCAGGTAAAAAAAAAGCACAAGGTCACGAGAATGTTTCACATTAACATGCACCACTTTCACACATCTAATGCTACACCATTTGTGAGTGATCTTGTTATCCAAGGTATGGATCATGTCATTGAGATTGAGATGTCAGGAAGTTCGGATGAGTTTTGTCCAGATTTAAAGCTAGAAGAATTAAGGTTTCAGGAGGAATAATGCATTAACTACAGAGAACATTTAGGCTATGGACTTTGAGATTCCAGATCAGGTCCTAAGAGTTTGTGAGGTTTTTTTGTTTATTTGTTTGTTTGTTTTTTTGTTTGCTTTTGGAGGGAGGTGTCAATGTTTTGTAATGGTTAATATAGCTGCCTCGCAGCATGAACATCCTTGGTTCTGGTCCCAAGCTTGGGAATTTCTGTCTGTTTTCCCTGTGCATACGTGGGTTTCCTCTTTGTACTGGTTTAGTGGATAAAGGTGATGGATTACTAATCTGAAGGTCAGCGGTTCAACCCCCACTATCACCACTGTTGGGCCCTTGAGCAAGGCCCTTAAACCTCAATTGCTCAGTCATATGTAAACATAAATAAAAGAATTGTAAGTCACTTTGGATAAGAGCGTCTGTCAACAAATGTAATGTAATGTACTTTGGTTTCCTCTCCCAGCCTAAAGACATGCACTTTAGGCTAATTGGATGTTCTAAATTGCCCTTAGATCAGTGCTTCTCAATTATTTTCTGTGACCCCACCCCCTGGAAAAAACCCCATACCACCCGCGAGCGACTATAAATAGTATTACTTGTCTATGAAATTGTCATTAGTCCACCTCTGCATAACATTGTATCTTTATTAACATTAAAAACAAAAAGAAAGAAATATAGTTCAACTTACAATAAAGAAAAACTTAAGATTTTTAATCTAACAGAAAAGATTTAAGGTGCACCAATGTGCCTGAAATAAAAAAATTACATCCTTATTTAAACTCATCCGACTTATTTATGTCTTAATATCTCTTTCTCTCTTCACCTTTCTCTTCGTTCCTGTTCGAAAATTTTCTTTGTTGTTTCTTGAGGGGTTGTTTACTGCACTTCATATCATTTGCTCTTGCGAAAAACCGCTACACCATAGCGTGCCAATGAGAGCGCAACTGGCAACTACTGGAGTGGAGGTGCAATTACACGTAATTCTCGTACACTATTCCAAAAAAGCATGTTCCCCATGGAATCTCACCGTGCCCCCCCTGGCATCATACCCCAGTATTTGAGAAGCACTGCCTTAGATGTAAATGTTTTTGTGTGTTGGCACTATGATAGTCTAACAAGCTGTTCAGGGTGTATTCCAGTTTCGTCTGTTCGTTGAGATAGGTCACAGGGAGAGAGGAGCCTTAGTAGGAATAAGGGGTTTGGTAAATGAATGAGTGAGGGTGTTTTTGATTGATTATGTTGCAACATTGTGTTAGAGTGCTGTACATTAAGGTCACTAAACTGAAATGGCTGCGAAAAAGCGCATGATGTAGCAATAATGCAGCTTTTAACATTGACACACCCATAACATTGTCATCCTCCAGTGCTGCTGAGATGGAGAATGTACACCAATGCTCTCATGCAGAATTCCACTGCCTGGCCTTATTGTAACCTTAACAAACACTGCAATCACCAGTATGTGGTGTTACATGCTTGTAACATATCATTTCATATGAATTGCAGCTGTGGGTGACATGAGCGAGACTATAGCACATCAGAGCTCCAAGTGGCACTTCATGTGGCCCTCACTGCCCACTGTAGCAAATCACTGGTATGTAAACGAATAAATCTGTAACATATCACTATGAGGAAACATGAATGAGACAGGGCTAAGTCGAGACAGTTCTTAACATGACTGTTTTATATACACCATAGTAATACAGAAAACAGAATTCAATCAACAGAGCACACAGGAGCTCAAATCATGGAGTGCATCTGTGGTCATTTAAAGCAGGAATGTCAGAGTTCATTACAGGGATCCCTCACTACTTGGCGTTTCAATTCATGTGTCTTCAGTGCATTGTATTTTTTTTTTTTTTTTTAATAAATATTCATCGAATTAAAAAAATTAAGGAAGAATAGAGGAAAAAAGTTAAGGAAAATTCTGCAAAAACAAGGCTAATTATGCAAAAATAAAAAAAAACCCATAAACAAACACAAAAGAAAAAAACAACCCAAAACCTCCCATCAAAATTACATTTTTTGTGAGGTGCGCATCCGAGTGCTTGTACGTGCATCTATGTGTGTAGTTATATTTTATTTACATCTTATGCATTCTTTTAATGTTTAATTGTTATTATAAGCATTTATAGCATTTAATATGTATTTATTGATATTATATACACATATACATCTGGGCGGGGGGGTTTGATCCTACTACGCGGAATTCGGGCGTCGCGGGGGATCTCGGTCCCAATTAACCATGAAAAGTGAAGGATCCCTGTATTTGTTACTCAGGTCATCATTTAATCAATCAATGCCTTGATTACACACAGTTGGTGTCTTTATATGAGAGAAAACATAGCTGCCACCCCTGCATTGACATCTATCCCCTGATTTAAAGGTTGATGGTAAAACATAAAAAAGGTGGTGTAAGAATATGAGCTGGATGTACATATATCTACGATTGTAATATCACACCAGTGCGCCTGTATATTAAATATTTTTATTATTATAATCTAATCTGTATGATCATGTCATGCCTGTGTGTGCATGAATGTGTCCATGCACTGATCAAAATGTACCTGCCTAATGTTTTTTCCTCTTCAACTTTACTTCCATCTTGATGGGATTTCTCATGGAGTAAAATTTATCCCATTCGCAGAAGAATTTACGCTCGAAAGCAAGAGAGTCCAATGCAAATATTTATGTTTAATGAGTAAAACTTTTGCACTAACTTCTCACTTCATTAAATGACCTCCCTGACACCTCCTGCTACTGTTGTTAGTTGAACTAATTAATGTAAACACACACATGTATCAAGGTCCTTGAGAAATTCCTCATGACCTCTTCACCTTTTGTGATTTAGTGCACTAACAATGTCACACAATCTCAACAATCTCTTATGAAGAAAATAGTAATAAATTTGCCTTCACAATCAAAAGGATTCGAAGTTTAATTACTACGAATATTGAAACCCATAATATTATTTGATCAAGTCTACAGGGATCAAGATGTTATCATTGTTCACACTCCACAACAGCTATTTCCAACATGGCTACGATCTTCCAATGGCTCACAAGGATATAAAATGATAACACTCACACGTTCATTGGATTATATATACTGTATATGCGAAAACAACACACATACATACACACTCACATGCCTCCCAACACCAATACCTGTTCATCTGGGAATGTCTGGTGATAATTGTGTGCTAAACTTGAATGGATTTGTCGCAGTGTAATTTTTTTCTTATAATTGCTGTTTATCCCCTATCATCTACCTTAATCTACCACTTTTTATCCATGGACAAATAAAAGGCGAGCCTTCCTGTGTTTGTGTGCCAATCACAGGTCAGCATGGTTTAGATGTGAAGGTTGCCCATTGTGTTTTATACGTGCACATTTCTAAGAGCAGAGGTTTTTATTTCTTCTCGTTTGGGTTGTGTATATGGGGCAACTTTGTCACTAATATGCCACTCTGTTCTAAATAAAAGAACTGATTGGGTACATGTGTGTGTGTGTGTGTGTGTGTGTGTGTGTATTGTGTTTGTTTAGCAGTTACACACCGCTCATTTCTGTTTTCTTCACAGAATAACAGATAGTCATATTTCAAGAGTGGATAGTGTGATGACCCCACATATACAGTAATAACACATCAAACCTTCCACTAATTATCAGTGCATTTATAGGCTGACAGGATTCCGATGGAAAGAAAAAAAAAATCTTTGTAGTTGGGGTTTCATGTATGCTGGTAGATTGCATTGTATTCTTGTTTAATATTTACATCTACAGTACAAACTATGTGTAGTTTTTGTCTTTAAAATGATAAATTTCATTTATTTATATTGCGACAGCAGTTTAACGCTAACACTAGAGGTAGTGACTACACACTATATACACAATATTGTGCCTCATGATGTAGATGTGAGCAGCACTGTGACATAGTGGTTAGCAAGTTCACTTCACAATGGAGTTTGCATATTCCCTTTTGCTTGCATGGGGTTCTCCTACAGTCCAAAGATATGCATATTAAGTGAACTTGCCATTTCAAATTGAACCGAGGTATGACTGTGAATGGTTGTGTGTGTTGTCTTACAATAGTCTGTTGAGCTGTTCAGGGTGTACCCCACCTTCACCCAGTATTGGATGAGATAGGCAGCCATTTCGCCACAACGTTGTTAGACTTAAGCAATTTGGTAATGATGTAGGTCCTGGATCATACTTAAATGTTGTTCTACTTGACCCCCAGTACCATGTATACCATTAGAATACATGTGTCCTGTTATACATTCATAACCAAATGTTGAACCTGTCCATTGAGACACAATGGACATCTCTACAAAAAAGCCATGAAGGCTTTAGTAATCAATAAATAAGCAGCTTCCTGTTAGAGAAATATTTCAGACCTTAAATGACAAACTTTAAATTAACAGTACTGTAATTTAACCAACCACTTACTCGCTATACAACTGTCAACTGGTAGCTTTACTATTTGCAAAATATACCCCAATACCAGAGGGCAGTGGTGGCCTAGCGGTGTGGTGGTTCGCAGAGCCTAAGGTTGGGGGTTTGAGTCCCACTCTGCACAAGGTTGTCACTGCCCCCACCCCCCAGTGCAGCTAACTGGGTTATCAAAGGCCAGCTATGTATCTCACTGTCTATGGATTGAGGTTGTCAAAGAACCACTGCTGACTTTTGTAAAGAGTGGGCTGCAAAGCCGTCAGTGTGTTTCCACCCTGCGATGGCCTGGTGAGCTGTCCAGGGTGTACTCTGCCCTCGCCCGGAGTTGACTGGGATGGACGCCAGTCTCCCTGCAACCCTAATTAGGATTAAGCAGTTACAGAAAATGAACTGAACCCCGATACCAACAACTAAGTTTATGGTGTTGGTTTCAATGTTTGCTGTTTTAATTAATCTCATTGGCTATCTCTAAATTTGGCAGACACAAATATTCCCCAGATGTTTATCTCAGAACATTCTAGTTGAAGTGATTTCCAGCAATCTCTGCACATGTTAATTCAAAATATCTTATAAAACAAAACAAAAGACCTTTTTGTCAAAAAGCACAGTTGTGAAACAATTAACGAAGACTCTTTTCTGAAAACAAAAACATCTCCTTTGGTTTAACTGGACTAATGCTTGACACAAACAGAAATATCCGAACACCTAAATATTAACAATAAATACATATATAAATTGTGATCAACTAAAACGGTAAAAAAAAAAAAAAGTCCATAGAGTATGTTCATTCATTCATTTTCTGTACGGCTTAATCCTAATTAGTTTCGTGGGGAGGCTACTGAGTCTGGGCAATGCAGAGTACATCCTGGACAGCTTGTGTTCATCTTTTAGGACCACTGTATATACAATTATGAGATCTTTTAATAGATACACAGACCATACTACATTATATAGTTACTCATTGGAGGTTATCATATCTTCTTTTCCTTTCGGCTTTTTCCCTTTTTCAAGGGTCGCCACAGCGAATCATCTGATTCGCATATTTGATTTGGCATAGGTTTTTACATCGGATGCCCTTCCAGACACAACCCTTTAGCAAGGGGCAGAAACAAACTTGACAGCTTTGCAGCTACTCTTTACAAAAGTCAGCAATGGTTCTTTTACATAAACCTGTATATATACCATAGACAGTGCGAGACATGGCCGGCCTTTGATAACCCAGTTATCTGCACTGGGGGGGGGGGGTCATGAACCCAAAACCTTAGGATCAGTGATCCAGCTCCCTTTGCCACGAGGCCACCACCTGGAGGTTACCATATCCATCACTGGAAAAAAAAAGGAATACTGAGCAGATGTTATTTTGGCCATGGATGTGTGTGTGTGTCACTGGGATAAATTAGTATTTCAGTGTCACTAATGTACTGAGAATATACCGTTAATAATATTCCTTCTCTGCAGCAGGGCCTATGAGTGAACAATGCTACAATTGAAATGTTACATATTATTATTATTATTATTATCATCATTTTCTGTACCAGCTTAATCCTAGTTTGGGTCGCGGGGAGGCTGGTGCCCATCCCAGCCAACTTCGGGCGAGGGCAGAGTATACCCTGGACAGCTCGCCAGGCCATCACAGGGCAGAAACACACTGACGGCTTTACAGCCTTCTCTTGTCGAAAGTCAGCAATGGTTCTTTTACATGCCTCACACCATAACCTTGTGGAGAGTGGGACTCGAACCCCCAACCTTTGGATCAGCGATCCAGCGCCCTATACCACTAGACCACCACTGCCCCTATTATTATTATTATTATTGTTATTAATAATAATAATATAAAAATAATAATAATCACATCATAATAATCATAACAATAATAATCACAATAATAATAATTAGAAACACCTATTATCTCAGGAGACGATGAGAACGCTGGAAGCGCGTGGCATTCCCTGGTCACGTGACGACACTTTCTCAGGTGTTTAACGTTAACTCGCACTAATGATCCCATTCTGAATGTTGGCGTTTAGTTGGCACTTTAAGCTCTAAGCTAATTCAGACCGGTAGTTTGATCAAGAAGATGGAGGAGGATTCTATGTTTTCTGGTGATTACGGTGCGTAAATTGACTCAAATTAGAGGAAACAAATGGTTTAATAATTGCATGATTGGAGAGTAATGAGTAATTGTTAGTTGGGCGGAAGTTTAGCAATAATTAGCATTTGGTCATTTTTCTGAACAAAATTAGGTAGATATGCTATAGTGTTAAATCCTTGTTCTTTTCTGTGGCTTGGGCTTGCATTGGTTATTAGTTCGGACAAATTTTCTACTTTATGACAAGTTAAAATAACAACAAACCATTTAAAATGCTAGTAACACGAATTGGGTTTGTTTATGTTAAAAAAAAAATCTACCCTTAACCTTATGGCGCTATTGGAGGAAAATAAAAGGACCAGTCATGTATTTCCTATTATTTTCATCACATGATACCAAATTTAAATTTTAAGGTTAATGACGTATAATATGAAAGGAAAGCTCATATAGAGACACTTTTTTTTTTTTTTTTTTTTTTTTTTATTATAAAGAAAACGTCCATGATGAACAATAGAGAATGAATGACGTAGTGAGTGTACAGCAAGGAGTTTCTTAGTGGCAAAGAAACTTGGTACTGTATTACCATCTGCACCATTATAATAATGATTGATGAAACAGGCTCTATGGAGATATGTGGCTCATTTGATATGCTTAAATGAATGACATATATCCACACACTCGGATGTGATTTGATATCGGTAGAATAATAATTGTGTCCTCATGCAAATCGAGATCAAGGGGTTATTGGTCTACTAGCCTAGCTGACCAATGTTCAATGCTCTTCTATTTACAGACAGTCTGTGTCCTTTATGTAATGAAGAAGGTGAGACACCTTGCCTGGCACTTGAAGTCAATCAACAGGAACGAAATGTGAATGCAGAAGATCTAAAGAGAGACCATGCAATTAGTTATATAACTGAAATGAATAAAGAAACGGTAGAAACTGTGACAAAAGGATTTGTTGAGCTGGACGAGGAATATAATAATGAAGATACAGATTTTAAAATGGGCGAAAATAAAGTAGAAATAAATAAAAGACTGTATGATGGAAAAGTGTGTGGTGAACCGGTTCCTCTACCACAGGAGGTGAAGAGTGTTCTATGCCTGGACTCCAGCAGTCCAGTAAATCTAATGATGGTTTGTAAGGAGCCTGTTGAGGACTGTGCTAATGATGAGCTTCTGCTGTGTCCTGCGAAGCCTTTGACCCATTCACAGACTGCCTTGATATTGTCTCCCTCCCAGAATCCTCTAGCTCTCACACTCCCACTTACTAATTCCTCCATGCTTCAGCTTCAAACACAGCCTGTGGTTCAGACCCAGGTTTCAGAGCCCCAGAGTCCTTGTCTGGCCAAGCCTGCGTATAAGAGCAGTCCATCTGTGGAGCCAAAAACAGTCACCCATTCTGGGCAGTTGGAGGTAACACTGCAGCAGGTATATGCCACACGCCGCTACACCCGCTTTAGCAACAGACCTGCACAACTGAAATCACTTCACCCAGAGACCAGTTCCCAACCCTTACCATGTGTTAGCAACACATCGCTACTGGCACCAGCACCCAAAAAGAAAACAAGGACCTCGTACAGCACTGGTGAGTTATGTGATGTGTAATTTGACTAATCTGTATTTTGGGTAATGTAAACACCTCAATCGGTGGCATGTGAGGGAATTTGATCTAGTCCATAATCTCGTCCAACTCCGGGATTTGGTGTTCAGTATGCCATGTTTTGTCTGGATTCATATAGTTTTCCCTCCAGAAATATTCGGATAGTGAACTGACCATTTAAATTGATCCAGGTGAAATGGAGTGTGTGAAACAGCTTGATCCCAATATTTTTTTAAATTTTGAGTGCAAGTTGTGTCCCCAGCTCTGTGTCCATCAAAACATGGGTGGTATGTGATATCATTGCTGAAAGTGGAATAATTGTTTATAGATCAGTTAGAGGAGCTAGAGAGGATGTTTCAAGATGATCACTATCCGGATGCAGAGAAGCGGAAGGAGATTGCAATATCTGTTGGCGTCACACCACAAAGAGTCATGGTTAGTTCTGTGTCTCATCTTGAAGCCTGTCTTTCTTGTATCGATTACATGCTTGAAAATTGACAAACAATGGCACTATGCATATGCTCTTTCTCAGGTATGGTTTCAGAATCGTCGTGCTAAATGGCGTAAAACTTCCAAGGCAACAACAAGAAAGCCTCCTGTGGCCCGAACCCAGGCAGTTGACCAAGCCCCAGTCCACAGGTTTTTGAAACTCCATTGTGTTTTACTATAGATATTCTCAGTATTTGACTATCTGCCTATATTTACTGGTTGTTTTGTAGGCCTGTGTTCAAGGGTCCTATGATTGCTCCTCTACCCCTCCAAACTGGAAACACACTCCCTGCTTACAGTTCACTTCACAGTAGCTGCAAAAGCCCAACAGGTCTTCACCTACACCACTGCATGACTATTTAACAAAGTATTACATAACCTCTGGTAATATATGAACTACAATTCAAAGGTTTGGGGTCACCCAGAAAATTTCACATTTTCTATGAAACCACGAACCTTTATGCGTGTAACGAATAGCAAAATGATGGTGAACTTAGATTCACTAACACAACGTACCATTGGAACACAAGTAGTATAATAATAAATTGCTGAAATTGGATTTCTGTACACTTGTGTAGAAATTAAAGTTTATGCAGAAATTAAGTTAAAATTCATCCATTTCTTCCTATATTAGTAATTTACAATATTAACAGTATGTAGACCTTCTGGTCAAAGTAATTATTTTTTACTGGATTTTTTTTTTTTTTTTTTTTTAAAAACACACACAAAACCAAGGACATTTGTAAGTGACCCCAAAATTTTGAACAGTGGTGTACATACAGTGTCAAAATGTATTCGACCACCTGTCATAAATGAAAGCAATGCAAGTCATTCATATGACAGGCTGCCTAATCATACTACGGTCACAGGGAGGCTGGAGACTAGATCTGCCCACTCTGGGTGAAGGTGGGGTATACAGTATCCTGAACAGCAAACCAATCAATCCACCGCAGGGCCAAAACAGAAAACAGTTGCATCTTGGGCACTAATTTAAATATTAATCCTTTCAGGACCGATTCAATTTTCATTTATAGGAAAAATCTAATGTTACATGAAAATTACCTTATTTGGTTTGACAATGGAATTTGAATGGAAAAAATTTTATTAATCAAAGTAACGAATTGTTTTAAACTTCTCAATGTCTTTACCTTTGCCATTCTTTTGCAACTTATTTGATGAATAATATTCTGGCTGAGCTCAAACTTTTGAACTGCAGTGATAAAATTGTGTGTGCATGGGTCATCCTTATTCCAGGCTGTGTGGATGTGACAACTACTCTGCCTTTGGAGACCATAGGAGACTGTAAGCATCCCCTGATGCATAGTCCTCCGCCTTTGCGTCGTGCCTCACTTCCCTTCTTTGCTGCCTACAACCCCCCTACACACACGCTGTCTGTACTTCTAGACACACCTGAGCACAGTGAGCCTCAGCCCTTCAGCATGCATACTGACACTGGGTAAGTACCATTAGCAGCAGTTGCATCACACTCCTACACCTCTAGAGGGCAAGCTGCCACATATATTACCTCAATTCTGGTGACATCTTTAATAACATGAAACAAGTTCCTTGCTTTTTCAGAGTTGATTTTTTTTTTTTTTAATTCTATTGCAGGTTTAGCTTTGATTCTGTGGGTGCTTCCACTAAATATGAGTCTCTTTCCTCTTGTCCTGGAAGCACTCAGCCTTATCAGCTCATGACTTACCCCCAGCCATCCAGCACGTTACTGCCTCAACAAAGTGCACTCCTTCCCCAACAAAGCAAGAATGTTCTCCCACAGCAGTCAAACACACTAATGCCACAGTACTCACGTGTATCATACCTCACCCCATCTCCATATCTGACTCCTAACTCAAGTGAGGGCACTGCCACTACCTGTATGTCTCTGAACCCAGGAAATGGTAGCAATCTGCTGCCCTGCACCAATGGAGGACCTGCCTACTTCCAATGCCAAAACAGTAGCCAGATACTGTTGCAGCCTGGGCTACAGGGTAAGAAAAAAAGAAGAATGTACACATTCATTTGCTCTCCTAATGGGTCTTTTGTGATAAAGTTGGCTGTTGGTTTTTTTTTTTTTCTTGTGTGTACACAGCGCTGCAGTCATACCCATGGACTGGTGACCTGTACGGTCATTCAGGTCAGGTTCCGCACGCAGTCCTAAAGCATCAGTTTTCATCCCATGGTTCGGAGAACCACTATCCTCTACTGGGCCCATCCCAGTCTTACATCACACCTCGGGGGGCATCATGCCCCACCATGGCTAAACCTGCAACTCCTGACCCCTTGCTTGCCAGTGTCAAAGCAGAGCTGGAGGAAGCAGGACACAGTCAGTCAGGCAAACTTGACGAGGCAGAGACCATTTTCCATTGTGACTTCTCACCAATTCACTTCTGACAGGTGTGTGTGTCTCTAAATTAATGAGTGCTGAATAATTTAAAGGTGCTTTTTAGTGGTGTTAATTGTTTTCCCAATGCCACATTTTACTAAAACAGAAAATGCCATAAGTGATGCTTTTCATAACTTCTAATAATGAATAATCGGTCCAAGCTTTGGAGCAGTGGTTAAGCATGTTGGCCTCACAACAAGATCTCTGGTTTGATTCCCGGACTCGGACATTTCTGTTTGGATGTTCTCCGTGTGCTTGCGTGGGTTTCCTACGGGCACCGACTTCCTCCCACAGTCCAAAGGCATGCGTATTAGGCTTATTGATGGTTCAAAATTGACCCAAAGTATGTGTGGGAATAGTTTTGTGTGTGTCTGTGTTTTACTGCAAAGGTCGGGCAAGCTGTTCAGGGTATAACTTCACTCAGTTTTCTGTGAGAGAGGTTCCGGCCTCCCTGTGACCCTAATAGTAGGATCAATAAATGAATGATTGAGTGAGTAAGCTTTGTACTGGAACTCATGATTTGTGAAGAAAATCTTCAATAATGTACCAGGGTACAAATACAAGGATCCCTCACTTTCCACAGTTAATTGGGACCGAGATCCCCACGTGACCATCGAAATCTGTGAAGTAGGTCCCCCCCCCCCCCCCCCCCACCCCACACACTGATGTATACATACGTGTATATGTGTATATAATATCAATAAATACATATTCAATGCTATAAATGCTTATAATAACAATTAAACATAAAACAAAAAACAATGTAAATAAAATATAAATACACACACATACAGATGGAACTGCATGAGAAGAGCACCACACATACATACGCGCACATGCACACACCGATGCAACAATGTAAGTACAGACGCCCCCAGCTTACAAACGAGGTAGGTTCTGGCCTGATAGATAAATTTGTTTGTAAGTTGTTACAGGGCATTCTATAGAGGGTAATGTATGTTTAAACCTTGTATAAGTAACCTATACGAGTTTGTACTGTATACAATCTCTCTCTCTCTAATCATCTGTACATATCATTATGTCCCGTGTTTAAAATCCTGGTTCCTCTCAAGCGCAGCACAGTGGATCTTATCAGATTTATAAAGAGTTTCACTCTTATCCAATTCATTATAATACTGGAGTCAATTTGTTTCTTCTTTGAAAGTTTTGGAGTTCAGAAATGCATCATTCTGCTTCTCCTCCACGCCCCTCTGCTGGGGCCTAGTATTAAGTGTACCTCAGGATAATGTTTAATCATATTTTATACTTATATTTGGATGTATATTTCTATAGATTTTATTTTATTTCTAGGGCAGTGGTGGTCTAGTGGTATAGGGTGCTGGATCGCTGATCCAAAGGTTGGGGGTTCAAGTCCCACTCTCCACAAGGTTGTCACTGTCCCCCCCCCAGTGCAGCTAACTGGGTTATCAAAGGCGGGCCATGTCTCTCACTGTCTATGGTGAGAGGCATGTAAAAGAACCATTGCTGACGTTCGTAAAGAGTAGCTGCAAAGTCGTCAGCGTGTTTCTGTCCCTTGCTAAAAAGGGTTGTGATAGGAAGGGCATCTGACGTAAAAAACCTCTGCCAAATCAAACGTGCGAATCAGATGAGTCGCTGTGGCGACTCCCGAGTAAAAGGGAAAAAGCCAGACAAGGAAGACAGACTTCGATTTCATTTCACTTTTGACCTCAGCCCTGTTTGTATCTGGATTGTTTTGATGGGAGATTTTGGGTTGTTTTGTGTTTAGGGGGTGGTTTTTTTTTTGTTTGCACAATTGGCCTTGTTTTTGTGGCATTTTCCTTAACTTTTTCCCCTATTCTTCCTTAATTTCCTTATTTTTAATCCTATGAATGTTTGTTTATTTATTTAAAAAAAAAAACTGATGCACTGAACTGCATTAATTGAAGAGCGAAGTAGCGAGGTATCCCTGTATATCTCTAAATATTCCACAAAGAAAAGTCTCAATTATACTCTCTATACTGTACTTGGTTACACAATACATTGCTTTAAAGCAGAGGTTAACCCTGGTCCTGCAGGAGCCACTGTCTTCTTTGACTGTGGACATCGTGCTCTTCAGTGCTTTAAAAACATCCAAGTCATAAAGTTAATCAGTAGCCTTTTATACATGCACTATATTTTACTAAATCTTCCAGGATTGTTGGAAATGATTGGAGGCAAGCTCAAAGAAAAATAAGTAAGAATATACTGTTAATATACAGTATATATTATAATTAAAAGGTACAATCTAATTTTTTTGGCTATCTGAGTGTTATCTGTTTGTTGCAGCAGGCTGATGGCCACATTTGGTTGGATATGGATCATACAGCATGCCATGAGTGTTGTGATGGAGCATGGGCATTATTACATTTCATACTTAATAATAGACAGTTTTTTAGGTTTTTGCACAGTATACTGTATACAAAAACTTATTTTTAATAGAATGCCGTGATGAACGGGGCACTTCTCACTAAGCTCATAAAGCTGACTTGCAACTATTATGCATAACATAAAAATAATAAACTTTTCACTATGCTTTCTTTGGGTTATATAGTATGTATATTCTAAGAAGTATTTGTCTTAGGCTTATTGGCGCTTACAGAATTTAATACAAAATTTGATGTGCCTCTTTGTATTCGACAACTGCTTTTTTATTTATTTGTTTATTTATTTTAACCCTTAAGAAAAAATACCGGACAAAAATGATCACCTTTTTGAATGTTTGATTCTCTCTTCACACAGTACCAAAAGTATTTTAATTTTTTTTAATGCATCTTCATTTATAATTCAAGTTCATTTTACTTTTAAATATAAAAATATCTTGTATGTGTTTTTACCTGGTACTTTGAGTTCCAAGAAGCTGAAAATTGTGTGGTTATATGTAGGAGTGTTCCTCTGTGTAATAATTTCCTGTTGTGTGTTTCAGGGCCATTAACACCAACAGAGGAATTTAAGAGTCTGCAGTGTTTGTGTTTCTGTACTCTTTCTGTGTTTTTGTTGTTGTTGACTGTAAGCTTTATTAAAGTGCCTCCTAATCTCTTAGTTCATCTTGTGCCTTTTCATTCAGTTAATGTCTGTGGACTTTCATGGGCTAACAGAGTAAACTTGAGTCAGTGTCGAAGTTTCGATGTCAGTACTGTATTTAAAATGAAGGCGCTTACATGAGCATCATGTAATCACTAGATGGCTCTGTTTCACCAAACTATAATAATTAAGAAAATTTAGATCTTAAATAATTTTAGTATAGTTTCAAGTATTGATTTTACCACCTGTAATTATTTTATCTCACATTATTCAAATTTAGATTTACATTTCAACCACTACTGTGATTTCTTTACTGTTGGAAATTCTCAGCTCTTGTCATGCCACTTTGGATAGATCAGGCTAGTCTAGTACAGTATATTTTTAAATGAAGGTTCATGCAAACTTAAGTTCAGTCAGTCTTGCTGACAACTTTAACTCTATTTTCAGCCATTTGATCAAAATGAGGTATGGAGCAGATTGGGAGGCAAAATGGAGTTATATGATGGAATACTTATAAAAGATTACAAGAAAAACATGCATCATTCTCGGAGGCCTGTAACTTGGAAATCACCACAAAATGGTGCTATATTTAACACCATAATTCTTAATTTTTATATCCTCCTATGCATTTCACAGATTTCGAAATTATAAATTGTGTGTGTGTGTTAGCATTTTGTTATGCGTGTTTGAATCAGGAAGTGTCGATGTGGTTTGTAAGGCTGTGTCTGTCAGTTGAGTGTGTTTCTCATTGTGTGTATGAAAGTAAACCAAGATGATGTCTGGAACACGGTCCCTCTGCTGCCATGTTAATACGGCTACCCGAGCCTCTGCCATCTTCTACATGGTAATGTTTTAATACAGATTTACACACGTATATGAAACGGAATTTTAGAAAATTTTGGATTAAGAGGCAACTGTTCAATGTTAAATGTTCTTTGAACTGTGCGTATTGATTTGTAATGTAAATATGCTGAAAGGGAAAAATAAGAAGCATGGTGGTTTTTAAGTGGTGTGTGAACAGTAAATGTGCTCTGCACAAACTTTTGGGGGTTTTCCTAATTTTGTACAGTGTTGTTTTAAGAACTGCAGTAACCATATCCCTTCATGAAAGGAGAAGTTGGTACTTAGGCTAACACCCAAAACTAGCTATGCAGAGATGTACTACAGAGACTGTTTAAATAAGTAACGCTACTTGGTTCTGCATAGGCTCGTCATATGCATAGGTTCTGCATAAGTTACTTGGTCTGCATAGGCTCTAAACACAGAATTTAATTAATGTATACGAGTCTTTTCATTTTGAGAAGAATTATTACTTTTATAAAAATGGAAAAATTAATTTAATTATAAAGTTTCCACTAAATTACCTAATTTTTTGCATTAGGAGTTTGCATTTACCGACGATCCCCGACTTAAGTTTTTATTTGGTTCCGGACCGCCAAACGTAAGTTGAAAGTGAACGTAAGTTGTTATAATGATGTGTGACGTATGACGCTCATACTGTACTATACATCCATAAATACCATTACCGTATCTCATAAAACACCCCTAAATCAATTATTATAAACATAACATTGCAAAATAATATCAATAATAACATTAATTTCAAATAAATTAAATTCAAGCAAAATAATTTCAAATTGATAAATTTTAATCAAAGTCACTCATCAAATATCAAATATAGCCTTTAACATTCTCTATGATGTGATCTTTCTGCTTGTAAATGGTGGTTGATGGATGGTCACACAACATGAAGCTGAGCTGACTCACTTCACAGGAGGCTTAAAACAGCCAATCAACGCTTACAATATGTGAGGCACTCAATACCAAAAGTAGTGCACTTGCTGAAAGTAGTTGACTTGTTGAAATAAAGCGCAGGCTATGCTGACTTCTGGCTTTCAAGTGAGCAAGGGCTTCGTTGAAATCGTTTAGTACTCAACCTGCACTGATGTGAAACACCAGCAGAGCAGAGAGTTCTCGCTTTCCTGGATTCGGGTTTTCATATTACAACTCTCTTTGCTTAACTGAGTATGCATGGTAGATTGTGCCGATCTGAGCAGATAGTTAATTCATCTCTGTGTATGAGACTTGCACCCATGCTAGTAGGCTTAACGCTTCTGACCAACCATATTTGCTTAGGGTTACAAAAGTCCGCAAAACAGTGTAAACACAAAGATTACAGAGATGACGTCTTAACACAAGAGTAACATGCTATATAACTGATATATATATATATATAATATAAAACGATATACAGTACAGGGAGTCCTCGGTTTACGACGCTGATCCGTTTTTAAGACGCAGTGTAACCCGATTTTCAGTGTAATCCGGAACATAACAAAATATACTGAAAAGTACTATATGTACAGTGCTATAATAAAATGTAACCGTTAATGACAAAGTATTAAAAAAAAGAGAAAACAATTCCTTACCACAAGAATGAAATACAGTCAGGGAGGGAAAGACAGGCTTATTGTGCTGGAGAAGCTGGGGCAGGTGAGCCTGGAGTAGTAGATGCAGCTGAGGTAGAGGGTACAGGATCTGTTACAGGCCTCTCTACCTTCTTAAAATACTGCTCCAGGTTAGACTGGACAGAGAGCAACCTCTTCTCATCCAAGATCTCCTTGTAGCATTGCATCAAATCCATGTTGCTGCTGGAAATCCTAGTGAACCTTTCCAAGTTGGGATCCTGAGCCTCAAAAGTTCGCCGCGCGCCCGAAACTAGTTTGTGTTTGTTTACGTAACCGCGTAAGACGTAATGACGCGAAATATTACAGTACTGAGACTGAGTAAAGGGAAGCGACGCTGTCTTCCTCGGCCCACAACCTCAACACAGCGTATTCTTCTGCCGCGTGACCGAAACTAGTTCACATTTGTTTACGTAACCACGTAAGACGTAATGACGCATAATATTAATTTTTTATATTTTTATGGGGGCGTGTTCATAACCACAAAATAGCGTAAGTCGGGACCGGCGTAAACCGATGACTCCCTGTGTATATATAACTGAACTGGGAAGAAGGAGGGGCATGTTCAGTCTGTCGTTTGTAAACAATGGACGCAGCGTCATTGCATTATTACGTCATCGTACTACGTAAGTACGTCTAAACTCAAAATTTGACTTTTTAAAAAAAAAAAAGCAAACGTAAAATGGATGAACGTAAGTCGGGGAGTGTCTGTACAACAATCCGGTTTAGTAGCATTACTAAGTTACAGTATAATGAAACTCGTACATGTGCTCAGATGGTTACTGAAAAACTCAAACTTGGTGAACAAGAACATGTCTGGGGCAACAATCTTGCAGGAAAGCTCGATCTAACCGAAAATACTTTCAAAAACATTGCCCAAGGGAGAACTTTCCATCACTATCTCTGTGCAGTCTGCATGTGTTATGCAATTTACACTTTTACAGGTTTTTCCTGAATGAATCGCTGTTCTTGGGGTGTTAGTTCTGTTGGTATTGGCTTACAGAGAGAAATGAAAATGTACTTGCTGCCAAAGTACACCGATTCAAACACACAGGCCATATTTATAAATTTATTCCCTCTGACTAAAATTTATTTTGTGTGTGTGTGTAGGTATATAATCTTCTGGTGGCTGTAGATATGACCATTGGAATAATTAGAGGAAAAGATCCGATCAGTGTCTCCTATACTGAAATGAAACATACCCATAGCAATTGCATCTGTAAGTACAGTAATTATAATGCTATTGAATTATTGTTTATAAACATTATCACCTCATCCATGCTCTGCTCAAACAATTCTTCCACCTCTTTTATTTTTATAAGAAAATCACATTACTTGAATCAGGGAAAGAAAAAAAAAACTTTAAAATCTAACTCACCTTCACATACAAATGACCATCACACTATTACTGGGAAAATAGTTTCTACCCTTTTTTCAAAACTGAACAAATGTATAAAATGTGATCTTTCTATGAATTATTCCTATCATTCATATTGTAAATACATATTCTCAATAAAACAAGTTAAAAACGTATTTTTTTTTTTTTTTTTTTTTTTTAAACTGCAGTTGAAATTTGCACCGACTACATTACATTGGCTCTGATGTCGTTTTCCAGTGTGCTGGTTCTGATCTCTCACCGTAAGGTAAATATATATTTTTAGTAACAGGCTGTGATCATTTCTTCTGACACCGTCACTCAATCTATTTACTTCAACAGATCAAGGAATTAAGTTTTTCATAAAAAAAAAAAAATCTCGTGCGTGTGTTCTGCCCAAGCTCCACATAAATATTATGTACCTGTGTGTATAAACTACAGTATTTCATAATTGTTTGTCTACTTGCTGTTAGGAATGTACTGCAATCTCTTCACTGCAGAATAGTTTTATTGTTCCCAACACAAATTTTCCTGAATTGTGAATTTCTAGAAAAGCATCTGAGTCAGTATTTGTGCTCTAGGGGTCCATGTGTGTGATGCCATTTGTGCTGTTCATGTTTCTTGATGTGGCTCTGAGTCTCTTCTCCTTATTTGATGCTCGACTTGGACTTCCTGGAACACCAACATATGGAGATGCTCTGCGACTGGCTGTGAGAAACTCGCACTCACCCAATATCATCTTTACACACAGCAATTTTTCTCTTTGTATAGTCGCCCTCTTGCTCATATTTAACTGAATATTAATTGTATATCAAATGGCTTAAAATTTCAGACAATGTGACTCTAGTTAATGTTGTTACATGGTGAAATATAATTGTATGAGTGTTAGTCATGACATTAGCATGACACAATCAAACATTATTCACTGAAGGCAAGGTGGAAATTGCTGAATAGTTCCACTGAAGATTATTAAACTGAACACTATGCATCAAGCCTGATGGTGAATAATTGTTTTAGTATGTAATACATTGGAAAATAAAAAGCAAATTAAATCAAGATTTTTATAGTTTATGTACTTTTAACATAATTACAGAGATGGACAGGTGAACAATGCACTCTCTTAGCAGCACAGTGCTGGATAGCCTTTACCAGTGTCCTTTTAAACCCATTCAGTACTTTTTTGATACAGTATATACTACATGGAGACAAAGCAAACTAAAATAAATTTTTATACTTTTTTATATCTAAACATTACAGAGGCAGATCAGGTGAGCTCTGTGTAATCTGAGCAGCGCTAAATACTGTGCAGCTAACAGTGTGTTTTTAAACCCATTTAGACTGAGAGTATAGTGCACTGAAACCCAGGTAAGCTGGGCTCTGTACTTATGTGTTTACACTCATTTAAAATTTTAGTGGACACAAGTCTAAATACAAAAATGACCACCCACTTCAAGTAACCATGACAAAAAAAAAAAAGTGTTCCTTATTTTGATTCAAGTACAATTCACTCCAGATAACATTTTATTAATTCCCGGGTTGAAAACCAATCAGATTGCGTCCTTCCCATGTAGTACAAATGTTAGTTAGCTGTGTCATTGTGCCAAAGGTTCTCATAGCCTGCCCTGCTCATTACTTTCCTCTTTTGCTACCATTTTATATATTTGCTTTGATTTGAAGGCTGAGAACCAATAATCTATAGATTTACACGCTGCCTGAAAGCCGCGCTCCTTCAGGATTTCCCTTACTTAAGTTTTTTTGTGGGAACTCTCAAACCTCATACACATATCCTATGTGTATCAAGGTTAATTCATTTTGTCATGACTTGTTTTTAGAAGGGAATAAAAACAAGTGAACCAAACAAGTAATCTTAGTCTCGACATGTAAAGTACGCTACTTAGAAACCCTAGACTTAGGAAAACATTTCAGTAATGCAAGAATATCATTAGTTGTTCATTTGTGAAATGCTTATTCTGGAAAATGTATAATTTGCTTACAGAATTAATGACCAGTGGCTCCAAAATCTCTCTCTCTCTCTCTCTCTCTCTCTCTCTCTCTCACTCAAAAAAAAATCATGTATTCTGGTAAGAGTGTGAAAGAGTGTCTACATGATGTGATCTTTAAAATCACCACAGGGTAGGGAGATGTCAATCTACTGAATAAATTCACATCCTGAAGTAGGGTATATGTGCCAGAAACGTCATGTGATGTTTCAATATGACTGGGTTAAATGCTTTTCTATTCAAATGAGTAATGTACTGCGTTGCAGTAATAGTTTATTTTTAGAGCAAAAGAAATGAAGATACCTACTACATATGGCACATACAATTCTGTTTACACTTTAAAAGTGTATTTTCTTTTATTAAAAAGTGTATTTTATTTTATGGCTTGAAAGAAGTAACAGTTTAAATGGGAGATAGGGTAGAAGACCTTTAGAGTATACCAGTAGTGGAAAAAGACATTCATTTCCATTCCAGGGGTGATATAGTACAAAGAGAAATCTCACCACAGGGTTCCCATGTGTACAAGGACGACTTTAGAGATGGATGTAAACTTTGACTTGTTTTAAAATAGATGCTTATCTCTTATCTATGGGGCTCTGCTAAGACATAGCAGTCACAAATAACTGTGTCTGTCTGTCTGTCTGTCTTCCTTTCGGCTTTTTCCCTTTTACTCGGGAGTCGCCACAGCGAATCATTTTGATTCGCACGTTTGATTTGGCAGAGGTTTTTACGTCGGATGCCCTTCCTGTCACAACCCTTTTAGCAAGGGACAGAAACACGCTGACGACTTTGCAGCTACTCTTTACGAAAGTCAGCAATGGTTCTTTTACATGAACCTCTCACCATAGACAGTGACAGACATGGCCCGCCTTTGAGAACCCAGTTAGCCGCACTGGGTGGGGACAGTGACAACCTTGTGGAGAGTGGGACTCGAACCGCCAACCTTTGGATCAGCGATCCAGCGCCCTATACCACTAGACCACCACTGCCCCTTCACAAATAACTGTGTATCCGGATACAAGAGAAACTGAAGATTTTTCATGAGTACAGTGGTCCATATACAGTATAAGCTATGAATATAATTTTTAGCATGGAAAATGTATGGGGCATCTGCCCACAAAATGATATCAGTTGAATGAATGAAAATTGAAAGTTGTTTTTTTTTGACTGTGGTTCATTACCTTTAAACTATGAGATGACTTGTTAAACTTAGGGGAGCCATTCCAGAGAAAATAACATGAAAATGTTTGAGAAACTTAATATCTCAAGTTTGGAGAGGTTTGTGATGTGTAAATTGAAATTACTGCTGAAGAACCTTTTCAAATCACTTTCTTGGAGTGAACTTTTGATTCACTTTGACATTTTCTTTTTTTATGGAAAACAATAACTTTTTTTGACAAACTAGCTTAAGTAATGAGTGGTAAGCTGTATTCTATCTTGCTCATCATTTAATTTTGTGACTGACTAACGCCCAGGTATACATTGATATCTTTCCAGGCAAACCTACAAGGTGGGGTTGGGCTGAAGGGAGAGGAGCTGAGCCATATCACTTTGGTTTTTGGAGTCCTCTTCGTGATGTACATATTGCTCAAGGTTTGGCGCGTATATGTGTATATACACCTTCGTGTGTGTGTGTGTGTGTGTGTGTGTGTGTGTGTGTGTGTCTTTTCCTTTTGGCTGTTCCCTTCAGTGGTCACTACAGCGAATCATCTACCCCCATCTCACCCTATCCGCTGCATCTTCTCTTACACCAACTACCTTCATGTACTCCTTCACCACATCCATAAATTGCCTCTTTGGTCTTCCTCTAGGCCTTCTGCCTGATAGTTCCAACCTCAGCATCCTACTACCAACAACTCTCACCCACTACTACTTTGCAGTCACTGACTTTCTTCAAATTACATCGCCTACACAAGATGTAGTCTACCTGTGTGCTCCTACCGCCGCTTTTATAAGTCACCCTGTGCTCCTGTCTCTTCTGGAAGAAAGTATTGAACACAGTCATTTCCATCCTTTTTGCAAAATCTATCCACATCTGTCCTTCTGTGTTCCTGCCCATCACTTCCTCGTCCCCTCTGTTGCCTGCACGAACATGCCATTGTAGTCTACACCAATGATCACTCTTTCACCTCTGTGGGTACTCTGCATCACTTCATCTAACTCACTCCAGAATCTCTCCTTCTCTTCTAGGTATTATTATACAACTCTTCTGGGGCATAAGCACTGACAACATTGAACATAATGCCTTCAATTTCTAATTTGAGACTCATCACTCTGTCGGACACTCTTTATACTTCTAAAGCATTCCTGACAAACCCCATCTCAAGATGACTCCTACTCCATTTCTCTTCCCATCCACACCATGATAAAACAGCTTAAACTTTGCTCCTGAGCTTTTAGCCTTGCTACCTTTCCACCTGGTCTCCTGAACACACAGAATGTCTACCTTCCTCCTCTGCATCATGTCAGCCAGCTTTCTATATTTTCCTGTCATAGTTCCAACATTCAAAGTCCCTACTCTCTGTCCTAGATTCATGCCTTTCCTCTTCTCTCTCTGCCTATGGACATGCCTCCCGCCTCTCCTTCTTCGACCAACAGTAATCCAGTATAGTTGTGTGTGTGTGTGTGTGTGTGTGTGTGTGTGTGTGTGTGTGTATATATATATGTGTGTGTGTGTGTGTGTGTGTATATATTGTGTGTGTAAATATGTATCTAAATATGTACATATTTACATACATATTCTCACACACACTATATATATATATATATAGAGGATTTTCTGAGTAGATCCTTCCGTAGGAGAGTGCTCAATACTTTTTGGTAGAGCAAATAAACAAAAATAAAAGGACAGGACAAAGACTTTCTATTGAAACTCCATTTATCACTACAGATCTGTTTCGAGGGGTGGTGAAACCATCCTCTCTCTTCAGGTGATTATAGAAGAAATTCTATAGAAAATAGAAGAAATTATTCTTCTATAATCACCTGAAGAGAGAGGATGGTTTCACCACCCCTCGAAACAGATCTGTAGTGATAAATGGAGTTTCAATAGAAAGTCTTTGTCCTGTCCTTTTATTTTTGTATATATATATATATATATATATATATATATATATATATATATATATATATATATATATATATATATATAAAATGTATGTATGTGTGTGTGTGTGTGTATATAAAATGTATGTATGTGTGTGTGTGTGTGTATGCATATACACCCACACACACACACACACACACACACACATACAAAGTCTGTGTGTGTGTGTGTGTGTGTGTTTTGTCCGTGTATCTGCTTGGGTATCTCGCCTTTTCAAAATTAGTTTTAATGTGCACCACAGATAACACAGCTTCCTGTGGCTAACATACATTCACATGTTCACAAGTTCATGTTCTAAGCAGCTATGCGTTCTTCACTCTTAACTGCATGGCCGGAAATTGTCTTCTCATGTGTCAGTGGGTGTCTGACTGCCAGAGTAAAGACCTTTTTCAGGTTTACCTCTGCTTGAGAACAGAAGAGCAATGTTGAAGAGATGGGGGGAAAGTAGAGGGAGGTGGAGCTAGAACTTCTCGCTGCTCAAAAAGAGCTCTCTGTTTTTACTTAAAATTAAATTTTTACTGTCTGTGTCGTTGTAAAGAACTAAAAACAGCTTTCTATTAGCATTTTTATTATTTGTGGCCATGGTGCATTTGTTTACTGGTGTCTCTATGTGTATAATTTAGAACTTGGCTGTAATAGTTAGGATTAATAAAGATGCGTGTTTTTGTGATTGGTAGGTGTATATGCTCCAGGTTTCCCTTCGTTGCTACTATGCATTGAAGGGGGAGCGTGTGCCAGCAGCCAAGAGCTCTGTGATGGTGAGTGGGTTTTCAATGTAGGTTTTACCATAAAGACTCTGTCTCTGTACCACAAACCTACCGTTGCACCTGTTTTTTTTTTTTTTTTTTTCCATTAACAAGAACAGTTAAAATATCTGTGACCTTATCTGCTGACATTTACTCTCTTCTTCCATCATATTTGAACAGAATAAATCCCATTTTATATTCTCTAATGCTTACAATAACTACGATAAATCGTACCTCATTTGCATTGTTTTTAATTCACAGGTGAAACTTCCCTCCTATGATGAGGCTCTGAAGATGAAAACTGAAGCTCCCCCAAATTATCAGGAGGCATAAAGCAAGCAGTCATACTTATTATGCGCTTAACTCTGTACACCTTTTCAGATTTACACTTGCATATCTGTAGCAGACACACTGGAATATATATATATATATATATATATATATTTTTTTTAATATCTATATACAAAAGCACAAATCATCAGTATTCATACTCCAGGTTACTACCATTAGTATGCACAAGCTTCCACTGGTTTTATATT
This sequence comes from Plotosus lineatus, assembly GCA_024760905.1. NCBI lineage: Eukaryota > Metazoa > Chordata > Actinopteri > Siluriformes > Plotosidae > Plotosus > Plotosus lineatus. Next base: position 71,687,038 of record CM045728.1, on the reverse strand, counting down.
AAATGCTTTGAAACAGTATAATTTCCACTTATCTGACCACTTTCTTCAATGACTGAGTATTTTGAGGATCTAGTTAGGAATCTTGCTTGAATTTTTCTGAATTACATATAACCAAGGTTTTTAAACTAGTAAAGATTTCCACCAAGCACACATGAGCATAGAGGATGTAATGGATGCGTTAATAAAAACAAAACATATTTCAGAAACAAATAAGGTAAAATAAACACAGAATAGAAAGACGGTGGAAAATTGTCAAATTATTCAACTTCTGTTCCAGACTTGATTTGTTTTGAAGCTAAAGTTGTTTTTGTTTGTTTCTGAAATTGTATGCCACTAAAGAGATTCTATTGAGAGATAATGCCTGAAAAGTTCTAAATATACAAAATAAACATTATAACCACTTGAATGTTGAGTTGTCTGGATATTTTTCAGAATAAATAGTTTTTCCAGCCTACAGGTGTGAGTATAAGGAAATATTTAACTCGGCACAAATCTATTTACATGGACAAACAGAGTTTATGGGAAGTTGTAGTTTATTAGTTTGCATCTCTGAGCATTTTTAGATGCTGGTTTTTAGTCTACTGGCAGATAAAATACAAATATACAGTGTGCATAAAAAATGGTTTTAGGTGAATGTATTACAATATTGGCAGTGGGCAGAATCTGGCCCAAGCCCTGAGTGTTGGCTGTACTGTAGACATTTGAACGTGTTTTCAGGATTCTTGTTCCTTGCTAAACTTTAAGCACACTGACTGATTTTTGTATTGTAAATTGAGCTCACACACATTACAAAAGTTTGCTGATCAACTCAAATATGTCAATTCTGCTGTTGTGCTTGAAATAAAAATCCACACACACAGTGAATGTGTAACAAGATCCAAAATTTTCTTGCTCGTTCTTTTGACTTCATGTATGTACACACCCTTAAATATATGCGCACGTATGAACTTACAAAGCTTTATATGTTCTTTACCTTACACACGCTCACTTACAAGCTCAAACAGGGCTAGCTGTGTTCGCATGGCACTCATGCTTCCAGCACACATCCTGTGGATAAATTGGTGTGTGTGTGTGTGTGTGTGTGATTTTTACCTTGAGAGGAAAACTGGCCAGAAAAGAGAGATTCATTAGAATGTTTATTTGAATCTAACCCCAAATCCGGGCCCTCCCAGAGCCCCAAACTAACCTGGTCCACCTTATACGCATGTACACATTGCATAGATCAATGTATGTTTTTCTTTCCTGTCCAAGCTGTAATTTTGTTGCGGATATTTCCCCTCCCCAAACTAATAGACACTCCTTATGGATGAGGGGGATGTCCCTATACCTGTCGTAAGTGTACGTGTGCTTCTGTGTGCACTGATAACCCGAGAGTCCAACACTCTCTGTAAATCAGTGTGCAACTAATTCCTGAGACTGTCATTAGAATCCCTGCTACATACAGTATGGCATTGCTACAGTTAATGATGCTACTGTCCATCTTGGGAGCTCAAGCCACAGTGGACCTACAAAATGCTCCTGCCGTGGGTGAGAATATCAATTGATGTTCATTTTTTTATTATATATACTTGATATGTAAATATTAGACATAATAATTGTTGAACACCTTTCCTTCAAACCCTATACGCCCTCATTTCTCGCTCCTTTAACAGATTGAATTCAGGATTTGGGTTTTGTTCCCCAATGAAAGAGAAATCGTCACAGTGGCGTAGTGGTTTTCAAGTACTGAGCTCAATCATTTCGCTGTAGAGTTTGCATGTTCTCTCCCTGTGCTTATGTGAGTTTCCTTTGGGTACTCAGGTTTCCTCCTATCGTCCAAAGACATGCACATTAGGCTAACTGACTGTTCCTAATTGCCCCTAGGTGTCAGTGAGTGTGAATGATTGTGTGTGTGTGTGTGTGTGTGTGTTTTCCTCCAATGGGCTGGCATGCAGTCCAGGATGTACCCTTCTGGTGCCCGGTTTCATCTGAGATGAGCTCCAGTTTCCCCAAGACTTTTGTAAGATTAAATATTTTGGAAGTGACTAAAAGAAGGAATCCGTATGGGTTTTGCGGGGTTCTATAAAGGAACAATTGAAGGAACCTTTTGTTTCTTGAAAAATATATGTCTCATTGATAACTTATTAAAAAAAAAAACCTCAAACTATATTACTATATACCCATGTTAAGGAATAAATGCATTTTTGTTACCTTTTTTGTTGTATTATCAGAATACTTTATTGAACCTGGAAGAAATTGTGTGCACACAGTTGCTCCATACCAGGTAAACAATAAGTTAAAGATAAAAGTCTCAATATATCTTACAGAAATATATACATGTATAATAGACTTTTTGTACATGTATGTATGAAAATCTAAAATTTGGCATTATAAGTCTGAGTTAGCTTTGGTTTGATTGTGTAAAACTGTTAAGGACATTCTGATCTGCATGTAATTTTATATGTAAATTTCTTTTTCTTTATTTATTGAGTTTACAAGTACATTCAAAGTGATTTAAAATTGAACTAAGTGGCTGTGGGTCATGATGGTTAGACAGACAAACGAAGAACCGACAGGAAGTTGGAGATAAGCGTGCTCTTGTTTATACTTGCTTACAGAAAGGGGTTCTGTTCGTTGTTTGATTTATAGCTCTTTGGGGGTGTTTCAAAAAAGCTTAAGAATTTTAGACAATCTTGTTTTTTCATCTTTAAAGTGATTTTGTACATAAAGGCAAATATCTTTGTTATGATTCGTATGTTTGCGTAAGTTGATACTTGGTAGGGGACAGAACTTGACCCAAAATCTTCATAAAGTGCCTACCTGCCTCTGCCTATATTAATGTGTACATGTCCAGGGATTCATTTTAATATGTTCAGTGAACAATGTCGTCTCTTAAGGTTTGCGATTACTCATGTAATTCACACAGCAGACTCCTGTACTTGGCAGCACTACTCAGAGCTTGAATGTACCATTAGTAACACACACCTCATCATAGTTGGGGAACTCCTTGGTTCTCCATATTTCACCTAGCGTTACCATTGGGTCACTTTGTAGTCTTATAAAATTGCTGAATCCTAAAGCTGGTTTCACATGATGAATGTATATGCAAGTGTATATAGTAGATGATTGCTAGAGACAGACAGAGGTTATACAGTTAGTCCAGTAGCTGATCGTCGTGAAGTGAGGAAAGATTTGAGTGGGAATAATCTACAACATAACACAACTATATTCATGTAATTTCAGCAGTTGTGTACAAAGAGGTCCTTTACACCAGGTGTAAATATACAACGTGTATATGTACCTACGTGCAAATACCTGTGGTGGCATGTTTAATCAATGAGTGTTATTATGAGTTTTGCCAGTACTGTAAGTTTATTGAGCTACCTGCTGACTTACCACTACCTTGAGTCTCAACACCCCCCCGCCATAAACCCTCCCACATGCACTCATAGACACACACACACAGGGACAGAAAGAAAGACATGCTCAGTTTCCCAAAAGGTCTCAATGTGAACGTGCCACACAGAACTATTATAGCCACCAATAAACACAGAACTATGTTTATTATGTATCAATTTGCTTGAGTAACTGTATACATCTTAATAAACAGTCTTTATTTACAAGTTATTGTATTCTGGTTCAGCGAATTCCATCTACATATACGATATTTATAGCATGTTCTGGTTAGAGCTTCATTCTTACCACGGTCATTGGTGCATCAACTCAATGTAGCTATTAATTAACTATTAATATAAACTGTATTTTCATCAAGAATGTTCCCAATTCTTCAGACTTTTCCCCTTTCCCTTTGCAGCTTCAGGGCACTGTAAGACTAAGCCTACCGATCTGGTGTTCATCATCGACAGCTCACGGAGTGTGCGCCCATCTGAGTTTGAACAGGTCAAGGTGTTCCTCAACAAGATAATAGAAGGTCTAAATGTGGGACCTCATGCCACGCGTGTAGGTGTAGTGAACTATGCTAGCAGGGTGAAAAACGAGGTGTCGCTGAAGTCATACAAGGCAAAGCCTGCACTGATGAAGGCTGTATCAAAGATCGAGCCACTTGCCACTGGGACCATGACTGGCTTAGCCATCCAGTTTGCCATGAATGTGGCCTTCAGTGAGGCAGAAGGTGCACGTGTGAAATCGCCTGATATCAGCAAGGTTTGGAATTGATTTGCTATAAAAATCTACAAAAAGCCTTGAATATACAAAAACTGCATTACTCGTAAGATCCTGTAATATCAGCCGATTCCTTCCTATTATCAGAACTCATCTTTTATGTGAGTACAGGTAGCAATCATTGTGACAGATGGGCGGCCACAAGACAATGTGCAGGACATTGCAGCAAAGGCACGGGAATCAGGCATTGAGATATATGCCATTGGTGTTGGCCGAGTGGACATGAACACATTGAAGCAGATGGCCAGTGAGTCTCTGGAAGAGCATACTGACTACGTCGAGAGCTACGGCTTGATCGAAAAGCTCAGCAAGAAGTTCCAGGAAGCCTTTTGTGGTGAGTATGTAAAGAAAAGAGAAGGTGGCTGGTAATGAAGGAATGAAGGATGAACTCCTCGAGAAGGATCAGCATTCATCATCAGGGTCAAATACAAATTTATAATCCTAGAGAGTCTGTATGCGGAAGGCATGAGTTTCTGGAAGCATGCTGTCTTTTGGTGAAACCACCTCTGAGATGGGACAAATGAAGCAAATGTGATCAATGTTATGAATGTTGCTCTTGTAGTGCAGTGGTTCTCAACAGCTGGTTGAATTAACCAGAAATATTAAGAGTTACAAAGAAAGGTATAGAAATTTGAGAAGTTGAGAACCAGTGTGAGAGAAAACTTGTATCAGAGCACCAGGCAACTGAAACTACATTATACTCTGCGTCGAAGGTGCCTCAGATGCCTAGTTCCCCTCGGATGTCTGGTCCTCTGATATGTTCCAGTCTGTTTTAAAGATTTGTTGTTTTCTGAACAGAGCACAGCAAATCATTAAATGTGACCCCAAGACTTGCTCTTCTATTTCTCAATTAACATAGTATTATTCTCTCCTTTCTAACTCACTCCACCTACCATCCTGTGTGTGTATGTGCGTGACACCCATGGCGGCACAGTGTCTGACTTGTGCGCAACAGGTGATCATGACTGTGAGCACATTTGTGTCAGCGCACCGGGATCGTTCAAGTGTGCCTGCCGAGAGGGCTACACACTCAAGGAAGATGGCCGTTCCTGCAGTGGTGAGTATGTGTGTGTACTGGTTAAATGTCTATACTAGTGCTGCTACTAACGATTATTTGAATATTAGATGAATCGGTCGATTATTTTTTAGTGATTAATCAGAAAGAACACAAACTTTTTTTTTTTTTAATTTCCATTTGTATATTCAAAAATAGACCTTTTGTTTTCAAATTGCCAGGCCATATGTGACTAACTGAATATATATATATATATATATATATATATATATATATATATATATATATATATATACATACACACATACATACATACATACACACACACACATATACATACACACACACACACATACATACACACACACACAAGGGCAGTGGTGGTCTAGTGGATAGGGTGCAGGATCGCTGATCCTAAGGTTGGGGGTTCGAGTCTCCACAAGGTTGTCACTGTCCCCCCAGTGCAGCTAACTGGGTTATCAAAGGCCGGCCATGTCTCTCACTGTCTATGGTGAGAGGCATGTAAAAGAACCATTGCTGACTTTCGTAAAAGGGTAGGCTGCAAAGCCGTCAGCGTGTTTGTGTCCCTTGCTAAAAGGGTTGTGTCAGGAAGGGCATCCGATGTAATATCCTATGCCAAATCAAATTTGCGAATCAGATGATTCGCTGTGGCGACCCCTGAGAAAGGGAAAAAGCCGAAAGGATAGAAGAAGAAGAAGACACACACACACACACACACACAAAGTATAGGGCAGTGGTGGCCGAGTGGTGAAGGCGTTGGATCGCTGATCCAAATGTTGGGAGTTCGAGTCCCACCCTCCACAAGGTTGTCACTGTCCCCCAGTGCAGCTAACTGGGTTATCAAAGTCGGGCCATCTCTCTCACTGTCGATGGTGAGAGGCATGTAAAAGAACCATTGCTGACTTTCGTAAAGAGTAGCTGCAAAGTCGTCAGTGTGTTTCTGTCCCTTGCTAAAAAGGGTTGTGACAGGAAGGGCATCCGATGTAAAAACCTCTGCCAAATCAAACGTGCGAATCAGATGATTCGCTGTGGCGACTCTCGAGTGAAAGGGAAAAAGCTGAAAGGAAGACAGACATGAAGATGGGAAAAATACGAGGCACACATATGACACTTCCATTCAACTCCGTACTGAGTGACACTTGTTTGTAGTTGCTGATTGCGCAATAATCGCAAGACTTATCAGTAACGAGATTTGTTGCCAGCACTTTTAATAATCGATTTTATCGATTGGTTGTTGCAGCACTAGTCTATACCATACCTGAGAACAAAACAGAAGGCATTAGAAGGCCTCCCAAGTCCATAAGTGCCGAAAAGATTCAACCTACAAACTCCTTCATCTTTTTACTGTGTTAGCCTGCAGTGATGCTGCCACAGATGTTGTCTTCCTGATTGATGGATCAAAAAGTGTGAGGCCAGAGAACTTTGAGCTGGTGAAGAAGTGGATCAACCAGATAGTTGACAAGCTGGATGTTTCAGACAGAAATACCCATGTGGGACTGGTGCAGTACTCTAGTGCAGTCAAGCAGGAATTTTCTCTCGGAAGGTACAACAACAAGAAAGACATCAAGGAAGCAGTGAAGAAAATGGCCTACATGGAGCGTGGAACCATGACCGGCCAGGCTCTAAATTTCTTGGTGGAGAAAAGCTTCAGCATTGGCCAGGGTGCCAGGCCTGGTGCAGCCAAGGTGGGCATTGTCTTCACTGATGGCAGGTCTCAAGATTACATTGGAGATTCAGCAAAGAAAGCCAAGGAGAGCGGTAATAATACAGGACATTCAAAGTAGATTAGTGTCACACGAGAGACCAAGAAACATTTGATTGTCAGTTTTGCTTTCGTATTCTAGGCTTCAGGATGTATGCTGTAGGGGTCGGAAATGCTGTTGAGGATGAATTGAAAGAAATCGCCTCAGACACTCATCATTATTTCTATTCTGCTGACTTCAAAGCTATAAATGAAATTGGCAAAAAGCTGCAAATCAACACTTGTCCAGGTAAAAGCACTACTATAATGTAGTTAAAAAGTATAAAAGTTTTTAAATTGCAAAATATCTTTTTTAAATACACTTATACTGTCTAATTTGGCTGTTCTTGCACTTGCAGCTGAGGATCCCTGTGAATGTGATTCTCTTACAAAGTTCCAGAAAAAAGTGGAGGAGGCACTAGTGGCATTATCAAAGAAATATATCCTTTTCTCTAGGTTTGTATCAAACGCTTAACAGCCTATACAGAGAAGTATGTTTTTGCCAAATCCAGTGAATATCTCTTCAAGGTCTGCTAGATGTCCATCCTGTGTGTGTGTGTGTGTGTGTGTGTGTGTGTGTGTGTGTGTGTGTGTGTAATATATATACATAAGGGGTGTCCCCCAAAAATGTATACGTACACACTTTAAATAATTGTAAACTAGGTGTTTATTATAATTTGTTTAATTTTTAACATGTAAAACAACATGCAAACATCATTCCATTGTTTTACCACCGCCTGTTCTCAAACTTGATGTCCGTTCTGGTCCACACACTGCCGACAACATGAAGCGATGAAGTAGCACACATGCATGCATTCATGTTCAATGGTTACTCTCAAGTCAATGACTGTTGCAGGTCTCATTGCGTAGACTTTGTTTTTTAGGTATTCCCATAAAAAAAAGTCTCGTAGAATGAGGTCTAGTGTGAACGTGGAGAGTATTCAACAAAACCCCTCAGTCTGCTAAAAGATGCATACTTTTTTGGGACACCCTGTGTATGTATATACAGGGATCCCTCGCTACTTCACTTTCAATTCATGCGGCTTCAGTGCATCATGGGATTTTTTTTTTTTTAAATATTTATCAAATTAAAAAAATAAGGAAATTAAGGAAGAATACGAGAAAAAGTTAAGGAAAATGCCACAAAAACAAGGCCAATTATGCAAAAAAAAAAAAAAAATCTCCCATCAAAACGAATTGCATTGTTGTGAGGTACAGATCTGAGTGTGTGCGCGCGCATCTGTGTACGTGCGCACTCGTCTGTATGTATGTCTATTTACATTTTATTTACATCTTATGCATTATTTTTTAATGTTTAATTGTTATTATAAGCACTTACAGCATTGAATATGTATTTATTGTACATGTGTACACGTCAGTTGGGGGGGTGGGGGGTGGGGGGGGGTGATCCTACTTTGCGGATTTCAGTGGTCACGTGGGGATCTTGGTCCCAATTAACCGCGGAAAGTGAGGGATCCCTGTGTGTGTGTATATATACCATTAGCTGAGGGGAACTCGAGTGCTGTTCCTGTTATTGCCATGGTGAGCCAGGTTCTTGAATTTGTGAGTTTGAGCTAATAGAAGCTAGGTGGGTATACAGCATGTTTGTTTTAAGTTCAAGTATCAACAATCTTATAATTGATGGTTATTCTCTGAAAGTATGTACAAGTTAGATATTCGTGTTGAAAATTATTTGGTGATTCCTGAATTATTGAAATGTGTTTTTAGTGGTTTACAGTTGTAAGTTAAAGGAACATATTACTCCTGATTGCTCAACTAATTTTATTCTGATGGTAACCAAGGCTATGAAAGAAGGCACTTCTGTGTTCTGGGGGTTATAATAATAATAATAATAATAATAATAATAATAATAATAATAATAATAAAAGATATACTCTCACATTGGATGTAAACCACTGAGCCAATCTGCTTTAAGGTTTAATATATGTCGGGATCATGTCATGGATCTTATAGACATGTTATGAGACATTTGATGATTTTCCTTGACAACTTAATTACTGGAGGGAATAACAAAGAGGATCGCTGCTCTGGAAAACAAAATTGTGTGAGAGATGAGCAATCTGCCTGTCATAACCTCTCACCATCTTCACTCACTAATGCTGAGTCACTTCCTGTGACATCTGATGCCTCTTCCTGCCTCTAGCTTCAGTTTTTTTTCCTCCTCATATCTGCTTTAAATCACTAAATGTCCCAAGGCTGAAGCACTGACCATCATATTGTTTTATTTATATGTGATTTCACTTTACCAGGGAAGAGACATGTCCATATTACCTACAGAACAATTATGATTTGATGGAAGCATTATATTATCTTCAAAACTTGATAGAAAGTGCACATGAACATAAGTGTGTGCTCCTGTATCATTAAACTCATACATGTGAGGACATATACCTAAAGTATACAGTGAAAAATCCTCCTGATCTCGAAGAAATTTTACTCTTTTTCTACAAGCTCTAAATATGCCATTCTTTCACTCGTTCTTTTATCTGTTCGACAGATTTCATTTTTAATTTCAACTTGTGTCCAAACAAAATGATAGACTGGATATGATTTGATATTATATATATATATATATATATATATATATATATATATATATATATATATATATATATATTTATATATATATATATGACATTTAATTTAATTATAAAATGTGACTTGAAATATATGTGCGGATGCTTGTTTTCTTTATGGAATAAACCAGCAGGAGGTCTAAACAATTTCATACACTTGTATGAACACACACACACACACACACACACACACACACACACACACACACACACACACACACACACACACACACACCACTTAAACACACACATTCTAGACAAGCATTTTAAGACCAATTTGCTTGTTATAATTCAATAAAAATCACTTGTGTCTATCTTTTGCCTCTGTATCAATTTTGTGTGTGTGTGTGTGTGTGTGTGTGTGTGTGTGTGTGAGAGAGAGTGTGAGAGAGAGAGTGAGAGAGAGAGAGAGAGAGAGAGAGATAGAAGTGTCTGGGTACTGTGTTTCTGCAGTGTGATGAGATAGTTCGTTAGCAAAGTGATAATGAATTTCAGGGGGTTTGGTGTGTAGTGGTGCAACACTACACAGAAGCAGATTTGTCTTTCTGAGCAGGTACTGTGGTATTTCAATCATATTCTTTTAAGTGGCCACAAAGCTAGAAACATCTGCTTTAACAGCGGGTCACATTGGCCTTGAATAAAACTGAATACTCTCCACTCATGCCTGGTAAATGAGTAAGATTAGCCTTGACATGTTTCAGAAGTGTGGCGACGCATGCTAACCGTCCAGGTCTGTGGAGATAAAGGCCTCTATTAAGAAACAACTTTGGCTGTAATGTTTATGAATGTCAAGAAAATATATGCATTTCTGTGCGGAAGTCATAGGTGTCCTGTTTTCAATATATTCTGCGGGGGGGGGTTTTTGTTTGTTTGTTTTTTTTTTGCTTTTGCTCTTTTTTAACTTTTAAAAACCCAATTTTTTTAAAAGTGTGTTCATGTGACATTAGAGTAATAATTAACATGCTGAGTAATAGACTTCTGATTTAAAAAAAAACATTATAAGGATTGATTTTTCTCAGAAAAACATCTGTGATATCCAAAGTCCTGTGAAGAACTGAATTTTCTCCAAGATGCAAAAATCTTATTTCCATATAAATTATCAATGAATTTGTTTATCTGATAGAACTAACATGTTATACTGAACAATTACAGCAAATATTAACTGGTTTAGTTTATTCCTGTATCCTGATAGGTATTTATTAAATAATTAAAACAATGTGATTTTTTTTTTTTTTTGATCCAAGGCATGTGTATAATTTAATACATATTTTTGCACACTTCTGAATGTTTCCCAGGCATGCAAGTACTGTACTAGCAGACATGTTTTTTTAAATTATTATTCATTTCAACAAAGGAGACCTGTAGGCCTATGGTACCCTAAACTTTTCATCGGAATCACTGTGTAAGTCAGACTTTTTAATATTTAGTTTGCCTTCAATTTATTTTAGGTGAGTGAGCAGAACTGAAACTCAGCCAAAGAGGCTGAATATGTTTAGGGTCCTCTGGTGCCAATGGCAAACTGGAACTTCGACGTTTTGGCTATCAGTATGTAATTACATCTAGTACATCCACTCACTCACACTTTGCCAAGTTGTTTAATCTTTTTGAAGAGGCTGGAGCCTATCACAGCCACTACAGGGGGAATAAGGCAGGATACAAACTCAACATCTCACCAGATAACTGCTGGGTTACACACAACCATGTACACTCACACTCACACCATTGGGCTGCCACACACATTGGGGATGCTAACCTTGCACAAAAGATTTTATTGAAATTTATGTCGAACTCGGGAATCGAACTAGCAACCAAAGCAACTTTTCTAACAAAGAGGCTACGGCTGCCCCTTTATAAGATTCTTGAACCTTCTTCTTCTGCTTTCAGCTTTTTCCCTTTTTCAGGGGTCGCCACAACAAATCATCTGATTCGCATGTTTAATTTGGCATAGTATTTTACGTTGGATGCCCTTCCTGATACAACCCTTTAGCAAGGAGCAGAAAAACGCTGACGGCTTTGCAGTTACTCTTTACAAAAGTCAGCAATGGTTCTTTTACATGAACCTCTCACCATAGACAGTGAAAGACATGGCCGGCCTTTGATAACCCAGTTAGCTACACTGGGGGGACAGTGACAACCTTGTGGAGATTGGGACTTGAACCCCCAACCTTAGGATCAGTGATCCATCACCCTTTACCACTAGGCCACCACTGCTTATAAATAAATGTAAGCTGCTTAAACCTTGTTTGTATGATACAGTAAGGTCACGTGACACGTCCGCCTCACAGCAAGAAGGCCCGGGTTCGATTCCCGGCCTGGGCGTTTCTGTGTGGAGTTTGCATGTTCTCCCCGTGCTTGTGCGGGTTTCCTCCGGGTGTTCCGGTTTCTCCCGCAATCCAAAGACGTGCACTGTAGGTTAATTGGCCGTTCTAAATTGACCGTAGTTTCTCTCCTGCAGCGGCACTGGAACCCAGTCGTATCGGCACTTGCCTTTCCATTGGATCCTTCCGGTGGCGCCGAGACAGGGGGGGACTTGCTGCTTGGGTAACAGCCTGTCCCTCATTACTCCCTACCCAGGCTCTGTGCACTGGGGAGTATCACCAGTCGGGATACTGGTCAGAGCGCAGCCATAGTCCTTCGGGACTGACGAAGGCCTACGCTACGTGACAGAGCTCCAGAAGGTATTTTTTTTTTCGTAATTCCATTATTTCCTGTGGGAAATTTTTCTGCAGGTTTTTTTAGACCGTGTGTGTGATTTTTGTCACCATGGTAACTTTCGGGGGTTCACTTATCTGTCCCACATTCCACCAGTAATAATGTGTATGGGGAAATAATGCTTTCACGCGGGGTAGCAGGCAAATATAATAGCAATATTTAATATAACACGACACAATAACAGTATGTTTGCCTGCAGACGACCATAATAACAAAGAACCGCGGATAGTTCGCGAGATTTCACGATATGACCTGGTTGCAAATCAGTTACGTCACACTGCAGTTTGAGCTGATGATGCAACAGCTGTTTGCGGTGTGTTCAGGTTGGCCACGCCCCCTGCTTGTTCTACTTCCAGTTTTCCGCACCGAGTTTAAGAATATATAATCCACTGAGCTAAAGGGTACAAAAAAGCGACCGACAGAGACGTCCGAGGATCTATTTTATTTACTTCGCAATCCCAGCACATGATCTCATCAGATGAAGGTGAGTGAATGAGCGGAAGGTTTCGGTTTGAACAGGAGCTTTAGACCTGAAGTTACAACTGCGCACTTTCAGCTTGTTGTTGTTTCAGAGAACCCGGTGTTGTTCCTCCCAATTTAGTCGGTTCGCCCTTCTGAAGCTCTCAATGTTCGTTTTATTGAACACATCGTGCATTTATTGCCTAAACCAGACCACGGTTTGAACAACACTAACCAGGGTTGCATCTCTCTCTCTCTCTCTCTCTCTCTCTCTTTCGTTCTGTCGCTCTCTCTCTCTCTTTCGTTCTGTCGCGCTCTCTCTCTCTCTCTCTTTTTGTCTCTTTCTGTCGCTCGCTGTCGCTTTCTGTCGCCCACTGTCGCTCTCTGTCTCTTTCTGTCGCTCGCTGTCTCTTTCTGTCGCTCGCTGTCTCTCTCTGTCTGCCGCTTGCTGTCTGCCGCTCGCTTTCTCTTTCTGCCGCTCTCTGTCGCTCGCTGTCTCTTTCTGTCGCTCGCTGTCTCTTTCTGTCGCTCGCTGTCTCTTTCTGTCGCTCGCTGTCTGTTTCTGTCGCTCGCTGTCTCTTTCTGCCGCTCTCTGTCTGCCGCTCTCTCTCGCTCGCTTTCTCTTTCTGCCGCTCCCTTTCTCTCCGGCTCGCTGTCTGTCGCTCGCTGTCTGTCGCTTTCTGCGTGTGTGTGTGCGCGTGTGTGTCTCACTCTATCGGTCTCTCTCTGCCCGTGTGTGTCTCACTCTATCGGTCTCTCTCTGCGTGTGTCTCTGTGTGTGTGTGTCTGTCTGTGTCTCTCTCTGTGTCTGTGTCTCTCTCTGTGTCTGTGTCTCTCTCTCTCGGTCTCTGTGTCTCTGTCACTGTGTCTTCTCTCTCTGTGTCTGTGTCTCTCTCACATCTCAATCTCATACTTCTCTGTCCTTGTTATTTTTTTTGCCTCCATCTCTCTTTGTTTCTCAAACATTGACCCTGTCTATCTACCCTTCACCACCTGTTGTTTTGTCTCACCCAATACCCTCACTGTTTCTCAATCCTATTGTTTCTGTCTTTTTTTTTTTTTTTTTTTTTTGTCTCCCTATCTCCCTGCTGGGGTCTCTCTCTCTCTCTCTCTCTCTCTCTCTCTCTCATTTACTTGTCCCTGATTTCTCCTTTTTCTTCTTCTGCTGTCTCATTATCCCTGACCCTTCCTTTTCATGTCTCCCTATCTGTCCCGTCATCTACTTGTCTCCCATCCCTGTTGATTCTTCTTGTTTCTTTGTCTTCCAATCTCTGTCTTTCCCAGGAAGAGGGTGCGTTAGAGGCCCTTCAGCCATTGTCCTCCGGACCCAGTGCCTTTATTCCAGCTGAAGTGGTTTGTATGATGTCTTAAAATTACTTTCTTTTATTTAAACAAAACACAAGAATTAAAGTCCTAGACTCCTTCACATTTGACATTTAATGAGTAATATTTTTTTTTCACTCCAAGGCCACTTCACAGAAAATATTTGTCAGTTTTAAATGTAAATTTGCATAAAAGTGCATACCAGTTTTAACATGTTCACCTGACATAATTAGTTAATCAGTCTTGGATTCATTGTCTTTGTCAAGCTCATTGTCACATGCACCACCTGTACAATAATAATTTTATTTTAATGTATGTCATTCCTTCAGTGAACACACAGCAATGCAGCTGCATTAATACAGGGACCGGGACTGACATATGATACATTCAGAAATTGTGACACAGCTAAGCCTGATGGCTGAAAGTAGTCAAACTTCAACCTGCAAAGTATCCCTTGCACCCAAATAATATTAAATAAATGTAATTGTGTTAAAAGTTCATTTCATTCCTGTTCCAGTGGTACCAAATTCAGCCATGTTCATAGAAAAAGAGCATTTCAACTTTAGCCCGAGTTTGTGTTGATTTTTCACCGACCTTCATTAGAGCGCCTTTGTTTTGACGAGATCTCAAGTGCATTGTGACCCGGTTGCAAGGTATTGTCCATGCAATCGGGTCGCACGTCGAAATGATCTGACAAACTTGGTCTAAACTGTTACCATATTCAGCAGTGAATCTCCAACTTTCCTTACATACTTGGTTTTTCAGGGGTGTATTTTTTTTTCATGTTTATAAATAAACCCCCAGGAAGATTGCTGGTTCTTTAAAAATTGGTAGAATATAACCCCCACAAACGATGTTTTTTTCAGGGGTCACCACAGTGAATCATCTGATTCACATGTTCGATTTGGCATAAGTTTTTACGACATGCTCTTCCTGACACAACCCTTTTTAACAAGGGACAGAAACACACTGGTTTTTTTACATGCCTCTCACCATAGACCGTGGGAGACATGGCCGGCCTTTGATAACCCAGTTGGTTGCACTGGGGGGGATAGTGATAACCTTGTAGCGAGTGGGACTCGAACCCCCAACCTTAGGGTCAGCTATCCAGCACCCTTTACCACCAGGCCACCTCTGCCCATAATGTAACCCCCACCAAAATTTATAGATTCATATCTAATTTAAAATGAAATTTGAATCAAAACTCAAGAATAAACTAGCTTAACGTGCCAGGCAATTCAAGTGCAAGTACCACTCAAAAAAAAAAAGTGGTATTAACCATCACACGCCAAGATGGACGCATCTAAGCAGGATACTGTAATTTCTGATCTATTTATTCCATACCTGGTGAGTTTATTTATTTTATATATATAAATATAATATACATGTATGTATGTGTGTGTGTCTGTCTTTCGGCTTTTACTCGGGAGTCGCCACAGCGAATCGTCTGATTCGCACTTTTGATTTGGCAGAGGTTTTTACGTCGGATGCCCTTCCTGTCACAACCCTTTTAGCAAGGGACAGAAACACGCTGACGACTTTGTAGCCTACTCTTTACGAATGTCAGCAATGGTTCTTTTACATGCCTCTCACCATAGACGGTGAGAGACATGGCCCACCTTTTATAACCCAGTTAGCCGCACTGGGGTATATATATGTGTGTGTGTGTGTGTGTGTGTATATATATATATATATATATATATATATATATGATTCTTCTACAATCACCTGAAGAGAGAGGATGGTTTCACCACCCCTCGGAACAGATCTGTAGTGATAAATGGCGTTTCAATAGAAAGTCTTTGTCCTGTCCTTTTATTTTTATTGTGTATGTATGTTTATATATATATATATATATGTATGTGTGTATGTATTTCTACAATCGGAATATAACCTTTATTGTGTATAGAATTTTTTAGTGCGGCTGTTTTGTTGAAATCTTGCAGTTGAATGTAGACTTTGACTCTAAATTGATCGGGTCACTCGGCTCACTGGTTAAACATGAGCAGAATTGGCACTTCCGACTTTGGGCAGGCTTTTATTTCATTTATGGGTTCTAATTTCAAAATTAACAGAGGACATATTTTTCAGATGTATATTATGACTCTTACTAGTCTGAGGCTATTTAAGTGTTTTGATGGAGAAACATTACTTTTAGAATAGGGTGTCATCGTAACCCATTTCAAATGACATTTGCAACGTTGCTAATAGTATTGGTACTGTAATTTAATATAATATGTTTAATGCTAATTAAATATTACATTTTAGCATATTACTAAATACGTTCATTACTATGCTGCTGATTTGGTCACGTGCCATAATCGCGCTCAGTGATTGAAGAAATAAGTAAACAAACACACGTGGTATTGTTTGTAATTACTTTTTCTTTCATTTAGGGTTTATACAGACATTTTATTTACAGACAACCTTATATGTTAATTCATACATTCCTGTCTGAAATCAGCTGCTGCATGTGTAGGTGAGGCCACTGCCCCAGTCACTCAAGGTAGAATGATCATTATCAATAATAGGATTGTTTATTCATATGATCCATTTCTTTTTCCAGTGAATGAAGAGTACAATACTCTGAAAAAGATTACAATTTTTACTTATTATAATACTCTGAATTTTCTAAAATGATTATGTAATAAACTTTTCCAACATTTTGCCATTTAACATGTTTAACCTCCTTCACCGCTAAAACCGTGGTAGATAGTCTACAACTGATGGTACCAGTGGATTAAGCAGGTCCTTATACCTTTGAAACAAAAGTTTCAGGTTATTGGCTTGGTTGGTTGAAGTTCAATGGATTTTCAAAATTTGACTATTTTCTGCATTTTTGTGTACTGGGAAGATGGAAAGAGTACTTTGAAGAGCTGATGAATGAGGAAAATGAGAGAGAAAAAAAGAGTAGAAGAAGTGACTGTTGAGGACCAGGAAGTAGCAACGATTAGTAAGGGTGAAGTGAGGAGGGCATTGAAGAGGATGAAGAATGGAAAGGCAGTTGGCCCTGATGACATACCGGTGGAGGTATGGAAGTGTCTAGGAGAGGTAGCAGTAGATTTTCTGACAAGAATATTTAACAAGGTCTTAGAGAGTGAGAGGATGCCAGAGGAATGGAGGAGAAGTGTGCTGGTGCCCATTTTTAAGAACAAGGGAGACGTGCAGAGTTGTGGCGACTACAGAGGGATAAAGTTGATGAGCCATACGATGAAGTTATGGGAAAGAATAGTGGAAGCTAGACTAAGGGCAGAGGTCAGCATTTGTGAACAACAGTTTGGTTTCATGCCAAGAAAGAGCACCACAGATGCAGTGTTTGCCTTGAGGATGTTAATAGAGAAGTACAGAGAAGGTCCGAGGGAGCTGCATTGTGCCTTTGTGGATCTGGAGAAAGCATATGACAGGGTGCCGAGAGAAGATCTGTGGTACTGCATGAGGAAGTCCGGAGTGGCAGAGAAGTATGTTAGAGTGGTGCAGGACATGTATGAGAGATGTAAGACAGTGGTGAGGTGTGCTGTCGGTGTGACAGAAGAGTTCAAGGTGGAGGTGGGACTGCATCAAGGGTCAGCTCTCAGCCCCTTCTTGTTTGCGATGGTGATGGACAGGCTGACAGACGAGGTTAGACAAGATTCCACATGGACTATGATGTTTGCAGATGACATTGTGATCTGTAGTGAGAGCAGAGAACAAGTGCAGGAAAACCTAGAGAGGTGGAGGTATGCCCTGGAAAGGAGGGGAATGAAGACTAGCCTCAGTAAGAGAGAATATATGTGCATGAATGACAAGGACCCAAGAGGAACAGTGAGATTACAGGGAGCAGCGATAAGAAAGGTGGAGGATTTTAAGTACTTGGGCTCAACAATCCAGAGCAATGGAGAGTGTGGAAAAGAGGTGAAGAAGCGTGTGCAGGCAGGTTGGAATGGTTGGAGAAAAGTGTCCGGTGTGATGTGTGATAGGAGGGTATCGGCAAGAATGAAAGGAAAAGTGTACAAGACGGTGTTGAGGCCAGCGATGTTGTATGGTTTAGAGACAGTGGCCCTGGGGAAAAGACAGGAGGCAGAGCTGGAGGTAGCAGAGATGAAAATGTTGAGGTTCTCTTTGGGAGTAACGAGGATGGATAGGATTAGGAATGAGCACATCAGAGGGACAGCACATGTAAGACGTTTTGGAGACAAAGTCAGAGAGGCTAGATTGAGATGGTTTGGACATGTACAGAGGAGGGATAGTGAGTATATTGGTAATAGGATGCTGAGGCTGGAACTACCAGGCAGAAGGCCCAGAGGAAGACCAAAGAGACGATTCATGGATGTGAAGGAGGACATGAAGGTTGTTGGTGTAAGAGAAGAAGATACAAAGGATAGGGTGAGATGGAGGCAGATGATTCGCTGTGGCAACCCCTGAAGGGAACAGCCGAAAGGAAAAGACTATTTTCTGCATTTTTGTCAAATTTTACTTGTCTGATCCACTTTAAACCCCAAACCATGGTAGCTAGCGCAAAACTGATGGTTCCAATGGATTAAGCAGGTATTTTCCCTTAGAAACAAAAGTATTAAAGTATTGACTCGGTTGGTTAAATTTGAATGAATTTTCAAAGATTGGTCATTTTTTCTGTGGTAAATTGCAGTTTGAGGCATTTTTGATGGACAATAACTTCAAAAGCAAGAAGACCTGGCTTCCATAAAAAAATAAAAAAAAATTAGTGTGGTTTATTCTGTCCGATTATCTTGGAAAATAGCATACTGGGCCTTTTCAGATGTCTAATTTTGAAAATAGGGGCATCTAAAAATGCCATGTTTGCCAATTTAGTTCTAACATAATTTGAAAAAACAAATGCATTTTGAAATGGCTTTTACTACAAAACCTATTACCTGAGAGGCCTGAAACTCCATAATGCAGAACTAGGTGAGAGAAATGACTGAGACATGGCATTAAGTGCTTATAGAAAGTAATAATTCTTGTTTCATAGTCTCCCTAAAAATGTCATGTAGATGTCCGAGCCAGGGGCTTCAAGAGGGGTTTATCAGAACAGGATGTTTGGTGGAGGTATCTTTTGCAGGGAGTATTGATTTGTATCGGGGAGTATTGTTTGTTTCCATTTTGTATTTCAAAGCAGTCTGTCAAACTTGTCAGCAATTTTGTAAATGGACAGGTTTAAACGATTGGCTGTTGTTGTTGTTGTTATTAGTGTTACAATAAAAAAAAACAAACACACGAGGCATTGGTTCTGTCTGATAGATTCTGGATGAAACAGCGAGGCAGGAGGTGCTGACAGACACTCATTCGTCAGTCGGTCATGATGATCATGTTACTGCAGTAATGGGGATGCATCCGGCCTACCTGACCTGTTTCTTGCGCACCCAGAATGCTTTGCTCCAGCCAGATGGGCCCTTACCACTAGCATGGAGACATTATATTATCATAATGGTGAGGGGGAAAAAATACCACATCTGATGTTTTTCCAATTTGTGTGTGTGTATGAGAGTGCCGAGAAGTGTTTTCTTGCATGATTGTCACTATAGCTTCTCTGCAGGCATCTGCACGGCATCAGTGTTCATACCTGGTGCAGCTGCATAGCTCTGCGTTCCTCCTGGCTGGTGGCGATGAGTCCTGGCTCAGAGGTGTTCACTGTGTATCCCGTAAAGTCCAGCGCCTACAGACCCTCAACAAACTGCTAGCACATCGGCCATGGCTCATCACCCAGACACACATACAGGTAACAGACTGACCTAATTATCCTGCATGAAATGGATAAATATATCATAAAATCATAATTTTAACTGATGTCAAGTTGTTTCAAGGTGTCTATTAACAGATGTGCAACAAATGGCACATGGATGGTAAATCATCTAAATGAGGGTAGTTTCAGGACTGATCTTGTTTAAAAAACATATCATGTTGGCATGTGTAGAAATATAGCAGTCTTGATGTGCAGCAGTGCTTTTGGTGTAAATTGGACCTAATCAGCAGCCCTGGGTGCCTGATCTATATCTATTGTAGTTTTGGATCAATAATAAATTGAGTATGTAGTAGCTTGCTGACTGACTACTTCAAGAACTAACGCCCCCATATCTTGTTCCTGCTAATACTGCTGTTCACGGCATTAATATATTGTTCAGTGGAGCTTCTGCTTCTCATATTTTTTGTTGGCATAGAGCAAGGCTATTCAATTAATTTGGAATGGAGCCGGGTCATGAAAACGGTCCTAAATGGGGGGGGGGGGGCCTGAGGAAATATGGCCTGAAAAACGAGTAATCGCAATAAAAGCTACAGATACAGTAAAGTACAACATCAGAGTGCTTTTGTAAACACATAACATCAGGGCATTGTATTCTATCACAAGATACATGCCGAAAGCATTTCTACATTAAAATAGAACTATACACCACACAGGGTAATCAGTCCACATGAGCCATAACACACACATTTAGAATTTAGAATTTTAACAGAAAACATCCACTTCACACAACTGTACAGCAGGAGTATAGTATGGGATCAAATACTGTATAACTATAACAAATAAGTGAATAGAAATATTATTATTCAGAATGGTGAATACTGACACTCCCAGCTTTACGTTCATTCGTTTTGTGTATTTTTCAATTTAACTTTTTTTTTTTTTTTTTTTTTTGTCAAATTTTGAGTTTAATGTGCTCTTTGTAGTACAAGACGTACCTACGTAGTACACTGACGTAATATGCTACTTCCGCATGACACTCCGTCCATTGTTCACAAGCGACAGACTGAACGTGCTCCTCCTTCCCAGTTCACAGCGTGTTACCCTTGTGTTAAGACGTCTCTGTGATCTTTGTATTTACACTGTTTTGCGGACTTTTGTAACCTTAAGCAAATATGGTTGGTCAGAAGCATTAGCCTACTAGTGATAGTGGTAATCAGACAAAGCGGCAAACCATCTTGTTAGACACGAAGATGGCTATTATCAAGAAAATTGATGCTGGTGAAAAACGTGAATGTTTTACGTTTCTTCCAAATGGCTCCATCGACCATCAGAACCATTTACAAGCAGAAAGGTCGCATCATAAAGCATGTTAAAGGTTATAAATTAAATAATTTATAAATTTATTTATAATAAATTTATACATTTATTAATTTAAATAAATTAAATTCATTTGAAATTAATGTTGATATTATTTTACAATGTTATGTTTATTATAATTGATTTAGGGGTGTTTTATGAGATATGGTAATTGTATTTATGGATGTATATTACAGTATGAACGTCACTGGAACATACAGTAACAACTTACGTTTTTTTTTTTTTAACCTTACGTTTGGCCATCCCGAACCTAACTAAAACGTAAGTCGGGGAGCGTCTGTAATAAGAGGAAATACCAGGTTATATTGATAGAAATAAGGAAATTAAGGTAATATTTGAGAAAGTAAAGCACTGCTTTGAATTATAATACTAAGAGCAAGGAGAAAAAGGAAAAGTGCGTGGAGTGAGAGATGTGTGATTTGCGTTTTAATGGCGTTTCATCTGTGAGCCAAAGTATGAACACCATGATGTTCAGGTGCATCAGAACCTGATGGGACATTCGTGTCACAGTTAACATGAGGTTTCTTAAAATTCTTTCTAAATTTATATTCGGTACATTCCGATATACACTCTCTCGCTGTACAGCAGATTCACAGGCTTCAAGCATACAGATTAAAACGCTGCTCTCTCTAGTCACTGTTAATCTGCCTGGTCTCTCAATCAGTATCTTATTTTTTTTTTATAGTACAAAAGTGAGATTTTGTCCAAGTTACTGGACGACTGCTCTAATAAGAAGAATATCAGGTGGAGAAGTGCGTGGAGGTTGGACACCTCAAACAACTGATTGGTTGGTGATAGCAGCTTGTGTCACAGTGAGGCGGGGCTAATTTGGCAAGAAACAGTTGTGACACAGAATCATCCAAAAATATGTTAATTTCTTTTTTTCTATTAATTATTTGGTACACTTTTTTTTTTTTTTTTTTTTTTTTTTTTTTAAACTTTAAAAAAAAAAGTAGCAAACTTAAAGGGCAAGTGTTTCGCAGACTGCCAGTTGAAGTGTGTCGCAGGCTGCCCGAGCATAGAGGAAAACACAGGCCAGAATACTCATGTCAGTATTTGAATACGGACGACAAAAAACAGCTAAACATCTTCCAGGAAGAGGAAGGAAAATTAATGTTTACTTTAAATGGTTTCTTTCTGTTTCCATAAATGCCTTAAGTGTTAACTTTCAGTATTGCAGATATGTTCTTAAAATAATGTGGTGTTGTACAAGGTGACACCAAAACCCTCCCAGATTTCAAAGGGAAATTAAATTATTAATTATTATTTGCAGATGTGAAACTTTCTTTAAAACATGATATATAAAAACTGTATTGAAGACGGGTCATATCAGGTCGAACAGCAGCCGCCATCTGCTGAATAACAACCTTAAGGGCTTTGAAAGTTTGGGTTTGATGAGTGTATATACTCATGATTTAAGGTCGCCCCACAGAAAAACAAGTCACAAAGGGTGAGAGGTCAGAGGAACAGGCTGGTTACCCAACATTGCTATGCAATGAGATCACCTGATCTGAAAACTTTTCCTTCAGCACTTCCAGTGATCTTTGAGCTGTGTGTGCTGAGGCTCCAATTTGCTGAAATGAGATTTCTCTTCAAAGTTGAGTCTGTTGTGCTGAGATTCTCAAACAACTGTCAATATGCCATATGGTTTTCCAGTCTATGTGTACAGTATGTTACACTATATAAGAAGTTAATATCATGTAGTTACAGTATAAATGTTTGTCCTGAAACATTGAGTAAAGTTCTTCAGAACCTCTGATCATATAATAGATATCACAATATACAGCTTTGAAGCATTACTTAATACATTACCTCAGAGTTATTTTCTCCTTGTCATGAAATAAACTGTCTCTGAAACATGAATTACGAATCAAGTGTTTAATGGCAATATAAGTGTATGACAGTAAAATACCTGGTAGTTAAGCCTTGGCATAAGAATGCATGATGCATCCAGATTGTGGCCAATAAAGTAATCAGATGGGTCCGTTTCATCGTCTGATTATGCAAGTTCACATCAGCTGCCTATTTGAATATGGTTTTACAGTGTAATTACAGTAATCACTGATTATACTTTGTAATGATTCAATTAATATAGAGGTTCATGGGCAGCATGGTGTTGTAGTGGCTGGCACGTTCACCTTGCATTAAGAAGGTCCTGGGTTTGGGTCACCGGGCTCAGGCAATTCTGTGTGCAATTTGCGTGTCCTCCCTGTGCTTGTGTGGGTTCCCTCTGGGTACTCATCAGGCTAATTAGTGGTTCCAATTTGCATACATGCGAGTGTAAAAGTGAATGGTTATGTGTGGGTGTTGACCTTGCAATGGTCTTTCTCGCCTTTGCCCACTGTGGGTTGAGGTAGGTGCCAGCATTCCTGTGGCCCTACTTGTAGGATTAAGTGTTCAGTAAATAAGTGAGTGAAAATAAACATTCTCATGAATTAATAACTTTTTTTTTTTTTTTTTTATAATCCCACCCAGAGGTGGCATGGTCGTATCAAGAAAGCTTGGGTTCAATTCCTGGTCTTGGGCATTTCTGTGTGACGTTTGCGTGGGTTTTATCCAAGTACTCTGGCTTCTTCCCACAATCCAAAAACATGTACATTAGTCGAATTGGCTTTCCCAAAATGCCCCTAGATGTGTGAGTGAGTGTGTGTGTGTGTGTTGGCCTGCGATGGCTTAGCAAGCTGTTTATGGTGTACCCCGCCTTCACCCAGAGTCGACTGCGATGGGCATCAGACTCCCCGTGGCCCTAATTAGGATTATTCATCTTAGAAAATGAATGAGTAAAAAATTCCACCCACATTATAATAAAGGATCATGGATTGGGTTTTTTCCACAGTAATTCTACCAACAGTACTCACATACATATGCAAGATTTTTATTTTATATAATTTCCAAGCCGTGTATTCCTCTATGCAATATCTAATGTAGTAAAATACAGCAATCAGATTTCAATTCAGCTATGCAAACAAATTTTACTATAAGTGTAAATCTTTCTGTTTAAATAAGCTTCTATTCACAGATAACCCTTTATATTCACAGGAGCTTGTGTGTCCTGGAACAGAACCTCGCTGGTCATTAGCAGAGCTTATTCAAGCCGTGGTTCTCATGAGCCACACCCACTCCTTGGCTTCCTTTATCTGGGGTTGTGGCATTAACCCAGAACCCGACTGTGCAGCTGAACCGATATCTCCTCCACACTCCCCCACAGAAAACAACTGCTCTCTCACCGCTCGAGAAGGCTGTGGCTGTGCCCATCGGACTGAGGTGGGGTTTCAGACTGTGAAATTTAAATGATGAGAATGAAACAAGTTGATTTAAATAAGAGGTTCACTAAGGTGCTTGTCCTGACATGGATGTGTATGTATGTATATATGCATGGGTCCTCTGATGCTCACACAGTGGACTGAGGGTGAAAAGGAAGTGCAGCTGTTGATGGAGAAGATGAGGATGGTTCAGCAACAGGAAGAGGAGTTTACTCAGGAGGAGATGGTTACTCGTTTCGAGAGAGAGAGGACTGAAAGTTTACTGGAACCAGCTGAAGGTGGTGTACTTTTACGTGAACCCGGGTCCATTTAGATATATTTAGAATGGATATACGTTATTATGAGGGCTGTTTAAGATTTCTTCTGACTGATTTCCTTGGACTGTGGAACAAAACTTGGTACAGCTATTAGTCTTTCTCTGTATAGGCACCATCGAGGGTCAGATAATTCTGCTCCTGCTTCATGCAGCTGTGGAGACCTCACATATAGAAGTCATGGCTTCTGAGGTTACCTGCAGACATGACCTCAGAAATCTGAGTTTAATTTTCTGGGAAGCGCATGACTTCATAGTTCGGAAAAGGGGAAGTCAGATTATACGAAGGTGAGAGAATAAGGGGAGTGTGGAAGAATTTCATAGCTATAGGACCATGCATTCGTCTGAGCAGCCACACCTCTTGCAATTTCTACTTCTTGCGTAGTAAGCCCTGCTAATTCTGCTAATCTGTGTCAGGAAATCCATTATGCCTACTCCATACTGGAGACTGTGAGCATGACCTTGCCTGCCGAAAGTTGGACACATGCTTTCTTCGGTGGTGGCAAATGATTCCATTTCTTTTGACAGGGCTGTACGTAGTCTTATAGACTCGGGGACGGACCCATGTCCTCCTGGATTTCTTGACACATAGCCAGAAAAGCCTGAGAGCACGTTATTCGTCCCTGCTCTGAAAACACCCCCCCCCCCCCCCCCCCAGCTAACACTGAACGGTTATGCAGCGATCCTCCAAAATGGTGGTCCCCGCTTCCAAGGAGGTGGTGTTCAGTGACGGATTTTAGTTGCCACTGCACCTGTGTCCAACCACACCTGTTTTGACGGTGCCAGTGCTTGACTATGTCATATGATGGGGAATTTTTCTGATGAGACTCTTTCATCTTATTTAATGTTTCCCATTTTGTGCAACCTCTCGGAACAGGAATCTGTAAACCGCTGTGCATTCAACTGGCTTCATGATTGAATGATTGTCCACCTTAGCACCTGTAAAAGAAAAGCGATTATAAGTTTAAAGCTTCAGATTACTATGCGACCTATAGAAATATTATGATACATGTTTAATTTGCTGATTGCCATCATATATTAACAAGGACTAAGCTTTATGACAGATACAATCTTACTTCCACTACACAGTTCCTCAATTCAAATAAGTTCTCTTCACTATATACTTATTTTCATTTAAATAAAACCTACAAAGTTCTGCGGAATCTTTGCATACTATAGCATGAGCTTCCCATTCATTCATTTTTCTGAATCGCTTAATCCTAATTAGGGTCGTGGGAGGCTGGTGACCATCTTGGCCAACTCTGCGCAAGGTTACATCCTGGACAGCTCACCAGGCCATCACTCGCACAACCATTCACACCTAGGGGAGGTTTGGAACAGCCAGTTAACCTACTGTGCATGTTTGTGGACTGTGGGAGGAAACCCAAGTAAGCATGGGGAGAACATGTAAACTCCACACAGAAACACACAGGCTGGGAATTGAACCCAGGACCTTCTTGCTGTGAGGCGAACATGCTAACCACTATGCCACCGTGCTGCCGTGTGAGGTTCCCAGTTTTGGCTAAAAGGAGTGGAACTTCACTTGGTCTTCTGCTATTTGCAGCATGTCTGCTTCATGCCTTGTATTAAGCATTCAAAGATGCTTTTCTGCTCACCGTTAATGTAGGGATGGGGTGAGTTGAGTTAATGTAGACTTCCTGTCTGCTCCAGCAAGTCTGGACAGTCTTCATTTACTTGTTTCTGCAACAGAATCTTTGCTTAATAAATGTACAGTATACCATTCTTTGTGAACGTTAGAGTCTATTGTTTATAAAAATCCCAAAAGATCAGCAATGTTTGCATGCATAATTCATGAATCATTAATTTTCTGAAGCACTTTATCCTACTAGGGTTATGGGGACCCCAGCTGACTGAGTGACGATGGAGTATAACCTACAACCACTATTACACACACCAGTACCTAACACTGATCTTTTTCTTTCTCACAGTGGTCTGCGCTGTCCTCTCAGATGGTATGTCACGGTTTGTCCATGATCCAGATTTTATTTATCAGGACTTTAGTCCTAGAGGAGAGCAGGCACCACCCACCATGAGAGCACAGGTACAGAACACACACATGCACCTGTAAAACATGCGAGTGTGTGAGTGAGTGTATGTAAGACAAAAAAATAAATTTATGATCTCGAGATAGTGGTCCACTGATGTGCCATGTCCTTGTAGTCTATGCACCATCTTGGTGTCATAAATAATTTTGAGTGGGAAATGCTTCAGTAAAAATGACCGACGCGCAAGTAATTTGTTATCTCTAACACATTAGTGAGTTAGTTTCTATGGCTTGCAGCCTCACCTCATAAACACTCATATTCTACTGTAATGCTTAAAAAAAAAAAACCATAAAAATTTATTAAATTGAATAGTATCCATTGTTTGCTAATGCGTCAATGTGGTATATGCTAAAGCATTCCTACACTTTATATTTGATAAATGCTGCAAAAATAAATATCCCTCTTGATCATCTGTCTCAAAGTGAGCATTCAGGGACAGCTCCCTCACCTTTGATGCGTAATATAATAGTTAAATATTAGGTAGGGTTGATCTCACCGATTTATTCCCATGATGTTTCGTCTTAGGAGCAATTCAGTGACTTTGTCTTTGGTGGCTAACTTATTTTGCTCTGTATTTCATGGGAACATAGACCAAAAAAAACCCAAACAAACCCACACTGAATGAGATTATGGGTTTTTAACGTTTTTGAAATCTGGCAAATGTTGGTGCATTTGAAGTGCACGTGCGAGATGTGCACAAGAGCTTTTTAACATTTGTTTCTTTACCTCTTTAAATCTTTTATAGTTGTTATTGATAATAAAAATAGTATTATTAAAATTCCTGTAATGTTTGTTAATATTAATATGGATGTGCAGGACTACTCGTGGGAGGACCATGGCTTCTCTCTCATGAACAGGCTGTATGGAGAGATGGCTCAGTTGCTGGAAGAGAAGTTCTTGGTGGTGTATGGGCTGACTTATAACACCATGGCTATGCACACAGACGTGGACACCTCCACCCTCCGGAAGGCTCTGTGGAACTATATACACTGCATATATGGCATCAGGTCTGTCACTCATGCAGTGTCATTCAACAGCCAAAACTTGACAATGAAATTCTTCTGTTTTTGATTACAAGTTAAAATAGAAGCTTAAAATGCCCTCAGTCTTATTGCATGAATATTTTATGTGCAGGTATGATGATTATGACTACGGCGAGGTCAATCAGCTATTAGAACGTAATTTAAAGGTCTATATAAAGACTGTTGCCTGTTATCCGGAGAAGACTACACTCAGAATGTACTCCAATTTCTGGAGACAGTTCCGCCATTCAGAAAAGGTAAACAACAGATGGGAGGCGTGTGCTGTTTCAAACATTAGAAATAATGCACTTCTCACTTTGCATTTAGTGTGTGTGGTGGGTTTAAAGATGTAAAAAAAAAAAAATGTTATTAAATAGAAATAGAGAAACAAAAATGCTGAAATATTTCTAGAAATACTTTAGTTGAAAATGAATGATTTGCTTAATTTTAGAAACCAAAGTATCTCTGTTTTTTGTAACCTCTATTCATTTTCCAAATGGGACATTTAAGCAAAACTATTCCTTTCATATCCTCACTCCTGTGAATAAATTCGTGATATCAAACTTGTATATTTGCTAACCGGCTACTTGTACTAACTGACTTGCTGTTGGTTTGAGGCATTTGTGCTGTCTGGGTTTTTTTTTTTTTTTTTTTTTTTTTTTTTTTTAATTTGTTTATTGTTCTATCACTTTTTTCAGGACATACAGAATATACTGTCACAGTTCATAAATCAATTTATTGTTGTATTTCTTTAAAACCCAGCCAGGGATGACTAAATGCCAATTCTTGTGATGGATCCTTTTAAAATATGGTCAGGCAGCAGTTCTTTCTGCCCTGTACATGTTTCTGTTAAAAAAAGTACTGTAATTGAAATTCATTCATACTTGATCTAATTGTCCAAAGCTTAGCTATATGAAAGGGGCTTTAAGTATGCTTCGTTTTAGAGAGAGATAGTCAAACGAGATACAGATTAAAACTGACATGGGGGGGGAAATGAATATATGATATTGATAGTTCTCTTTTTCTCTGTGTAGGTTCACGTGAACCTGCTGCTGATGGAGGCGAGACTACAGGCAGCTTTGCTTTATGCACTCCGAGCAATCACCCACTACATGACCTAGTTCACAAGCATTAGCATAAACTTTCTTGTTAGCAATAATATGTATAAAATAAGGCACTGGTGCAATACTGTTTTTTTTTTTTTTTTTTTTTTTTTTTTTTTTTTTTGGTGGAACATGTGAGAATAAACAATATAGCATTAGAAATTTTAGACAATTCAGTCTCACATATTGTGACCTTCCTCACGTAGTTTTTCATTATTTGTACTATGATGGACATCCTGTGGTTGCTGCTTGATTATAGATGGGATTGGGAAGCACTGCTGTTGTATGTGTAAATCTTTTCTCAGTGACTTCTGTAAAACTGTGAATGAGTGTAACATTTGTAGTGCAGTATTTTCTCCACTCTGCATGTGTCACTGAGGCACTTGGCAAACTATATCCATGCTGCCTGGCTCCCTTTAATGGTACTTGCTTCTTGGACTCTTGCCAGCCTGATTGTGGGAAGAAAAAAGTACATTTTGTTTGTTCTTACCGGAACATATCAAACTGAATATATGTTGAAGCTCAATAAAATATTTTTTTACTGCTCAAGAGGGATTGAATGTGTGTAATAGAAGACAAACCTAAAAAAAAATAATTTTCTTATTGTTTTACTGTAAAGTTTGCATATTCTCCCCATGCTTGCATGGGTATACTTCGAGTACTATGGTTTCCTCGCAGTCCAAAAAATGCACAGTAGGCTGTTCCAAATCGTCCCTAGGTGTGAGAGGCAGTGTGAACGGTTCTTTGTGTTTGTCACCCTGTGATGGCCTGGTGAGCTGTCTAGGGTGTTCCTTGCCCAGAGTCGACTGAGATGAATGCTACACTCCCCACGACCCTAATTAGGATTAAGTGACTTAGAAAATTAATGAATGTTTAACTCCATTTCATGAGCAACTCCTCAATTTCATATATTAAAATAATTATATATATATATATATATATATATATATATATATTGTGTGTGTATGTATATATAATTTGTTCTGTACTGTACAGTTTCCTGTGGTTTTTTTTTTTAATTGCCTGTACTGAGGCTGAGCGGTCACTAGAAGGCAACAACAGTAAAATTCCCTTGTGATGTAGATACAGGAGCATGCCTGCTCCAGTGTTCTCTTTGAAATTAATTCACTGGTAAAATATTTTTTTTTATTCAAGAGAAGTGAAACTATAGCCTTTTGTTTTGAACTGGATTTGTGCATTTTAACACCAGCTTTCTAAAAAAGTTTCACAGATTGTACACAAACCAATATATATATATATATATATATATCATGAAAGTTTCTAATGGTTCTCTGCTAAATTATAGAAATAATCTTTACAAGATATACCAGCAAATTTTTGTGAATCTGAACTTGTACCACCCAAAAAAATTATTAATTTTAGTCAAACGGTTGTAACATGAGAAACCATATGTTTAACAGTTGATATAGCTTTCTTTGAGAAGATTAATTATATAATAAGTGTACTGTTTTACAGCAGTGCAGCTGACAAATGCAAACTCTCCTTTTGGATTAATAAAGTATTTATTGATCAATCTATCTTTTGTAGTATTACCTCCAGTTGAGCAAACATCCTCACAGCAAGCCTCCGGGATGTTGCACATCAGTGTACAATAGCCACTACCCCACCACAGAACCAGGGTTATCTTTAATCCTCAAGTGAAAATTTGTGTTCATCTGACTGTGCTATAGCCCAGCAGTTTCTACTCCCAAAACATGCTGCATAGGAACAGAAGATTCCAGTGATGCAGACGAGTATATAAAACCAAAAGGTGTTTAACTGTTGCCAGGAAATACTCATTACAGCAAACAAGAAGTTGTTCTTCGCAAATTATTTATTTGTAGTGAGCAAAAACATGTTACTTTTGCTACTATTTACATCGAAAGTGTACCTATAACACAAGGTTATGCTATTATTGGATATTATTGGCATCCTTCAGTCCCAAGAGACAATGGAGTTCATGCCATGGATCAGTTCATGGTTGACTGACAGCACTTGCTGTGGCTATAGAGTCCAATTCTGGAGCAGCAGACTCTTACAGTAGTCACAAATGAAGTCCGCACCTGTTTGTGTAGAGGCTGATGCTAGCCTCTGCCGTCTGTTCTCTCTTTTGTCTTCCCACTGATCCTCTCTCTTCTGACTGGTTTGGATTCCTGCCTTGACAGCATGCCTCCAGCTACTGCAGTCAGCGGCCACTGCCTCCCAGCCTGTTGAGTTGATATCGCCTGCCTTCAAATCATGTTTGAGGATGTTCTTGTAGCAGGGGACGGGCCTTTCTGCAGGTCTGGAGCTAGTGGCAAGCTCTCCATACAGCACATCCTTCAGTATTTGGCCATCATCTATTTGACTAACATGACTGAGCCATCTCAGTCACCTCTGGCTGAACAAGGCATACATGCTGGGCATTTCTGCCCCATGTCGGGACATCCTTGTTGGAGACACGATCTTGCCAGCTGATACCCAGGATGCAGGTTGCATCGGCGTTCTTGGTGGGAGTACAGAGTCCAGGCTTCACAGTCATACAAGAGTGTGCTGAGTATACAAGCCTGATATACTGTTGTCTTGGTGTTAGTAGTCAGCAGGGCTTTGTCCCATACTCATTTTCCAATGCTGTTGCTGCTTTTCCAATGCACTTGTTTAACTCTGTATCCAAGGACAGATAGCTTGAGATAGTGGAACCTTTTAGGTGAACTTATCCACCACCTCAAGGATGTGGTCATCAATAGAGATGCTGGGAATACTGCAAAGATTCTGAAAATAAAATGCTGAAAAGAAAAAGTGTGAATGATAGTTTCCCAGACCAAGGCGTCCCTTGCACACTGTAAAAACTCTCTCTTGATGCTTTAGTTGTTCTTCCGCATCTGGAACTGCACTCTGAGGCTTCCACTTCCTTCCGCTCTTGATGGTTTCTCCTGATAGGTTGACCTTCTTGTCTTTGGATGTGCGTAGCATGGTGACGGCTTGTGCTTTTGCGACCTTGAATTCTTCTACTAGAGAGGTCACTGGTAGTGTTAGTTTGACAGACTTGCTGTAAATGTTGATTGCACTGAAACTAGCTGCAACCCCTAGCCATCTTCTAAGAAACTTGCTGCAGAGTCTTTCCATGGCTTCAACTGCAGACATGGGAATGTCATATAGCAAGAAGGGCCACTGCAGTCTTGGTATAATGCCGTACTGGAAGCACCACACCTTGAACCTTCCCTGCAATTGGCTGTTGTCTATCGCATGAAGCCAGTTCTTTAGTTGTTGTTTGACCGTCTTGATGTTGTTGGTGTCTTTTAGGAAGCTATCCTATAATAATTCTTACCAAGGAATTTGATCTGCTCATCCTGCATGGTTGGGATCTTTTCACCTTGAATTCTGAAGGTGTTCTTAGCCCTCCTTTATGTATACACAAGCTTCTTGATTTTGAGGGCTTGAATTCCATTCTCACCCAATTGGCTGCTCTTTCCAGCCCTCTTAATATCCACCTTGTCCCTGCAAATGATGAGGTTCTAATTGTGATGTTATCCATGAATGCTCGACATGGTGGATGTCTTGTACCATCTTCGGCCAAGGGGCCTCAGCATTCTTTTCCTCCAGCTTTAAGAATTAAGTTCATGGCGGCTACGAAGAGGATGACCGATATTGTGCATCCTGCCATGATACCTTTCTCCAGCCTCTGCCAACTGGTGGTAAAATCTCCAACAGTGAAATGCATCTGAAGATGATCCATGTAGCGCATCACTAGTTCAACAAGATCTTGTGGTATGAGGTAGTGTTGTAGAGCTGCTCGAATAAGCTGATGTGGTACGCTTGGGTAGGCTTTGGCGAGATCTAACCATACCACTGCAAGAGTCTTCTTATGTCTCTTTGCTTCTTTGATCAGCTGGCTGATTGCTGTGGTGTGCTCGAGGCATCCTGACTTGAGTCCACAAATTAATTTGCTAGCAGGTAAGATGTCATTCTCTTTGCTACTATTGACCAAAAGGCTTCCATCTGTTAAATGTGACTTGTGACGTGTCTTGATGTTTTTGAGGTGAGAAGAACTGCTCACATGCCAAACATGGTCAATACGGCAAGACTCACACGCTGCAGTGTTTATGTGACAGGAAGCGAGTCCCAAGTTTTGGCAATCAGCTGGTCTGCGGGTTGAAGTTTTTCCATCTCTGTCCATTTGTGTTTTCTTGCCAGTTGTGCTTGGCTTCATGCAAATGAGCTGATCAAAAACGAGGGAAATTTACCTCTTTACTCAAAAACAACATGCGCAGTCTGGCTGTTGTTATAATCCAATAAAATTAGAGTTTCAAGGTATCGGACCCGCCCGCATACTAGCATACAGAAAGGATTGGCTCCCTGCTGCGCACCACAGTGACATGGCATTAAAAATAGATGTATAGATTTAAATGTGCGAGATTTATTCATCTGTTTTTGTTTTATTTGATGGCTTTTTGTATTTTTATTTAAATAACAGTGAAATTATGTATACGTTATTCTGTTAAGAAAGGCCACCTGATTTATCTGAGAGCCAGATACAGTCATCAAAAGAGCCACATTTGGCTCACGAGCCATAGGTTCCCAACCCCTGCTGTATCGCTCCCCTGTATGTATAGCCAAGGGAGCATCATCAGCAAACAGCATCTCCCTAATCAGGACCTTTCATACCTTGGTTTTTGCTCAGAGACGTGCAAGGTTGAAGAGACTTGCGTCTCTTCTGGTGTGGAGAAACACTCAGCCTTCTGACTGGTTGAAAGCATAGGAGAGCAGCAGGGAAAACAAGATGCTGACGTGTCGGAGCGAGCATACATCCCTGTTTCACGCCCCTTCTGATTGGGAAGGGGCCCGAAGATGAGCCATCATCTTGGACAGTGCCATGCATGTCTTCATGGAAAGATGAAATCATCTTCAGGAGCTTGGGGGTGACATCCAATCCTCTGTATCAGGGTGAAAAGGCCTTCGTTAAGTCAATGAAGGCTATGTACAATGCCCTCTGTTCTCGGCACTTCTCTTGCAGTCGCCTTAGTGAGAAGACCATACTGATAGTTGATCTTTCCACTCTAAAACCACACTGTGCCTCGGGGTAGACTCACTCTGCAAGTTTCTGTGACCGGTTGAGTACTACTCAGCTGAAGGCTTTCCCAATGGTACTGAGAAGCAATATTCCACTATATTTGTTGAAGTCACTGCGGTCTCCTTTGTTCTTGTAGAGTGTGAAGATGCTGGCGTTACTCATGTCTTGAGGAACAGTTTTTTCCTCACAGCAGTGGAGTTAAAACTCGTGCAGGTGGTGCTGTACAGCAGTACTCTGGCCTGCTTTGACGACCTCTGTGGGGATACCATCATTACCAGGAGCTTTCCCGCTGACCACGGAATTGATTGCTTTTCTGAGTTTATCAATAGAGGGTGGAGCATCTACTGCCTCCATGAGTGGTAGGGTGTTTGATTTCTCAACTGCTGCAGTGCAGACAACGTTCCCTCTTGAGTTAAGCACTTGATAGTGTTTGGCCCATCTCTGTATCTGCTTTCATCTGTCTGGGATAATGTCATCAGAGGCTGTCTTGAGAGGTGCAATTTTGGTAATGCTTTGACCAAAACCTTTCTTCATGCCGTCGTACATGGAGTGAATGTTGCTGCAGTCAGCAGATAGCTGGATGCTCTGGCAAAAGTTCAGCCAGTAGTTGTCGGTGCTGCGCCGAGTTATCCGTTGGGCGTCATTTCTGGCCTTCCTGAGTGCAACAAATGTCTTTTCTGAAGGCTCTCTCTTGTAGTCAAGCAGTGATTTTTTTTCTGTGATTGCTGGTTTGAATTTTGTGATTAGAGCTTCGAACCATTCTGGATTCTGCCACTCTCTCTTGCCAAATATGGCAGAGTTGTAGATGGCATCCCGAATGTGATTTCACCACTCGTCATCAACGTTTGTGGGGCAGTCCCGAAGGGCTTGTTCTATGGAATCGGCAAAGCCCTTACACAGGTCTGGCACAGGTCAAAAGTTTAAATTGAGAAAATTTATAATTTTAAGGGAAAATAATATTTTATAATATTTTAAATTTTATTGTGTCAACTAATCTCAAAAAAGTTGAAACAAGGCCATTTTCACCACTGCGACGCATCCCATCTTCTTCTTACAACACTATGCAAAACATCTGGGGACCGAGGAGGAGACAAGTTTCTCAAGTTTAGAAATAAGAATGCTGTCCCATTCTTGTCTAATACAGGCCTCTAACTGTTCAGCTGTTTTGGGCCTTTTTTGTTGCACCTTCGCAAAATGTTTTTATAGGTGAAAGATTTGGACTGCAGGCTGGCAATTTCAATTCCCGGATCTTTTTCCTACACAGCCATGATCTTGTAGGGGCAGTGGTGGTCTAGTGGTATAGGGCACTGGATCGCTGATCGAAAGTTGGGGGTTCGAGTCCCACTCTCCACAAGGTTTTCACTGTCCCCCCCAGTGCAGCTAACTGGGTTATCAAAGGCGGGCCATGTCTGTCACTGTCTATGGTGAGAGGCATGTAAAAGAACCATTGCTGAGTTTTGTAAAGAGTAGGCTGCAAAGCCGTCAGCGTGTTTCTGTCCCTTGCTAAAAAGGGTTGTGACAGGAAGGGCATCCGACGTAAAACCTCTGCCAAATCAAATGTGCGAATCAGATGATTCGCTGTGGCGACTCCCGTGTAAAAGGGAAAAAGCCGAAAGGAAGACAGACAGCCATGATCTTGTAATTAATTCTGCATGTGGTCTGGCATTATCATTTTGAAAAATGCAAGGTCTTCTCTGAAAGAGACAACATCTGGATAGCAGCATATGTTGTTCTAGAACCTGAATATACCTTTCTACATTGATGGTGCCTTTCCAGATGTGCAAGCTGCCCATGCCACATGCACTCATGCAACCCCATACCTTCACAGATGCACGCTTCTGTATTGAGCGCTGATCACAACTTAGGTTATCCTTGTCCTCTAAAGTCCGGAGGACATGGCATCCCAGTTTTCCAGAAAGAACTTCAAATCATGATTTTCACTTTGCCACATTCCAGATGGAGGGCAGTGGTGGCCTGGTGGAGGGCAGTGGTGGCCTGGTGGTAAAGGGCTCTGGATCACTGATCCTAAGGTATGGGGTTTGAGTCCCACTCTCCACAAGGTTGTCACTGTCCCCCAGTGCAGCTAACTGGGTTATCAAAGGCTGGCCATGACTCTCACTGTCTATGGTGAGAGGCATGTAAAAGAACCATTGCTGACTTTCGTAAAGAGTAGGCTGCAGAACCGTCAGTGTGTTTCTGCTTTTTGCTAAAGGGTTGTGTCAGGATGGGCATCTGACATAAAAACCTATGCCAAATCAAACATGCGAATCAGATGAGTCGCTGTGGCGACCCCTGAAAAAGGGAAAAGAAGAAGAAGACACTCCATTTTAAATGACTCCTGGCCCAGAGAAAATGCCTACACTTTTGGGTCCTGTTTAGAAATGGCTTCTTCGTTGTACTGTAGAGTTTCAGCTGGCAATGGTGGATGGCACAGTAGATTATGTTCACTGACAATAGTCTCTGGCAGTATTGCTGAGCCTATTCTGTGATTTCCCTTACATTGAAACATTTTTATTATGTGAATAAAATTTGTACAAAGTTGTACATAAAAGCACACATCACTGACTAATAACAACAACCTAAAATTTATAACAACTTAAAAACCATTATAATAATAATCATAATTATTTTTAAAGTCATTTACTGTTGAGGAACTGACAACATATTGTGGTAAGCTGTTCCACATAGTGACTGTACGGTTACTAAAAAAGTATTTTATAACATCCAATCTTGACCTTTTAACTTGCATCATATGGGAATAGCCCCTAAGGTCACTATATTCCCTCATCTCAAAGAAAGCACTACTGTACTGTCAATATTCTCAAAACAATTCAAAAATTTGAAAACTTCAATGAGATCTCCTCTGATGCATCTATTCTCTAAAGTAGTTAGTCCAAGTTCCCTCAACCTGTCTTCATAATCCAAATTCTCAAGCCCAGGGACCATCTTAGTAGCCCTCCTCTGGACGTTTTCCAAAATGTCCCTGTCCTTGTGCAAGAACGGGGACCATACCTGAACACAATAATCTAAGTGTGGTCTGACATAGCTTTTATACAATACTAAAAAAGATTCTTTGGTAATATAATTGAAGGACCTTTTAATGAGTCCTAAAACTCTATTAGCTTTTGCAGCTGCATTGCTAATGTGCTTTGAAAATGACAATTTGTAAATAATATACCAAAGTCTTTTTCCTCGAACACTGTTTACATTTTTTCTCCATTCATGTTGTAATCATAACAGGGGTTTTTCGCTCCAAAGTGCATAACCTTACATTTTTTGCGATTAAAGCAAAGTAACCACTCTTTGGACCATGAATGTAATTTTTTCTAAATAATTTTTAACACAATCATAGTCTACCAAGGAAAGTATTGGATAAAAAATGTTTGTATCATCAGCAAGGGTTTTACTTTTTGCTCTCAGTATACCAGGCAAATCATTAACAAAGACTAAAAATAAGACAGGTCCTAAGACCAAGCCTTGCGGGACACCACTCGTTACTCTCAATAAAGATGACTTACTACCATTGACACACACACATCGTTTCCTGCCTCTAAGAAAGTCTTCAATCCAGTAATTAAGTTTTCCTACTATGCCATGCTTATTAAGCTTATAAATCAGTCTAGTGCCTGGAACTGAGTCGAAAGCTTTACGGTAGTCTAAATACAAAGTGTCAAACGGTAAACCCTCATCGTATAACCTTGTCCATTCCTCTAGGGTAAACAACAAGTTGGTAAGACATGACCTTCCCTTACGGAAGCCATGCTGTTCATCGCAAACAATACGATTATTCTCGAGAAATTGAATAATTTTCTCTTCTTATCTAGTCTCTCTAAGAGTGTACACACTTGAGACATAAGACTATAGTTCTATAGTTCTAACAGGTCTATAGTTCTCTGATAAACATTTGTCACCTTTTTTAAAAATTGGAGTTACATTGACTATCTTCCACACTGTGGGCAACAACCCGCTATCAAGTGATTGTCTGATAGGGCCCATAGCCTTATTAGGATTAACATAAAATAGTAACTTTTTTACATCCTCAGTGACCATCATCAACACTAATATCACTTGGTACACCCAGAAAATGGAAAGGCTCGGGAGCCTCTCTGTCAAAAACACAGTGTACAAAATCATTAAAATAGATCAATTCCTTGTCATCCTCTTTTACATATACAGACTGAAAGAATTTGTTCAATTCATCTGCTATCTCAAGATCATTACTTGTTGCAAGTCCATCTCTGCCTTTTACTCGTAGTACTGAGGATCTATTCTTAGTTTTGCTGTTTATGCACATATAGAATGCTTTAGAGTTTTTGCGTGTATTCTTACACAAATTCTTCTCATACTCTCTTTTAATCCTCCTCAAACTTTTGGCTACTCTATTTCTTACTTGAACATAGGCTTGATACCTGGTAAAAGAATGTGTTTCTTTATACCTTAAACATGCATAATATTTCCTCCTAACTGCTCTTCTAGCTTTTACGTTGAACCATGGTGGGTTGATTCTATTTCCATTTGTAATCTTTATCTTAGGTACACATTCATGAACCGCTTCAGATAGATTCTCTTGAAAATAATTCCAAGAAATTTCTACATTACTACAATCAGTGACAGTGGACCAATCTACGTTTGACCCCATCTCTCTCAACTTATTCTAATCTGCTTTCTGATAATCATACCTAAACAACTCATTTACAAAAATTCTTTCCATGCTTACTTGGTAGTCCCAAACTAAAACACAGTGGTCCCTTTTACCTAGAGGACTCCTTATTTCAATATTAGATACATTGGACTCGATAGAGGATATAACTAAATCTAGACAGTTTGGGGTATCATGCCCCCTTTATCTAGGAGGTTCATATACACGCTGATACAAGAATAGATCACTCATTGTCAAAATGAAATTACAGTAGTATTCTTGTTTGTGGTGCAGTGCTGTTTAAGGGCCCTAAGATCACAAGCATCCAGTATGGTTTTTCGGCCTTGACCCTTACGCACAGAGATTGTTCCAGATTCTCTGAATCTTTGGATGATGTTATGCACTGTAGGTGATGATAACTTCAAATTCTTTGCAATTTTTCGCTGGGAAACACCTTTCTGATGTTGCTCCACTATCTTTCTGTGCAACATTGTGGGAATTGGTGATCCTCTACCCATCTTCGCTTCTTGAGAGACACTGCCACTCTGAGAAGCTCTTTTTATACTCAGTCATGTAGCCAATGGATCTCATTAGTGGCAATTGGCCTTCCAGCTGCTTGGTATAAGTGCAATTTTGGTATTTTTGATGGGTGATGGTGGTGTAGTGGTTAGCATGTCCACTTCACAACAAGAGGGTCCTGGGTCTGAGTCTCAGGTTTGAGAAATTCTCCCTCTACTTGTGTAGGTTTCATCCAGGGTTCCTTGGAGATTCCCTGGGTGTTTCTTGAGGGTCTCTCCATGTGCTGGCATGGGTTTCCTCTGGCTACTCAGGTGTTGTCCTACAGTTCAAGTTCAAAGACATGCACATTAGTCTAACTGTCTGTTTTAAATTGTGTGTGTGTGTGTGGGGGGGGGGGGGGTTGGCCATGTGATAGTCTGGTGAGCTGTTCAGGGTGTACCCTAGCTTCAGTTACTGTTGGCTCAGATGGGCTCAGCCTCCCCGTGTCCCTAATAGTATT
This sequence comes from Plotosus lineatus, assembly GCA_024760905.1. Classification (NCBI taxonomy): domain Eukaryota; kingdom Metazoa; phylum Chordata; class Actinopteri; order Siluriformes; family Plotosidae; genus Plotosus; species Plotosus lineatus. The sequence continues at coordinate 71,647,481 of CM045728.1, read as the reverse complement.
GCGTCAGCAAATGAGTGAGTGAACTTTTTTTTATTAAAATACATGCACATCTATATGTCTTACCCCAGATATGTTCCTACATGTTGAGGCACCAAATCATTCATGGTCTTGTTTAGATGGATGAAAGGCTGACTGGGTGGATGGATAGATGGATGGATGGGTGGATGGCATGTTAAGTGTACTCTCTGTGTGTGGTTGTGTTCTAAAGGGTGGAGAGTTCATGCGAGAAGTCCGTCCCCTGCACGCGCTGGACAGGAGCGTATGTAGACTTCAGCTCTTTTCCCGGAAACAGCGCGCGTGCGTGTGCACTGAGAGCCCAGTGACTTTTCTTCCGTCGAAAAGCGGAATAGTGAATTAAATTCTGGTTCGGGAAGCTGGTTCAGGTGAGTGTCTGGCTGCGTTTCTTTTCTCTCTTTATTTATTGTTTGCATAAACGTGAATAAAGTCAAGAGAAAGTCAAGAGAATTGCGTTTCTTCAGTGGCTGCTGCGCGCGGGAGTCTCAAACACTGGGGATGGCGGAGACGCGCGCTCAGTGTCCTGCTGGTTCCCTGATGGACATCATGACGTTGTTTCAGCTGAGGTGTAGTAGAATTGTAGGATTCAGGAATCCATTTGGCATTCGGATCATACTATTTTGAAGTCTGATACAGCAGATCTGGGTGAAAGTCTTGTAGCACCAGGAGGTGATGAGTTTTACTCCGATTCACTTCCCTGTTGAAGTCTGATATTGTGGTATTGATGCTCGCCTTGCAAGAACCATTTGATTCTTCAGAACCATTCTCAAGAACATAATGATTCTTAAGTATCATTCTCAAGAACCATTTGATTCATAAGAACTATTTTCAAGAACCATTTGATTCTCAAGAACCATTCTCAAGAACCATTTGATTTTTAAGAACCATTCTCAAGAACTATTTGATTTTTAAGACCCATTCTCAAGAACCATTTGATTCTGAAGAACCATTCTCAAGAACCATTTGATTCTGAAGAACCATTCTCAAGAACCATTTGATTCTTAAAAACCATTCTCAAGAACCATTTGATTCTTAAAAACCATTCTCAAGAACCATTTGATTCTTAAGAACCATTCTCAAGAACCATTTGATTCTTAAGAACCATTCTTAAGAACCATTCTCAAGAACCATTTGATTCTTAAGAACCATTCTTAAGAACCATTCTCAAGAACCATTTGATTCTTAAAAACCATTCTCAAGAACCATTTGATTCTTAAGAACCATTCTCAAGAACCATTTGATTCTTAAGAACCATTCTTAAGAACCATTCTCAAGAACCATTTGATTCTTAAGCATACAGGCAAATTCAGCAGTGCCTGCTCGACGTCTTTTATAAGTTATGTTCCATCTTGTGAATGTATGTGATGTTTTATCTTACAATGTGTCCCTGATGCTCTGTATGTGACTGCGTGTATGTGTGTGTGTGTGCATGCGTGAGTGCGTGGGGTTGTGAGACATCAAATGATGCCAGTGTGCTTTCACTCCGGATGTGGATGGCCCATAAGTTTCAAATTTTTTCATGCCACATAATGTCGCATCTTCTAAAGGCCTGCCTGGTGACTTGCTGGCTGATTCTGACCTGCATTAGTATTTTTCTTTATCAAGCAGAACCTTCACCTATCTTTAAAAAAATATCTGTTTATACAGCTCATCCACCCATCTGTCCATGCATTCATTTGGTAGTGGTGTGTAGATAACCTGCACTGAACAGAATGTCACAAAATGGTCATTGTTGAATAAGCTACTGTATTTGGAAATAATCACCAAAAACCACTTTCCGTGCTATAAATGAGAAATGCGAACTGTTAGATAATGTTATTAACTGTTAGCGAAAAACAGAATGGAATGTCACTGGAACCAGATTAGGCCAGGCTCATCATTTCCTGTTCTTTTACGAGGTCACTTCCTGCCTATAGCCTCCTGGTGCAATGGGAGGAAGTGGACCCGGCCCTATCTCTTCCCTGAAACAAGGAAATGTCCAAAGACAAGCAAGCATGAACTGACCTGTGTAATACGCAAAATGGCTCCTGGCGAAATATCACAGCATGATGGTCACATAATTATACTTTAATGTAACAGAGAAATTTTTTCACGGATTTGCTCTATGATCCATGTGTACGTTCAGTTGTAATTCAGTCTAAATCTAAACACATTTTCCTAAAGACTTAAATCTGCACTCCTCTTTTAACCTGCTTTGCATTTTAAGATTTTATTCAATTAGATTTGGAGGCTGAGGGAACATGTGTATTTTGTTGGTATAAGAGTACTGAACATGGTTTCTAGATTTTTCTTGTGCTTTTCAGAACACTTGGCTGCTAATTCATGACAAGATCATGTGAAGGCTGGAAATTGTTTTGTTTCTGACACATTTTATTAATTAACACAGAATTTCTCCATCGAGAATGATTTATGGATCTTTCTGTTTCATTTTCAGAATATACTACAGTAGGGTGTACATGCAGCAAATGTTTTTTTTTTTTTTTTTCACACATATCAGATGTGTTGTTTGTGACGGGAAATGGTTCATGGTTTATGCAGAAATGCATAACCAAAAGACACTGTACCAGTTTTAACCTTTAATAGTAATTATCAACGTACACACTGGAATAAAATTGGGACTGATTAATGCACAATGAATATGTTGTGTGTATGTGTGTTCAAGTACGACTACTGCAGAATGACTGCTCACTCCCCTGTATCCTATCATTCCAGCTCCACTCACACAAGTCTTCCGGTCAGGGGGAGGGAACTTCCTGTCTCAGAGGGAGAGAAAGAGAATGGAAGTTGGAGAGGCAAGGGGTACACTGCAGGCAGGGAAAAAGTGTTTGTGTGTGTGTGTGTGTGTGTGTGTGTGTGTGTGTGTTTAGGGGGGGGGGAAACCCAACAACTTAAAATGTGCAGTGGGACAGTTGAAGGAGAATATAGGTTTTCACTGCAGGTATGCTAAGTACAAATAATAGAGTTATGCCTGTCCTACATACTGTATACATATGTCATTGACCATCATTCATAATATGGTATTGTTTCAGGATTTGTTGCATTTCCTGTATTTTGTCGCAGGAAGGGCTGAAAGGAAGAAAACAGCAAGAGAGCGAGGAGTGGTGTAAGGAAACAGGAGAGAGGAATAATCATAGTGCCAAAAATGCAAGAATGTAGGCTAAGATGTAAACATCTGTTCTCATAATGACTCACACACTTAAAAGAGGTGTGTGAGCATGTGTCCAAGAGCTACAGGGAATATTCTTATCTAGTGTAGATTGGACAGGAAAGGGCGTGATAGTGAGAATGTTGTTGATGTTTATGAGTTTTTGTGAGAAAAAGTTTATTACCTGTAAATCCCTATGCCAGTGTTGTCCACTTCACACTACTTTCCTTTTTCGGTAGTACTTGGGTGTAGGTATTTGCTCTTTGTGTTTTGTTTTGTTTTTTTTTAAATTAGGTTTCCTATTTAAGGACAGCATAGTGGTGTAGTGGTTAGCACACCCGCCTCACAGCAGGAAGGTCCTGGGTTCGATTTCCAGCCTGGGCATTTCTGTGTGGAGTTTGCTCTTTCTCCCTGTGCTTGCATGGATTCCGTCCGGGTACTCCGGTTTCCTCCCATGGTTCAAACATCATGCACAGTAGGTCAATTGGCTGTTCGAGATTGCCCCTACGTGTGAGTGGGAGTATGATTGGTTGTGTGAGCGTTAGACCTGTCCAGGGTCTTGCCTGGAGTTGGCTGAGATGGGCGCCAGCCTCCCTACGACCCTAATTAGAGTTTCAGTAAATGAATGAATGAATGTTTTCTATACATACTTTTACTCTGAATTGTGGCACTAACTCAGTGCTTCTGAAATATTGTCTGTTGTGTGTCCCCTAGGAAGAGGAAAACATCCCCCCCCCATATAAATAGTGTTACGTATTGATCTAAAAATGGTTATAAGTGATCCTCTGCATAACACTGTATCCTTATTAACTTCTTCTTCTTGTCCTTTCGGCTTTTCCCTTCAGGGGTCGCCACAGCGAATCATCTGCCTCCATCTCACCCTATCCTCTGCATCTTTTTCTCTGACACCAACTGACTTCATGTCCTCCTTCACCACATCCATGAATCGTCTCTTTGGTCTTCCTCTAGGCCTTCTGCCTGGTAGTTCCAACCTCACCATCCTACTACCAATATACTCACTATCCCTCCTCTGTACATGTCCAAACCATCTCAATCAAGCCTCTCTGACTTTGTGTCCAAAACGTCTTACATGTGCTGTCCCTCTGATGTGCTCATTCCCGATCCTATCCATCCTCGTTACTCCCAAAGAGAACCTCAACATTTTCATCTCTGCTACCTCCAGCTCTGCCTGCTGTCTTTTCCTCAGCGCCACTGTTTCTAAACCATACAACATCGTTGGCCTCAACACCGTCTTGTACACTTTTCCTTTCATTCTTGCCGATACTCTCCTATCACACATCACACCGGACACTTTTCTCCAACCATTCCAACCTGCCTGCACACGCTTCACCTCTTTTCCACACTCTCCATTGCTCTGGATTGTTGAGCCTAAGTACTTAAAATCCTCCACCTTCTTTATCTCTGCTCCCTGTAACCTCATCGTTCCTGTTGGGTCCTTGGCATTCATACACATGTATTCTGTTTTATTGAGGCTAACCTTCATTCCCCTCCTTTCCAGGGCATACCTCCACCTCTCTAGATTTTCCTGCACTTGTTCTCTGCTCTCACTGCAGATCACAATGTCATCTGCAAACATCATAGTACTGTATCCTTATTAACATAAATACTTATTATCATTATGGAATACAAAAAAAATGAAGAAATATAGATCAACTTCCAACAAAGAATAACTTCATTAACAATTTTTTAGTCTTTAAACAAAAAGATTTAAAGTGCATCAATTTGCCTGAAATAAAGTATCCTTATTTAAACTGTAAACATTTTGACCAACAATTTAAACCATTCAATACTGAATAATAAAATAAAATAAAATCAATAAATAATAATAAATTCAAATTGATCAGCAATATTAACTCAGGAACAAAATATATAAAACAGTTTAACCTTCAAAACAAAAATGAATCAAACAATTTGTATTATTATCATTATGATTATGATTATTATTATTATATATTGTATTATTATCATTTCTCAGTGCACAGATTTTCGAAGCAGGGTTTGAAGCACGCTACTGAACTCTCAGCTCCTGCTCAATGCTGAACTGGGACCTGCACTTAGTTTCACAGCAGTGATGTCATCCAGCATGACAGAGACCGTCTCTGCTGTAGGTAGGATCAGTTCCTCTGCTGTGGGGTTTTCTGCACTGAGCAGTTTGGTACTCCACCTTATCTGATGCTAACAGAGTTCACCGGTTTATTGAAGTAGCATTCACAAAGCGGGATGGTTGTTGGAAATATTTTCATTTCGCTGAAAAAAACTCACGTGGCTCATCACGTGATCAGAGTGAGACGTCTTTAAGTGACGCCTGAATTTATTCGGGTTCATGCTGTCCACTGCCAATGTTTTCAGACACAGTAAACACAGCGGTCTTTCCTTGTTTCTCACCGCAGCACAGTGAAGCCGAGTGCTACATCCAGCCATCATTCCTCCTCAACTTCTCCTCGTTTCTCTCACTGTCTCCGTGTCTCTCTGCCTCTCTTTCCGTCCCTCTTAAAAATTTACATGGTGGTTTTATTAACTTCACATCTTATTTTACCTCTGGGCACACTCTGACAGTGAGGAAGCCACTGCCACCTGCTGTAGTGGATGTAGAATTACACTTTATCTGAAGACGGCTGGCAAAACAAAACAAAAAAAAAAACAAGGGGGCGCGCCCCACTATTTGAGAATCACTGCACTAACTGCAAGTGCAATTCTTTCAAAACGCACAATGTAATTGCCCTAACCAGTAATAATATAGATCTCTATGATATTTTTATGACGGTTTTTTAGATATAAGCTTGCATGAAATGCTGAAATAAATTGTTCATTCTTATCTCAATATGTACTCGGACTATAAAAAATGCCTGTCCTTGTAAGGTAGATACAATTCAATTGCCTTCATAGTCTACATAAACATGTTATAATAACATTATTTTTTTAGCAACTGTTTTAAGATGGTATACAGGGATCCCTTGCTACTTCACGCTTCAATTCATGCGGCTTCAGTGCATCGCGTTTTTTTTTTTTTTTAATAATTAAAAAAATAAGGAACTTAAGGAAGAATAGAGGGAAAAGTTAAGGAAAATGCCACAAAAACAAGGCCAATTATGCAACAAACCCCCCACCAAAAACCCCCTAAAACTACACAAAACAAAAAACAACCCAAAACCTCCCATCAAAACTAGTTACATTGTGAGGTGTGCATCTGAGTGTGTGCACGTGCATCTGCATGCATGCGTGCGCGCCCGTGCATGTCTGTATGTGTGTGTATTTATATTTTATTTACATGTTATGCATTATTTTTGAATGTTTAATTGTTATTATAAGCCAGAGATGAAAATGTTGAGGTTCTCTTCAGAGATGAAAATGTTGAGGTTCTCTTTGGGAGTAACGAGGATGGATAGGATCAGGAATGAGTACATCAGAGGGACAGCACATGTAAGATGTTTTGGAGACAAAGTCAGAGAGGCTAGATTGAGATAGTTTGGACATGTACAGAGGAGGGATAGTGAGGATATTGGTCGTAGGATGCTGAGGTTGGAACTACCAGGCAGAAGGCCTAGAGGAAGACCAAAGAGACGATTCATGGATGTGGTGAAGGAGGACATGAAGGTAGTTGGTGTAAGATAAGATGCAAAGGATGGGTGAGATGGAGGCAGATGATTTCGCTGTGGTGACCCCTGAAGGGAGAAGCCAAAAGGAAAAGAAGAAGAATTGTTATTTTTGTTAAGCATTTATAGCATTGAATATGTATTTATAGATATTATATACACATATACATGTACATACATATCAGTCGGGTGGGGGGGTGATCCTAGTTCGTGGATTTCGATGGTCGCGTAGGGATCTCGATCCCAATTACCCGCGGAAAGTGAGGGATCCCTGTACTGTTGATTTTATCTTGCTAAGAAACAATCAAACAAAAAGGAGATTTAATTTATTTTTCTATTACTTTTATTTGAGAAATGACTGGCAATAGAATATGACTAACTGGACTAACCACATACATTTGTACCATTAGTTGTGGGATATAAATATACGTATGTTTCATTTTTAAAGACTAATGTGTGGTAGCGGTATCATGCCGAACAAAGTTTCTTGATTTGAGAAAATAGTCAACTTGCCACAGAGAAATAACCATTTTGACTTTTCCTTCATCAAATGAAGATTTTTTTAAAGGAATTAACATATTGCTGAGTGTTATAAAATGCATATTAATATTAAATAGTATATTAATATTAAGTATGAACTTTCATCGAACTATATGACAAGCTGTACTGTTCAACTACAAACACAGAGACATGGTGTTCCTTTTGTATTCGAAAGGAAGAACAGTAGTTGCTCCTGATCTGCCCTCCTAAAAAGGCCAGACTTTATCTCATGCAAATACTGCAATAAAATTCTGACTATAGGCAGCCTCCTGCCAAGTGGTATGCAGTCAGAGTGAGTTTGATGGCATATGAGTGATTCTTTGTTTTTAGGGTTATACCGTTATACCAAATCATATAAATAATTTTGAGAAGTTGTAATACTGTACTTGCTTACAGTTTTCAGTCAACATCTTCTTTGAACTAATGTTACAATATAACTATAATCAGTTTAATTTAATGATAAATTATTCATTAATTATAGATATTAATTTTTATATATATATATATATATATATATATATATATATATATATATATATATAGGGATCCCTCACTTTCCGCGGTTCATTGGGACTGAGATCCCCATGCGACCACCGGATTCCATGAAGTAGGATCAACCCCCTGACTGACATATACGTACATGTATATGTGTATATAATATCAAGAAATACATATTCAACGCTATAAATGTTTATAATAACAATTAAACATCAAAAATAATGCATAAGATGTAGATAAAATATAAATACCCACATACAAATGCGCGTGCGCACACAGATGCGCATGCACGTACTCAGATGCGCACCTCACATAAAAATGTAAGTAGTTTTAAAGGGGGGGGGGGTTTGAGTTGTTTTTTGTTTTTGTTTGTTTGTTTGTTTGTTTGTTTTTTTTTGCCTAATTGGCCTTGTTTTGTAGCATTTCCGTCAACTTTTTCCCATATTCTTCCTTAATTTCCTTATTTTTTAATTTGATGAATATTTTAAAAAAACGCGATGCACTGAAGCTGCATGAATTGAAGCGACAAGTAGCGAGGGATCCCTGTATATATTTCAAATTTGCTTTATTTATATATTATGTATATTTATTTATGTAGATATATAGATGGGTAGAGTAATAAATAGATAGCTAAAAATAAAGCAAGCAAAGAAAATTTAATGATGTTTTTTCTCTTTACTGTATTATGCTGAATTTGCATGTATGTGCCAACAGCGTGAGAAATTTGAAAAGGAAGTTTAAATTCAATACTCTCTGTTCCTGTTTTTACAGCTGTTTGATAGTAAAACCCAGTTAAAGATTACAGCTTTATGTGGAAACACATGTTCTGTAAATAGTTATAAACATACATATTCAATTGAATGATAAATTAATGTATTTATTCTCTAATTCATATATTCATAATGATTAACACATTTATTTACTTAATATATATATAATGTGTGTGTATATATATATATATATATATATATATATATATATAGCGTAGCGTAGGCCTCCGTCAGTCCCAAAGGACTATGGCTGCGCTCTGGCCAGTATCCCGACTGGTGATACTCCCCAGTGCACAGAGCCTGGGTAGGGAGTAATGAGAGACAGGCTGTTACCCAAGTTATCTCGGCGCCACCGGAAGGATCCAATGGAAAGGCAAGTGCCGATACGACTGGGTTCCAGTGCCGCTGCAGGAGAGAAACTACGGTCAATTTAGAACGGCCAATTAACCTACGGTGCACGTCTTTGGATTGCGGGGGAAACCGGAGCACCCGGAGGAAACCCGCACAAGCACGGGGAGAACATGCAAACTCCACACAGAAACGCCCAGGCCGGGAATCGAACCCGGGCCTTCTTGCTGTGAGGCGGACGTGCTAACCACTACGCCACCGTGCCGCATATATATATATATATATATATATATATATATATATAATGATAATTAGCATTTATTCTTAGCAGATGAGATGGATGTTGAAATGTTGCGGGCCCTGCGAACCTGAGGCGAATAACTGTTCTAGTATTTCGTACACAGGAATGTAAAATGCAAGCTAATTCTAGACTTTCATTTTTTAATTTTGGACTGTCTGTGATGGAAAATGGCTTGTTGCTTGTTCAGTTTCTCATGCCAGTTTTAATATAAGCTCTGTTTTGGCTTCGCACACAAGGGTACATATTTTTTTAAAGCTCTTATTTATCTCTTGTTTATGCATATCTTATATTTATATTTGAAATTAGTCTTGCTGTGCAAAACACTGAACAGAAAATTTAAACTTTTAAATAGCGGTTTATCGACACCAGAAAAACTCATTCACTTTTCTTTTTTTTTTTTTTTTTGAAACTCATTCACTTTTTTTCAACAGTGAAATCATGAAGGCCATATTGTGTAGCCTTCTTTGTATTTTCTTTGATGACATTCTGTTGTATTTCTAGGATTTTAGCCTCAGTGAAGAGAAACATGGAATGTTGTGCACATTTTCAGTGAAGCATTATCAACTCAGAATAATGATTTTTATACAAAGGAACGGCTCAGAATGCACCATTCCCATTTATTATATACTATTGTCTATTATCCCCAGATTTTGAACTAATTGGACAAATTGATGTACTAAAGTAATACAAATATACTAAAAGACAAAAATACCTGAGTAAATAAAAAAAAATGTAAAAATAAACAATAATAATCACATTGTAGTTTGTGTTGTGTGTAGTACGTAATGAAAAAGTTATTAATCTCACCACCTTTGAGTGATACCCATCTTGTATACACTATGCAGTAAATAATTGTACGTACTGCAATTGAGGTAGCCAGTAAAAGCTATAGATTATTGTATTCAATCTTTGCTATTTTCCTGAATTCTATTTTGGGTTCCTCACTACTAACTCTGAATATTCCTGACAAATGGTGAGCCATTTGCCAAACCTATCACATATGTTTAAGATATTTGAACATTGGTGACCACTAAACATTGGTATAACTGAGCTAGGAATATCATTCTGTGAAGGCACCGTGGCAAACGTCTCACAGGAATACAGCATGAATCCACTAACTTTATCCAGAATCACCAGGGACATCTAAGATCTTTGTGTATAACCATAAATAGTATGTTTCAGGGTGGAGTTTTCACTTTGTTTCAGGTTACTTTACACATATGCTTGTACTGACACTATTTACAATTTTAATAGTGTTTCACTAAAATGCCAACCTCATACACACAATAACAATTTTGCCATGTTGATTTGCTTTTACTGTAGTTGATAGGTTTAAAACTCAGTTCACTTGCTTGAATCATTTGCTTTTGACCTCTGGCGTAGAATAACATTTCACACTTTGCTATGCATGATGGAAAGCTCATAATATTCTCGTAATAGGAAAGTGGTTTTTGTGGTTCACCCTCACCTGTGTATTGTGCCAGCCTCACTGTAACTGTCATGAAGAATGACAAAAAGCTTTCATTTGTGAGCTGTTAGCTTTTTTCAGTCGCTCAGCATACTGTTTGCTCATCTAACATCTAATTCATTGCATGATAAAGTACTTTTGGCAGTATAATAAATACATAATGCAGAAATAATATATTGTTATCATCTTATATAAAGTGAAAACACATGAAGCCTTGTTAGCATTATGCAAATGTGATCATGTTGTCCAAACACCACCCATTTTTCATTGCCGTCATATACATAATTGATTAAAGTCTAGAATATTAAAAAAATGTTTTCACAGCTTAACATTAGTTTTGTCTCAGATAAGACAAATAGGTTTGTTAAGTACATGTTTTAGGTGATACTTTATACTCAGGAATTTTAGAAGGGGTGTGGTATGGTGGTGTAATGGTTAGCACATGTGTCTCATGGCAAGATTTGTCTTGGGTTTGAATCTAGTTCTCTACAAGGATGTATCTGTTTGGAGGTTGCATGTTCTTCCTGTATTTGGTGGGTTTCCTCAAGGTACTCTGGTTTCTCCCACAGTCCACAGGCATGCACATTATGCCCACTGGCTGTCACAAATTGTCCCTGCTTATGAATGTAAATGGTTGTGTTTGGGATGGCCCTGCAATAGACTGGTGAGCTATTCTGGTTCTACCCTACCTTCAGCCAGTGTTGGCTGTTACGTTAATAGAAGTAAACACTATGATAAATGCATGAATTAATTCCAGAATGGTGTTATCAAGATATGAAATAATCTGTAGATTTATGTAATTTTATGTAGATTATTATGACAAATGTATATAACGTTTGTAAAGGTTCACTACCTTTGGAATATTCAGGATTACTGTTTCGTCATTGAATATTATACAAAGACCGGCATGCATTTTTAAGGTCAGTAAATTTGGATGTATCTACAAACGTGTAAAATCATGAAAATGGACATCCACAATGCTTAATAAATTTATTAGGCTGTCACTAACATATGTTCAGTTCATTTTCTGTAACCGCTTCATCCTAATTAGGGTCGCGGGGAGGCTGGTGCCCATCCCAGCCAACTCAGGGCGAGGGAAGAGTACACCCTGGACAGCTTGCCAGGCCATCGCAGGGCGGAAACACGCTGACGGTTTTGCAGCCTACTCTTGTCGAAAGTCAGCAATGGTTCTTTTACATGCCTCACACCATAGACAGTGACAGACATGGCCGGCCTTTGATAACCCAGTTAGCTGCACTGGGGGTCACTAACATATGAAAAAGTTTAAATACTTTCATAAACATTATTACAATTTACACATTATTTATGCTAAAAAAATTACTGGTCGGATATCCCATTTTAAACCTCTGTTTTTAATTTCAGGCAAAGTATGATTTCCTAATTCACAGTTGTTCTAGAAACAAGAACACTCATCTAACAGGGCTTGTAAACACTTCAACAATATTTATAGTTTAGGTCAGAAAAGTAAAAAAAATGTCCTCATGAAATGTAAAATGCAAAATTCAAACAACAACAGTATTTATTATTGCCCTTTTTGGCCTTTCTCACACTCAGAATTCCTTTCTTTTTAATTTTTTAATATATATGTATGTATGTATATGATATCATATATATATATATATATATATATATATATATATATATATATCTCATAATTTACTGTAACTGCTTAATCCTTATTAGGGTCGCAGGGAGGCTGGTGTCCATCCCAGCCGACTTCGGGCGAGGGCAGAGGAACCCCCAACTTTTGGATCAGCGATCCAGTGCCCAATACCACTAGAACACGGCGGTGGTGGCCTGGTGGTAAAAAGTGCAGGATCGCTGATCCTAGGGTTGGGAGTTCAAGTCCTACTCTCCACAAGGTTGTCACTGTCCCCCCCAGTGCAGCTAACTGGGTTATCAAAGGCCGGCCATGTCTCTCACTGTCTATGGTGAGAGGTTCATGTAAAAGAACCATTGCTGACTTTCGACAAGAGTAGGCTGCATAGCCGTCAGCCTATTTCTGCCCCTTGCTAAAGGGTTGTGTCAGGAAGGGCATCTGACGTATAAAAAAAAAACAATGCCAAATCAAACATGCGATGATTCGCTGTGGTGACCCCTGATAAAGGGGAAACGCCGAAAGGAAAAGAAGAAGAAGATATATATATATATATATATATATATATATATATATATATATGTGTGTGTGTATACGTGTGTGTGTGTGTGTGTGTGTGTGTGTTAAAACTACTAAATTATTTAGAATGAAAGTTATTTAGATAAACATAATACAGCCCAACATCTTCTGGATTTTGACATATATCATGAACCATAAAGAAAAGGTACTTATCACTCTTTTGATATGACAAGACATTTCACATCCTCCACTGCTAATTCTGATGCAGCTTAAAAGCTGTGACTGTTTTAAACAGTCACAGGGGATGGTGTAAGTCAACTGTGATGGTGTGCCTGATCTTAGTTTTGTATATTTAAAAATCAGAAACAGCCACCCCTCTTTTAGGTTGCTGAAATGCATACTCCCTTTGTACAGGAAACAGTGGGAGGTTTTAGAGAGTTGGACAGGAAACAAGTTCAGAACTGACATCCTGTTTCTTTACTGATGGTCAGTCAGATAATGATGCTGGACGAAGCTGAGCAAAAGATCTCTATACTGTACGTCTGAAAGCGGAATGCCTCTTTAGAGAAAAGCAACTTCCTATTTCTTTCACTGGCGAGTTAGAAAAAGAGGAAGCCACAGAAGTCAAACCATCGTCAGAAACTCAGAAAGTTTTTCACTTTCTGTCTCTCATACTGTATTTCTTTCGTTCTTTCTTTAGGGAGATGTTGTGGATGAACAGATGATTTGAAAATCTGGTAAGGTGCTCTTTGATTTATTTATAAATCACAGTGATCAATTGATAAAAATCTTTCAAACATTTCTGCCATTAAAATATGAATATACAAATAAAATAATAATGTCAATTTTCATGAACATATCAACGAATGTGTATCTACTGTATCATTACAAGCTTCAGTTCCACCTTAAAATACTTCCTTCTCACAACTCGAAGAAACATTGTTAAAAAGGAACGTACATCAGTTGAAACACTCTTTATTGCTAAAGGCTACCAAGCCATAATGTTTCTCACCCCAACATATTGTACCTTGGGCAGTGGTGGCCCGGTGGTTAGGGAGCTGGATTACTGATCCCAAGGTCAGCGGTTCAAGCCCCACTATCAACTGGTTGTGATTGCTGTGTCGTCGTCTCCTCCTTCCCCCCCAGTGCAGCTAACTGGGATATAAAAGGCCGGCCATGTCTTTCTCTGTCTATGGTGAGAGGCATGTAAAGGAACATTGCTGATTTTCATCAAGAGGAGGCTACATAGCCGTCAATGTGTTTCTGCCCTGCAATGGCCTTGCAAGCTGTCCAGGGTGTACTCTACCCTCGTTCAGAGTTGGCTGAGATGGGCGCAAACCTCCCTGCGACCTTAACTGGGATTAAGTGGTTCAGAAAATGAATGAATGAATGTAGCACCTGCAGTTATTTCTTTTTAAGGTCTGTGTTCTTGTCTGTTGGGCAGAAGCTCTGTTTCCAGGGTGATGAGCAATATTCTTTGAAAATCAAGATTAGTATGGGCTGCGCTTGTTGTAAGCAGAAGAAGGTCTCCAAAGCGGCCAGTGTGCCATTTGGTGACACATGTGACACAGGGGGTGGGGCTCAGGCGACGGACTTGCGTTACATTGCAGACCCCACCCAGAACTCAGGGGCTGGCCTCATCCCAAACTTCAATGATTTTCCCAGCACAGTCTCTGGCTCTAACGCTTTCCCAACATCCAGCTTCCCATCCATTCCTAGCCAACCATGGTCTGCTGTCATCACAGGTCTGTTCATTATTACCGTAGAAAATGGGGTAGATATTTAAAATGGTCAGATATTATAATTTACCCTTTACTAATCTGTGTGTTTATGGTCGCCTGTCACAGGAGGAGGGGTGACGTTGTTTATAGCACTATATGACTATGATGCCCGGACAGAAGATGACCTGAGCTTTCAGAAAGGAGAAAAGTTCCACATTATCAATAACACGTGAGTAAACTTGAGAATACACCAGTTAGAAAACACCAATTATGCACACGAGACCTTCAGCAAAGTCAAGAAATGACCATATTTGATATAAATACCGTTGTCATACAGCCATTATGACCCTTAAACCTGAATAACAATGAGAAATTGATCAGTGAGTGAAATCAGTGAGTATTACTTGCACTACATATACTAGTAGAGTGATGCCAGTAAGACGACCCCACTGAAAGGTTGACTGGAATTTTGAAAGTGTACCATGGGTCATGCAACAAGGAACAGTCACCAGGCCTTTAGTGGAACACTGTGATTACACAGCTATTTCGCAGATAGCTCAAAGATGCAGAAAAGAATGAAAGGAGAAAAAAGAATGAAAGGAGTGATGAACATTGAAAATTCTTCAAACACTACATCATATGCTCACATTGAGTCTTCAATAAAGGTCTTACATATACATAAAAGTACGGTAAACAGTGGTTCTGTTTGTATATGACAGCTTCTTAGAAATAAAAAAGAATTAAAGTTAGAGTCAGTCATGAATCCCCAACCCTTCGACGAATAACTCTCCACCTTAACATTTGAACCACCAGAAGGTAAATCAGTCATTAGAAAAAATACAATTGAACAGCAGAAGATGTAGCTCTTTGGTTTTCAAACTATTAATGTCGTTCTTGTTTTTTTTTTTTTTTTTTTTTTTTTTTTTTTTTTTGCTTTCACAGTGAAGGCGATTGGTGGGAAGCTCGCTCTCTGGACACAGGGAAGTCTGGATATATTCCTAGTAACTATGTGGCACCTGTGGACTCCATACAGGCTGAGGAGTAAGTAAGCCAAAGTGTATCTACATAAGCTTGTCTATCCTGCTGATGAACGTGCCGTATGGTCCTAAATATATACTCAGAAACTCTGAAGATGACTTTTCACTGCTGGTGATAAATTCTTTTCCTAAAATTATTTTGGAGTACAATTACCATTCTAGTTATAGGATAATCAGCGACTGTACACTTCATGTTAAACTATATTAACATTTCTGCTTCATGGTTTGTATTTTTATCTAGTTTCACCCAAATGAGCATGGGTTCCCCTTTGAGTCTGGTTTCTCTCAAAGTTTTTTCTTGTGTTGCCTAACAGTTTTTCCTTGCCATTGTCACCAAGGGATTTCTCAGTGTTGATGCGTAGGGTTGATAGAGAAATGTTTAAATTCTTTATCAATTTTTTTTTTAACTACGTGGAGCTGTTCTGCCACAACGTCAGGTGTAAAAAGTGCAATATAACTACATGTGTATAAAAATAAATATGTCAGTCTGTAGCTAGTTGACCACATACAGATACAACAAGCTTATAGCGATACCACTCGCAACCACTCATTTGCTGAACTATTTAATCCTATCAGAGTCACAGACAGGCTTGAGCCCGTTTCAGCTGCAACTTGAACAGCTCAGCAGACCCTTCAAGGGCCAGCACACACAAGCCAATCTGTACCCAAACGCATACCTACTGGCAATTTAAAACAGCCAGTTAACCTAATATACATGTCTTTGGACTGCGGGAGGAAACTGAAGTACCTGGAGAAAGCCCACACAATCGTGAACATGCAAATGCCACACAGAAAGCCCAAGCCCAGGACTCAAACCTCTGTGAGATAGATGTACCAACCACGATGTCACCTTACCACCCACTACAGTTCATGGGAATTTTACAATTCAAGTTCAGCTTAAATACTGATGACTTGAGTGTACTGAATGGTTATTGGGCTATTCCATTAATTGACGATGGCTATTAATCCTATTTTAAGATAAACATGCATGTGTATGTGGCTGGCTATGTATTCAGCAAATAATTGCATGATTTTGTAGGTGGTATTTTGGGAAGATGGGCCGTAAGGATGCCGAACGGCAGCTCCTGGGCCAGAATAACCCTAGAGGGACTTTCTTAATAAGAGAGAGTGAAACTACTAAAGGTAGGATCTCTCAATCTCTCACTTGTGTTAGCTTTCAGTCTTTCTGTCAGTGTTCATTTCAGATGGTATATATTTATTGTGTTTTGTTCTGTTTGATGTTTTTTTTTTTCCCCACAGGCGCATACTCTTTGTCTATCAGAGACTGGGATGAGGCGAAGGGTGAACATGTAAAGCATTATAAAATCAGGAAGCTTGATAATGGTGGATATTATATCACAACGCGAAGCCAGTTTGAAACTGTTCAGGAACTGGTGCAACATTATTCAGGTCAGCTGAAATAGTGCTTCCTGCATACATGAAACTTCCTCACTGGTGTTCTGTAGTAGTGACTGCAGATACTACAGATTTTAATATATACCCACTCGCTCACTCACTCACTCACTCACTCACTCATTTCCCCAACAAATAAGATGCATATTCAGGAGATTTAAAAAGTTCACTTTAAAGACGATGTATAAAAATAAATTAAGTATTCACTAATGTCACCTTCTGTTGGAGTTGTAACAATGCAATGTTGAAAATTATCCCACAATTGGGGAAAAATGTGATCTCAATGATTTTGATCTTGTAACAGTTGTGGGTACCAGATGGGCTGGTTTGAGTATTTCATAAACTGTGAAAAGCAGAACCATCTAGTGAGTAGCAGTTATGTGGGTGGGAAACTTCTGTTCACCAATAAGGTATACTGTTAGAACATACAGATTGGCTTACAGCTACAGTAACAAAATAAACCATGGTGATCAGAAATACACTGTATATAAACCTTGGCAGTTGAAGACCAGATATTGTTTTTCAGTGTTTATTTTCAACACTGCTGTTTTTGTGATCCTGTTCCCAGTGTAGCCCCAGATTCTTGATCTTTGCTAACAGGGGTTTAATGTGGTGTGATCCCTTCAGCTCAAACCAGTCTGGGCATTGCCCTTTGACCTCTGTCATCTAACAGATTTTGCCACCTGCTGAACTGCCACTTAGTTTCATGTACAGGTGTTTTTTATAAAGTTGTCAATGAAAGTACGAATCTTACTTTGGTGAACTGTACTGGCTCCTTAGTGGCACGTCAATAAGCTGCATGTACTATTACGGTACTATTAACCCAGAGAGTGCAAGTTTGAATCTAGGTTAATCACTTGGATTCATGGGCACCTCTGACCTCATTCATATGAGGGGGCGGATAGCGTTTTCCCTCAGAGTGTGTTAGACTGCCCCCAAATACGCATGTCCGGCATTTCGAAAAGAGCCAGGTGGCTAGTATCGCATGTCACGGAGGGGGCGTGTGCATGCCTTTTTCCCTCCCTGATTGGTGGTGGTCATGTGATAGGGAAGGCAAAAAAATGATGGGTGAGAATTGGATACGATTTAATTCATTAGAAAAATGGAAGAAATTCCCTCCTCCACAAAAAAAAGAAATTTATTATTGGACTTTATGTATGTGTGTGTATATATATATATATATATAATTTTTTTTTTTTTTTTTTCATTCATTTTCTGAACCACTTAATCCTAATTAGGGTCACGGGGAGGCTGGCGCACATCTCAGCTGACTCTATGTAAGGGCTGGGTAGACCCTGGACACATGGCCAGGCCATTGCAGGGCCAACACTCAAACAACCATTCATACTCACACTCACACCTACGGGTGATTTGGAACAACCATATAACCTACTGTGCATGTTTTTGGACTTTGGTAGTAAACCAAAGTACCATGTAAGCAGAGGGAGAACATGCAAACTCCACACAGAAAGGCCCAGGCTGGAAATCAAACCCAAGACCTTCTTGCTGTGAGGCGGACATACTAACCACCATGCCGCCTATATATGTCTATATATATATATATATATATATATATATATATATATATATATATGTATATATATATATATGTATATATATATATATATATATATACATATATATATACATATACATATATATATACATATACACGTGTGTGTATACATATATACATATACACTACATTACATTGACAAACAGGTGTCTCCCACACTCCAAAGACATGCATATTAAACATCCAGATTGCCCGTGAGTGTGAATGATTGTGTGTTTGCACTGTGATGGATTAGAGAGCTGTTCGTGGTATTCTGTGCCTTTGCCTAGAGTCGGCTGAGATAGCCTCCAGCCTCCCTGCCGCCCTGGAAGGATCAAGCAAATAGCTGGAAGGATGTACAGTAGTGAAGATATTTTAACTTGCTACTATACATTCTATATTTAACATTCTATATAACAAGCAATAAATTTGCAGAGAATGATTGTGTTTTATTCACTTGTGAAAGCCCATGCCATGTCCGGAATTTGTGTTATTCTTGTAGGAATAGCAGTTTATGGCAAAGCAATGTAATTCTTTTTTCAGAGTAGTGATGTTTTTTTTTTTTTTGCTTGTGGGTCTAATTCAAGTTCATTCATCTTTGTGTTTCTGTGCCTCACAAACATGGTGGTGTAGTTTCTTGCTTAAAGATCTTCTGTTTCTATTTCAGTCACATAGTGCTCAAGTGGGTGGCACGGTGGCATAGTAGTTAGCATGTCTGCCTCACAGCAAGAAGGCCTGGGTTCAATTCCTGGCCTGGACGTTTCTGTGTGGAGTTGCATGTTCTCCCCGTGCTTGCGTGGGTTTCCTCCGGGTGCTCCGGTTTTCTCCCACAATCCAAAGACATGCACAGTATGTTAATTGGCCGTTCTAAATTGTCCGTAGGTTCGCATCGTGCAGAACACAATGGCAAACCACTGCACTAATCCTGCCAAGAAAACCCCCATGAAGATGATAACTAGGGCGTTACGTCCTACGACTCAGGCACTAGATAGATAGTGCTCAACTAACTCCAGATTTGGTGATTTGAAGTTATAAAGGTTTATTGACTTTAAGTAACTTTAACGTAACATTAATGAATTGTGATTGTTACGGTCAGTTTCTCTTTTTGCTTTTTTCCTGTTGCCTTCCTTGTCATGCTTGATGTAAAGTTTGCTACCTATTTAAAGTCTTCGAACTTCTCTCAGTTTTCATTTCCTTCTTTCTCATGATTTCATATTTTTCTGTCATGTTTGATTTTAGGTTTGATCTTGATCGAACCTCAACACCCTGCATGCACACATGCAAATATACTTGTTTATCAGTGTGCAACTATCAAACATCAGTTAAAGAAAACCATAGTTCTTTCTCTCTGCCATGATGCCACAGATATGTTGTTTGTTTGTGTACAGTATATCTATGCTAAGTTGCACTGCATTTTATTGAGTATTTCTCTGTGACTTCTATGTGTCTACTTCAGGAAAAAAGTCTGCTCTATGTAACTTGAATTCTGAATTCCTTGCTCTTTTCTTGTTTCCATGTATTTTGGTTGAATTTCTGTGTGTCTTGTTTGTGTACATAAATGTCACTCTTTCTATATATCCTTATATCAGATCGTGCAGCAGGGCTCTGCTGCCGTTTGATGGGCAGCTGTAAGCGGGGTATGCCTAAATTAGCTGACCTGTCAGTGAAGACTAAGGATGTTTGGGAGATACCAAGGGAGTCACTTCAGCTAATTAAGAAACTGGGCAACGGGCAATTTGGTGAAGTGTGGATGGGTAGGAACCACACTGAGATGTTGAAGGGGATGATTAAGGGCAACAAGCGAAGCAAAATAATGAGGTGTATTCTCATACTTTGGGCCAACATTAGATGGCCGAGGTATGAGGATTACTCTAATACTGAGCAGTTGCCATTGTCATCCTCAAAACCCTGTATCATTGCATGCGTCACCATTTCACTCTTTTTCCATCTCCACCCCTTTCCCTCTCTGTTTTTCTTTTACGCCCTCCCTCAGGTAATCATGACGGTTTATGTTGCTACTTGACCACTGCATGTCCAAATTCCATACCTCAGACCATGGGTTTGGGCAAGGATGCCTGGGAGATTCCCCGGGACACCCTGCAGCTCAAGAGGAAGTTGGGTCAGGGTTGTTTTGGTGACGTCTGGATGGGTGAGATAGTTACCCCTCGCATCAGTGTCTGGAGCCAGTGTCTGTCCCCGCTAGCTTCAACACTGCTGCCTTTGTCTGATGGAGGCTGTATCTATGTCACGTGCCTTGGCTTATTATGCTTGTATAGTTTCTTTCCATGTTACCTTTAGCATAGAGCAAACTGTAAATGAATTCTGTGCTTTACATGCAGTTTTGTGAGAAAATCTATAGTTAATATAGAAAAGATGCTGCTTAGCAACCTATGCAGAGTCTTTGTGTTTCACCAGTTTATTGGCATTTCTATTCATGTGACCTTCAAACCAAAAGCACAACCTTCATTTTCTTGAGTAAAACCACGTGTTGTTGTGCTCTTCACATATATTAGTGGTCTGCAAAGTTAACTGATACGTCTTAATGATGTTACTATTACAATTATGGACCCCAAAGTATAGGTACAAGAAATGACTGTATATAGTATATATACAAACCGATGCCAAATCAAACATGCGATGATTCGCTGTGGCAACCCTTGAGAAAAAGGGAACAGTCGAAAAGAAAAGAAGATATATATATATATATATATATATATATATATATATATATATATATATATATATATATAGAGAGAGAGAGAGAGAGAGAGAGAGAGAGAGAGAGAGAGAGTACTCCCTCCCCCCTCTCCACAACAGTTATCTTGACAGTCCTGTGGTATGCCTTAATGATGTCGCTCTACAATTGTGTGTGTTTCTCCCTACATTAAAGAAATGTATTCCTAAAGCTACAACTTTAGTAAAGGATGTTTGTGCTTTAAACCCTACTTTTATATTCTTTTTTGAATCTCCATAGAGCCTGCTGATTCTAGTAAATGTCTGTCCATTCTGTTCATTTTGTCCAGCCATTCCCTTGCCTGATCTTCTAATATAACCTTCTAACCTTCACCACTCTCGTTATCTTTTACCCTTCATCCTTTCCCCACTCCATCTCTTAACTCCTAAACCTTGCTTTTCTGTGTCTGTCACACTGTCTCACGTGGCCTCTGACTGTCTGTAGGGATGTGGAATGGCACTACTAAAGTGGCAGTGAAGACTCTGAAGCCAGGCACAATGTCTCCAGAGGCTTTCCTGGATGAGGCTCAGATCATGAAGAGACTTCGCCATGATAAACTAGTGCAGCTGTATGCTGTGGTTTCAGAAGAACCTATTTACATCATCACAGAGTTCATGAGTCAAGGTAATAATATACACACATAAACACATCCAACCAATGGTTACACCTGAAGCTAATCATTTATTTATTTTCTAAGCCACTTAATCCTAATCAGGGTCATGGGGAGGCACCTGGCACCCATCTCAGCCGACTTTGGGTGAGGGCAGGGTATACATTGGACCGCTTACAGGGCCATTTCAGGACAAAAACACCCTGATGGTTTTGCAGTCTGAAGCTAACCATATTCATACCTTTTATTTGAGGGGCAGTGGTGGTCTAGTGGTATAAGGCGCTGGATCGCTGATCCAAAGGTTGGGGGTTCGAGTGCCACTCTCCACAAGGTTGTCACTGTCGCCCTCAGTGCAGCTAACTGGGTTATCAAAGGCCGGCCATGTCTCTCACTGTCTGTGAGGCATGTAAAAGAACCATTGCTGACTTTCGACAAGAGTATGCTGCAAAGCCGTTGGCGTGTTTCCGCCCTGTGCTGGCCTGGCGAGCTGTCCAGGGTGTACTCTGCCCTCACTCGGAGTTGGCTAGGATGGGCACCAGCCTCCCCATGACCCTAATTAGGATGAAGCGGTTACAGAAAATGATGATGATGAACCTTTCATTTGTGTTACAGGAAGCCTGCTAGATTTCCTAAAAGATGGAGAAGGCAGAAATCTGAAACTGCCTCAGCTTGTTGATATGGCTGCACAGGTTAAAACTTACAATTCTATAACATAGCATATATGATTTTAGTAATAACTCAGATTGTCACGCTCCAACCACATGTGTATAATATATATATATGTGTTATGTGTAACATATAAATGTATAATGGCACTCTGTTGAGGAAATTATATATGTAACATTATATGTATACAAATGTTAAATAGTGAGTGAAAGCACAATTAGAACATAATGAACATACTTGTAAACCGTTATCATTACGTTATTTTTGCATTATTATTCTCAATGTAATGCCTAACATTGTTAGGTATATTTTTGGTACAGTATATGTTGTAGCAATAAGGTTTGTGTTCTTAACAGATTGCAGCTGGGATGGCATATATTGAGAGAATGAACTACATCCACAGAGACCTGAGAGCAGCCAACATCCTTGTGGGAGATAGCTTGGTTTGTAAGATTGCCGACTTTGGACTGGCCAGACTCATCGAAGACAATGAGTACACTGCCCGACAAGGTCATTCTGTCGTCTGCTCAACAGACTCCACCCCACACTCCCGTTCTCTCTGCATTGTTTTTCTTGCACTTGTTTTTTCCTCTCTTCTGTTCCACTCAACTTCCACTCTTTTGAGTTGTGTTTACGTCATATGAGATCTGGGTTCCTTTTTGTCGTTGTATTTTATAGCAGTTCTGTATTTCATGGTGCTATTTTGCTTATAAATATTTGTGTTTGCAGTGTATAACTAGTGCTGTTATTTGGTGTGTCACAGGAGCAAAGTTTCCAATAAAGTGGACCGCCCCAGAGGCAGCCCTCTATGGCAAATTTACCATCAAATCTGATGTGTGGTCCTTTGGCATCCTACTAACTGAACTCATCACAAAAGGCAGAGTGCCATACCCAGGTATATTTAGTGTGTGCTTTTAACGATGCATTTCAAGTGGTTTAGTATTTGGCTCTGTTATGGTTCAGATTTTTGTTATTTTTTGTGATTTTCTCTCATCTCTCCTTTATTTTCAATATTTTTTCATTTCATCGTTAGAGAATTTATATACTTAAAACATTTATGAATCGGAACCCTATGTTTTCATAAAAGGTGTCATCTAAAAAAAATTCAAACTACCAACGCTGAGTAAAGTAGCTACACAAGATTAGTATGTTCTATAATGGAGTGGCATGATTTGATTATTTTGCTATAAAAGTAATCACAGGCATTACATCAAGTGGATAATACATAAATCTCACACTCACATGCACTCACAGTCACTTGGAGCAGGCGGTGTCATCATTATCACTCTTTATTTATATACTAGTATATATTTATATATATTCTTCTTTTTCTTTCGGCTGTTCCCTTCAGGGGTCGCCACAGCAAATGATCTGCCTCCATCTCTCCCTATCCTCTGCATCTTCTACTCTTACTCCAACTACCTTCATGTCCGCCTTCACCACATCCATAAATCTTCTCTTTGGTCTTCCTCTGGGCCTTTTGCCTGGTAGTTCCAACCTCAGCATCCTACTACCAATATACTCACTATCCCTCCTCTGTACATGTCCAAACCATCTCAATCTAGCCTCTCTGACTTCAAAACATCTAACATGTGCTGTCCCTCTGATGTACTCATTCCTGATCCTATCCATCCTCGTTACTTCCAAAGAGAACCTCAACATTTTCATCTCTGCTACCTCCAACTCTGACTCCTGTCTTTTCCCCAGTGCCACTGTCTCTAAACCATACAACATCGTTTGCCTCATCACCGTCTTGTACACTTTTCCCTTCATTCTTGCCGATACTCTCCTATCACACATCACACCGGACACTTTTCTCCATCCATTCCAACCTGCCTGCACACGCTTCTTCACCTCTTTTCCACACTCCCCATTGCTCTGGATTGTTGAGCCGAAGTACTTAAAATCCTCCACCTTCTTTATCTCTGCCCCCTGTAACCTCACCGTTCCTCTTGGGTCCTTGTCGTTCACACACACGTATTCTGTCTTACTGAGACAAACCTTCATTCCCCTCCTTTCTAGGGCATACCTCCACCTCTCTAGATTTTGCTCCACTTGTTCTCTGCTCTCACTACAGATCACGATGTCATCTGCAAACATCATAGTCCATGGAGATTCTTGTCTCACCTCGTCTGTCAGCCTGTCCATCACCATAGCAAACAAGAAGGGGCTGAGAGCTGACCCTTGATGCAGTCCCACCTCCACCTTGAACTCTTCTGTCACACCGACAGCACACCTCACCACTGTTTTACATCTCTCATACATGTCCTGCACCACTCTAACATACTTCTGTGCCACTCCAGATTTCCTCATACAATACCACAGTTCTTCTCTCGGCACCCTGTCATATGCTTTCTCCAGATCCACAAAGGCACAATGCAGCTCCTTCTGACCTTCTCTGTACTTCTCTATTAACATCCTCAAAGCAAACACTGCATCTGTGGTGCTCTTTCTTGGCATGAAACCAAACTGTTGTTCACAAATGCTGCCCTTGGTCTCGCTTCCACTATTCTTTCCCATAACTTCATTGTATGGCTCATCAACTTTATCCCTCTGTAGTTGCCACAACTCTGTACATCTCCCTTGTTATTAAAAATGGGCACAAGCACACTTCTCCTCCATTCCTCCGGCATCTGCTCATTTTCTAAGACCTTGTTGAATATTCTCGTCAGAAAATCTACTGCTACCTCTCCTAGACACTTCCATACCTCAACTGGTATGTCATCAGGGCCAACTGCCTTTCCACTCTTCATCCTCTTCAATGCCCTCCTCACTTCTCCCTTACTAATCTTTGCTACTTCCTGGTCCTCAACGGTCACCCCTTCTACTCTCTTTTTTCTCTCTCATTTTCCTCATTCATCAGCTCTTCAAAGAACTCTTTCCATCTTCCCAGCACACTTCTGTCATCAGTCAATACATTTCCCTCTCTGTCCTTTATCACTCGAACTTGCTGCACATCTTTCCCATCTCTATTTCTCTGTTGTGCTAACCTGTATAAATCATTTTCTCCCTCCTTACTGTCCAACCTATCAAACAAGTCATCATACGCTCTCTGTTTGGCCTTTGACACCACTACCGTCCCCTTTACGCTGTGTCTCCCTGTACTCCTGTTTACTCTCTTCGGTCCTCTCTGTGTCCCATTTCTTCTTAGCTAACCTCTTCTTTTGTACACACTCCTGCACTTCCTCATTCCACCACCAAGTTTCCATATCTACTTTCCTTCCAGAGGACACACCAAGTACTCTCCTACCGGTCTCCCTGATCACATTGGCTGTGGTTGTCCAGTCATCTGGAAGCACTTCCTGGCCACCCAAAGCCTGTTTCAACTCCTCCTTGAAGACAACACGACACTCTTCCTTTTTCAGCTTCCACCACTTTGTCTTCTGCTCTGCCTTTGCCTTTTTCACCTTTCTCACCATCAGAGTCATCCTGCACACCACCATCCTATGCTGTTTGGCAACACTCTCACCCACTCCTACTTTGTAGTCACTGACTTCCTTCAAATTACATCGCCTACACAAGATGTAGTCTACCTGTGTGCTCTTACCTCCGCTTTCATAAGTCACCCTATGCTCCTGTTTCTTATTGAAGAAAGTATTCAACACAGCCATTTCCATCCTTTTTGCAAAATCAATCAACATCTGTCCTTCTGTGTTCCTGTCCTGGATACCAAACCTGCCCATCACTTCCTCGTCCCCTCTGTTGCCTGCACCAACATGTCCATTGAAGTCTGCCCCAATGACCACTCTTTCACCTCTGGGGGTACTCTGCATCACTTCATCTAAGTCACTCCAGAATCTCTCCTTCTCTTCTAGCTTACATCCTGCCTGTGGTGCATAAGCACTAACAACATTGAGCATCACGCCTTCAATTTCTAACTTGAGACTCATCACTCTGTCTGACACTCTTTTCACTTCTAGAACATTCCTGACAAACTCCTCCTTCAAGATGACGCCTACTCCATTTCTCTTCCCATCCACACCGTGATAAAACAGCTTAAACCCTGCTCCTAAGCTTTTAGCTTTGCTACCTTTCCACCTGGTCTCCTGAACACACAGTATGTCCACCTTCCTCCTCTGCATCATGTCAGCCAGCTCTCTACCTTTTCTTTGCATAGTTCCAACATTCAAAGTCCCTACTCTCAGTCCTAGCCTCACACCTTTCCTCTTCTCTCTCTGCCTACGGACACGCCTCCCGCCTCTCCTTCTTTGATGTCTTCGACCAACAGTAGTCCAATTTCCATCAGCACCCTGTTGGTTGACAGCACTGATGGCGGTCGTTGTTAAATATATATATATATATATATATATATATATATATATATATATATATATATATATATATATATATAATTTTTTTTTTTTCTTCCTTTTGGCTTTTTTCGCTTTCTCAGGAGTCGCCACAGCGAATCATCTGATTCGCACATTTGATTTGGCAGAGATTTTTACGTTGGATGCCCTTCCTGTCACAACCCTTTAGCAAGGGACAGAAACACGCTGACGGCTTTGCAGCCTACTTTTTACGAAAGTCAGCAATGGTTCTTTTACATGCCTCTCACCATAGACAGTGAGAGACATGGCCCGCCTTTGATAACCCAGTTCGCTGCACTGGGGGGACAGTGACAACCTTGTGGGGACTCGAAACCCCCAACCTTAGGATCAGCGATTCTGAATATATATATATTTCTTCTATAATCACCTGAAGAGAGAGGATGGTTTCACCACCCCTCGAAACAGATCTGTAGTGATAAATGGAGTTTCAATAGAAAGTCTTTGTCCTGTCCTTTCATTTTTATTGGTATATATATATATATATATATATATATATATATATATATATATATATATATATATATATACACTATAATATGTAATATACAGTGGCGCCAATAAGTATTGGGCAATGTAAAAATGTGCAAGTTCACCCATTTAAAAAGATAAGACAGGTTTGTAATTTTCATCATAGACGTACAAATCAAGCTTGAGAGACAGAATGTAAAAAAAAATCAAGGAAATCACATTGTATGATTTTTTTAAACAATTTATTTGTGAAAATGGGAGGCCAATAAGTATTAGGCAGCTGGAAAACAAACATTATTTCGGCTCCCACTCGTTAGCATATAAATGACACCTGTTTGAACTGATTAGATGCATAAGAGACACCTGCACACACCTTCAAACTGTCAGACTGCAGTCTTCACCATGACCAAGACCAGAGAGCTTCCCTAAGACACCAGAGATAAAATTGTACAACTGCACAAAGCTGGGATGAGTCAAATTGCAATTGGTAAACAACTTTGTGAGAAAAGATCAACAGTTGGAAACATTATTAGAAAATGGAAGAAGTATAACATCACTGGCAGCCTCCCTAGGAGTGGCGCTCCATGCAAGATCTCACCTCGTGGGGTTCAAATAATCCTGAGAACAGTGAGTAATCAGCCCAGAACTACACGGCAGGAACTGGTCAATGATTTGAAGATGGCAGGAACCACCGTCACAAAGATGACGATAACTAAAACACTACGTTGTCATTAGATGAAATCCTGCATTGCCCGAAAGGTTCCTCTACTAAACAAAAAACATGTAAAGGCCCGTCTGAAATATGCTAAACACCATCTGGACGATGTAGAGGAGGATTGGGAGAATGTGATGTGGTCAGATGAGACCAAAATTGAACTTTTTGGTTTAAACAGCACTCGCCGTGTTTGGAGGAAGAAGAACGCTGAGTTGCATCCCAAGAACACCATACCTACTGTGAAGCATGGGGGTGGACACATCATGCTTTGGGGATGCTTTTCTGCAAAAGGGACAGGAAGACTGCACCGTATCAATGGCAGCATGAATGGGGCCATGTATTGTGACATTTTGGGTAAAAATCTCCTTCCCTCAGTCAGAGCATTAAAGATGAAACATGGCTGGGTCTTCCAGCATGATAACGATCCAAAGCACACAGCCAAGAAAACCAAGGAGTGGCTCCGTAAAAAGCATATCAAGGTTCTGGAGGGGCCTAGCCAGTCTCCAGACCTCAACCCAATCGAAAACCTGTGGAGGGAGTTAAAACTTCGAGTTGCCAAGCGACAGCCCTCAAACATCACAGCTCTAGAGAAGATCTGTGCAGAGGAGTGGACCAAAATACCAATTATACTGTGTGTAGAGCTGGTCAAGAACTACAGGAACCGTTTGACCTCTGTCATTGCCAACCAAGGCTACATTACAAAGTATTAAAAGTAACTTTTGCTGGCTGCCCATTGGCCTCCCATTTTCACAAATAAATTGTTTAAAAATTATAGAATGGGATTTCCTGGATTTTTTTTAACATTCTGTCTCTCACGCTTGATGTGGACCTATGATGAAAATTACAAACCTGTGTTATCTTTTTAAATGGGTCAACTTACACATTTTTACATTGCCCAATACTTATTGGCCCCACTGTATAATATATATATATATATATATATATATATATATATATATATATATATATATATATGCTAGTCCTTCTCAAAAAATTAGCATATTGTGATAAAGTTCATTATTTTCTGTAATGTACTGATAAAAATGAAACTTTCATATATTTTAGATTCATTGCACACCAACTGAAATATTTCAGGTCTTTTATTGTTTTAATACTGATGATTTTGGCATACAGCTCATGAAAACCCAAAAATTCCTCTCTCAAAAAATTAGCATACCATGAAAAGGTACTCTAAACGAGCTATTAACCTAATCATCTGATCAACCAATTAACTCTAAACACCTGCAAAAGATTTCTGAGGGTTTTAAAAACTCCCAGCCTGGTTCATTACTTAAAACCGCAATCATGGGTAAGACTGCCGACCTGACTGCTGTCCAGAAGGCCATCATTGACACCCTCAAGCAAGAGGGTAAGACACAGAAAGAAATCTCTGAGCGAATAGGCTGTTCCCAGAGTGCTGTATCAAGGTTCCTCAGTGGGACGTCTGTGGGAAGGAAAAAGTATGGCAGAAAACGCTGCACAACCAGAAGAGGTGACCGGACCCTGAGGAAGATTGCGGAGAAGGGCCGATTCCAGACCTTGGGGGACCTGTGGAGGCAGTGGACTGAGCTACAGGTGCCACATTCCCAAGGTCAAGCCACTTTTGAACCAGAAACAGCGGCAGAAGCGCCTGACCTGGGCTACAGAGAAGCAGCACTGGACTGTTGCTCAATGGTCCAAAGTACTTTTTTCGGATGAAAGCAAATTTTGCATGTCATTCGGAAATCAAGGTGCCAGAGTCTGGAGGAAGACTGGGGAGAAGGAAATGCCAAAATGCCTGAAGTCCAGTGTCAAGTACCCACATTCAGTGATGGTCTGGGGTGCCATGTCAGCTGCTGGTGTTGGTCCACTGTGTTTTATCAAGGGCAGGGTCAATGCAGCTAGCTATCAGGAGATTTTGGAGAACTTCATGCTTCCATCTGCTGAAAAGCTTTATGGAGATGAAGATTTCATTTTTCAGCACAACCTGGCACCTGCTCACAGTGCGAAAACCACTGCTAAATGGTTTACTGACCATGGTATTACTGTGCTCAATTGGCCTGCCAACTCTCCTGACCTGAACCCCATAGAGAATCTGTGGGATATTGTGAAGAGAAAGTTGAGAGACACCAGACCCAACACTGTGGATGAGCTTAAGGCCGCTATCGAAGCATCCTGGGCCTCCACAACACCTCAGCAGTGCCACAGGCTGATTGCCTCCATGCCACGCCGCATTGAAGCAGTCATTTCTGCAAAAGGATTCCCGACCAAGTATTGAGTGCATAACCGAACATAATTATTTGAAGGTTGACTTTTTTTGTATTAAAACCACTTTTTTTATTGGTCGGATGAAATATGCTAATTTTTTGAGATCGGAATTTTGGGGTTTCATGAGCTGTATGCCAAAATCATCAGCATTAAAACAATAAAAGACCTGAAATATTTCAATTGGTGTGCAATGAATCTAAAATATATGAAAGTTTAATTTTTATCAGTACATTACAGAAAATAATGAACTTTATCATAATATGCTAATTTTTTTAGAAGGACTAGTGTATATACATATATATATATATTTTTAATGAATAGAAATATTGCTTTACTTTTATATTCCTAATTTTCCATGTGGTATATATTAAAACTCTGAATGAGTTTGATACACAATGTTTGCTACATGACACAAGGCTATGCATGTATCTCACCTGAACTGTCACTGTAATTGTAAAAATCTAAAAAAAAAAATCTATAAAAATCTCATCTTCGTTTACTTTTGTTTATGTTTTACTTTAGAGTACACTAAAAATACTGTCAAGGTGTTTCATCTCTGGAACTATTTAGCAACATCCACCTCACCTTCACTGCTTACTTGTTAAGTAGCAGAAGGAGAGAAGAAAAAAGCTTGTCACTGTTTTCTATACAATTCAGTTTGTTATTGTACAGATGGCTTTAAAATCACAAACTGCTCTTGAAGAGTAGTTATAGTTAATTAAAAGACATTGCCTGTTTTATTCAAAGTTATTCACAGTTGATGCATTGTTATGTGAAATACTGACATGATTTGTCATTCTGTTCATATAGGGATGAATAACAGGGAGGTCCTGGAGCAAGTGGAGCGTGGTTATCGTATGCCTTGTCCACAGGGCTGTCCAGCTTCTCTGCACGATCTAATGCTGCAGTGTTGGAGAAAAGACGCAGACGAGCGACACACCTTCGAGTACCTGCAGGGCTTCCTAGAGGACTACTTCACTGCCACTGAACCACAGTACCAGCCGGGAGAGGACCTGTGATGCAAGCAAATGTAAAATGATTTGACTGCTCTTCAAGTGCATTTAAAGGGCTTTCCAACTAAGGCCCTCATGCTAAGTCTTGAAATGAATGTATGTGAGATGATGTGCAAACTTTCTTCATATGAAGTCTTTATTTCAAAGTAAGTTAATTTTAAAGCAATCAAGCAGTTTCTCCTCAGTTATTACATTAAACACAATGACAAATTTAAAAGCATGTGTAAGCTGAATTTGCACAGTGTCATTATAAGATGTTCAGGACATTTAACAAGACTTTGCACAGACACAAGTTTTGGCCACTTTAGTCATATAGGCCAGAACAAATAAACTATAGGGACATATCTTTATAATGTCTTTCTCATTCCTTTAGACTGTGATTTTTTTAAATGTATTGCTTCATCTTTAACCTTCATATCTGAAGCTATATGATTTTCATAGCATGAACACCAACGGTGAGCATAGACCGTACACTGCTGAAGTTTTGAGGCCACTTTTGTATCAGAACTAACATGTTATTATGGTATAGTTATTATTCAGTAGGTCAAACATCGCAGCCTTAACATCTGCTTTTGAAGGGAATTGTAACTATCTTTTGTACTACTCTTTATTTCACAATATACTACTGATTAAAAAAAAAAAAAAATATATATATATATATATATATATATATATATATATATATATATATATATATATGTATGTATATATATACATGCCTATAAAACTGGTGCCTTCAAGTACTGTCTGTGGTTTTTCATCCTTGCATTATTAACAGAATTGTAGAGCATTAAAGACTTGTGTAGTTTTTATGTGGTTTTGTTGCATCAACCTGCTCGACATGTCTGTGTCTGAAGACTGCATTTCTCAGAGACTCACACTTCACACTCCCACATGCACTCACGCACACACAGATAATATCTATCTATCTCTCTCTCTCTTTCTCTCTCTCTCTCTCTCTCTCTCTCTCTCTATATATATATATATATATATATATATATATATATATATATATATATATGTATATCTATGTATGTATGTATGTATGTATATATATATATATATATATATATAGAGAGAGAGAGAGAGAGAGAGAGCGCGAGAGAGAGAGGCTTAGTTTAATTATAATTTCACAAGAATTACTGATATCTGCTGTAAAATGTAATTACAGTATGGGAAGTTAAAATGTAGATACCGATAGTCAAAGCGAAAAAAGGTTCACCTAAAGCAAAAAAGTTGTGAAAACCTCAGAGCGGTGTATACGACTTCTCGTATCATGGGCCTACATTCACAATGTTTAACAAGCATCCGAATAAAATAAAACTTGCTGTTAAAGAATTTCCAGTGATGCTATGTACATAGGACTGTCCAATAACATCATTAAATACAGTACAATGAAGCTGGAACTTTTGCACTTAAACTATGTGAGGAAATGCTTTAGATGTTAAAAAAGAAATGTCAGTTAAAAACAGGCATTGAAGGAAGTCCCTCAGTGTCGAAGATTTATTATAAAATGATATCAGTGATAATAAAATAGCTGTGGAAGGTATCCGCCTGCCAGGGAACTGAAAACAAACAAACAAACAAACAAAAAATATATAGAAATGCATGATGTGATCTACCTTGGAAGTTTGATTTTGCAAAAGTCAGCTAAGAAAAAAAATAGTCTCAAACAGTACATGTTGAGTTTCCACAAGATGATGCACGTCATTAGGAAAACCTTGGCACAAAGGCATTTAATGACTCATGAGTTTCAGAACACTCGCTCTCATTCACTGATTTGCTGAACATTTCAATCCTATTAGGATCACAGAGACTGGAGGCTATCTCATCCCACACTGGGCGAAGGTGTGGCTCACTCTGTACAGCTTGCCAGATCATCACAGGGCAGCACACACAACCATTCACACTCACACTCACAGCTCGAGGAAATTCAGTACAGTCTGTTAGCCCATGTCTAGTTCCAAAGCATCATACAGCAAAAATATATGCTTACTTAAAATACAAACATATTATTTTTATTTAATAAGTAAACATGTTCACATGTCACTCCAGATCCATACCAAAGACTTCACATCCCAAATATTGGTCATGTTTGTACACTAAACCAAACCATGTGGAAGAGGTAAACTAAGACTCCAAGAGATCCCAGCATGTCCTGTGTGGAGAAATTGTTTCAAATCCTAATGGTTTTCTGTCCTCAGTACCCTTCCTCATTTCATCTCATTATCTGAAGTGCTTCATTTTTTATTTGCATCAAGGGAGGCTGGAGACCATGCCAGCCAACACCAGGCAAAAGCGGGATATAACCTGAACGGCTGGACAAGTCAGTGCAGGGCAACATAGATATACAGCGGTCCACACTCATCCTCACGTAGTTTAACGTACATGTCTTTGGACTTTGGGAGGAAACCCACATAAGCATGGAGAGAACGTGCAAATTTTACACAGAAACATTCCAGCAGAGCCCAGGACTCAAACCCAGGACCCAGACATGAGAACCACTTTGCCGTGCCAAATTGAATACTGACAATATTATTTCCATCAAGTGAATTAAACAAAGCGAACATTTTATTGGATATGACAGCATACACTGAATTTAAGGCTGTTTGTTTGATATGAACTTTCTTTAAAATATTGCAACAAGCTTGAAGCGAAAACTAAAACGATTAAGTAAAGAAAATTGAGCTCGAACAATGATATATTTTCAAGGTTTTTTATTCTTAAATTAATTTGCAGAACCGCTTAATCCTACAAGGTTCATAGGGAGCAAACGCTGGGTGATGGTCGGGTACACCCTGAACAACTTAACAGACTACTACAGGGTCAACACACACAGGCCACACACTACAGGGTTAATTCACACTCACACCAAGGGACGATTTGAAATGGGCATTTCGCTTCATGGGCATGTTTTTAACATGTAGGAGGAAACCAAATAAGTGGAGCAAGAACAGTGAGTACATGAAAACTCAACACAGAAACGACCTCGCCTAGCCTGGGACTCGAACACATGGCCTGCCTTGTGTTCGACGTAAGTGCTAACCATTGTGCTAATCTTTTTCACACGCAGGGAAGTTCCAGTCTATATTCCTAGTGAACATCATGGAAATTATAAGCTATCTGACGTGTCAGTCACAAGATGTTAACATATAAATGACATACAAACATTACTACCCCCCCCCGAAACACGCATAGATTCCAGTGACCACGACACCGATCACAATAAAAAGAAACAGGGTTATACAATCAATGCTTGTTTTTTTCTTTTTTCTTTTGCTTTACTAAAATGATCCACAAGATGGCAGTCAGGCACGACATCCCAGATGCAAGTTAGCCTGTACTGTATGTTGTTGTTTTTTTTAATGATGTTTAAACTTTTTATGTTTTAGGCAAATGTTAATGTCTTTCTTCGGAAGATCTTGTTCATGTAAGAAGTTTACTGAATATTGCCGAAGACTAAAAGGAAAGCCCAAGTCAGATAAGACAGCACACGCCTGTACATTTACTATATTTATCTTCATTTCCTGTTGCATTGAAACAAATTCTTAGAAATCAGAATCAGAATACTTTATTCATCCCGGAGGAAATTGTGTCAATAATAATAATAATAATAATAATAATAATAATAATTTTTAAAACATAATAAGGGGTCTTCGGGTTTTTTTTTTTTTTTTTTTGAGTACTTCCTTTTTCAAAAGGAATTCTGATAGAAATTCTTGGTGATTATGAAACACCTTGCAAGGTCCGGAAACTTAAAGGATTCCAAAAGGGTGAACGCCTCAAGATTCTCACTTTAAAATTTGTAAAAAAAAAAAAAAAAAAAAATCCTCGAGTCCCCCTTGTTCTTCCTGTTCGCTTCGGAACCTGGAGTCTTCTTTAAAAAAAACAAAACAAAAAAAACCACTAAAGCATGTACTGTACTGTATTAGGATCATTTCCGAGGCAAACACGAAGCAAAGACTTCAATACCCAGAATCCCCCGGCATGGCGACGCTGTGGCTCGAAGAATCTACGGAAGCCCAGAAGCTTCTGTCAGGCACGTTTTTCCTTCGCGCTGGAGAGGTAGCGTGGATTCAGTGGGTTTGCAGAGGGAAGAGAAACGGCGCAGGAACGCGCTCACTGCTGTTCTCTGATTCGCGTCTCCATCCCCGGGCGCAACGGCGTCAAACTGCAGCACACCATTTCACACGTTTTGACATTTATGCGTTTTCATTTACGTGTCACAACACCGGGCGCTTTTTTTTCTGAATATATACGTGTTTTTTTTTCAATGTAGAGGTTTTTTTTTTTTTTTTTTTTTCTCCTTTTCACCAGATGTTGACAGAGAACAGCTTGATGCAACGTCGCAAGACGGCAGACAATCGAGTGGGAGATGCCCGAGAGCGGTCAGGCTGTGGAGCGCGTTGTGCGCGTGGGCACCTGTGAGGCTGAAGCAGCTGTGTGTCCCGGTGTTTTGACGCTGATCCCTGTGATTGGTGTCGGTGCGCGCGTGAGGAGCTCGGCGGCGCCGCTGCAGCAGCGCGGAGCGTGAAGTGCGTTGCCTCCCGGTGAGTGCGCGGTGTCTGCCTTCACACTTCATATTTGCATAACCCAGTCTCGGTCCGAGGCGCACGGAATTCGGAGAGGGTTCGTGTTTTCTGTTGAATATCCATTAACCTCATCACTGCCATTCATAGGACAGATGCGCACACGCGCTCAGGGAGCGCTCCGTACATCCCGCCCCGCTCCTCAGCCGAGTCATTCACATTGTGGATTCTTGTAGCCTCACGTTGTTGTTATTATTAGGGGTAAATGATTGTAGTGCATTTTATTAATCTTTTTTTTTTCAAGTTTTCTGTGATATTAGAAATGGATTTAGAGATCAATCGCATTTTTGACATTTGCAGTCTTAGGCATGGATGATAGCTGAGCAATAATTCTTTCAGCGCTGGTAAAAAAAAAATGCAGGTATCATTTGGGGATGAGTGACGGAGGCGCGTGTGTCTGGTGCTGTTTTGGTTGTGATTACGGTTAGACGTGACAAGAGACGCACAAACCCGCCCGCTCTCAAGCCCGCCTATGGTTCTCTTGATTAGTCTGGCTAATTTTGCCCCCCGCCGCATCTCTCTCTCTCTCTCTCTCTCTCTCTCTCTCTCTCTCTCTCGCTCTCTCTGACTATGCAGTACATCCGCAGATGCCAATTAAAGTTCACAGTCCTCTGAGTCTTTTTTTTTTTTTTTTTGAATTGCAACAATGGATGCTGACCACTGCTCCCCACATATAAGAACCGCGTTCTAATACAGGGAATGATGTTTTCCCATGTTCAGCTTCTTACAGGTGTAGGCAGAGACACCTTAAAGGTGGACAAAGAATGAGGACGCAGAGGGGCCACAGTGGACCTTGATCGTGTGGTCCAGGGAACTCAGTACATAAAAGCAGTCAGGAGCAGCAGCATTTTATTTTCACAGCTGCTTACCTGGCATGCCATTTTGACACAGTGTTCAGTGTAGTGTGGTTGAGTGCTGTTTCCAACCTACCTTGACTCAAATGTACAGAACACTTTTCATACACTGACACCCATCAATTATGAACAAATAATTCCAAATAACAAAAATGATTGTGGGGCGCACAAAGACATCAGAAATATCAGAGAGCTATTGTTTATTTGTAAATGTATTTATTAGTCCATTGGTAGATACATTATCTCACATTTTTGCACCCTGTCCCAGTTACACACTGAAATATCAGCCAGTATAATGGTTTCTGGATTGCTGGATTTCAGTTCATGCTTTTAAGGGTATTGTGTGTGTGTGTGTGTGTGTGTGTGTGTGTGTGTGTGTGTGTGTGTGTGTGTGTGTGAATCAGACAGCTCTGGTCACCATGGCGACCTTTATTAAAGAAAAATTTAGAAGGCCACACCAGCTGGAGACTTCTGATTGGCAGAAAGGAGAGATGTAGCATGACCTTGGTGGTAGCTGTCAAAACATTCATGTTTCTTCTATCTTATATACCATGTCATGGTCCTAAACAGTTCAGAATGACTCAAGATGATACAGATGTAAGCACTACAACATGTGCATACATAACCTTATACATTCCATGTGATTCCCTTTCCTGTTCTTCTTACCCTGTTATATTTTATTATCTCTCTCTCTCTCTCTCTCTCTCTCTCTCTCTCTCTCTCTCTCTGTCTATCTCTATCTCTTTCTCGCTCTGCCTCTGTGTCTCTTCCCTTCTCCCATCTGTCTCCTTGACTGGCCAACAGAACTGGTTTTAGACGAGCTTTCACCTTTGACCCTCGCCTAGGAGAGATTGTGTGGTGTGGGTGTGTGCATGTACATCTACATGTGTGCCTCTCTCTCTCTCTCTCTCTCTCTCTCTCTCCCTCTCCCCCCTCTCTGTATGTGTGTGTGTGTGTGTGTGTGTGTGTGTGTGTGTGTGTGTGTGTGTGTGTGTGTGTGTGTGTGTGTGTGTGTGAGAGAGAGAGAGAGAGAGAGAGAGCTTGTGTGGGTGTAATGGGATTTGGGGCATGCAGCAAAGCTGACTTGATCTACATCAGTGTGTGTGTGTGTGTGTGTGTGTGTGTGTGTGTGTGTGTGTGTGTGTGTGGGTGTGTGTGTATTTTGTCTGCAGGACACTGAGCCAGGGATTGTGGGAGGGAGGTATGGGTTCGGATGAGGGAAAGTGAGAGTCTGTGTATGTGTCTAGGGGTTCTGTATATCCGAGTGTTCTGCATGCCTCTATACACTGAGCCAACTCTAATGAGAGACTGAACCAACTCAATTATTTAGGGGGGGTGAGCTTTGAGAGTCAGAAGATGCAGACACAGAAGTGAGCTTCATGTCCCTACTATAATGCAACAGATTGCTGGCCATGCATATAAATGGTAATAAAATACCATATCCTTTGTGTAAAACCAAGATCCAGAGATAATATTTAAGCTTAATCCGCTTGGATGTGTTGCTCCCTTGGTATTGCTCTGAGGTGACAGCATCATAGATTTTGATTCTATTGATTAAAATAACTTCTTCAAGTAGGATCATGCACTTTAACTAGTTAAAGTTGCATAATTTCTTGGTTTTATCAGCGGAGATGACAGAAATGTTTACATGAGGCATCTAGTATGCTCTGTTATACTAAAATGTATTGATCAGGGAGTGGGTATGTATAAGCTCTTACATGGACCATGCAGATTCTCTCTCACTTTTTAAAATTAGATTTAGATGGTTTCAGCAGACTAAGAATTATTGATGCTATGATTATAACAAACAGCTCTTCAACAGGGACAGTACAGTGATGAGAACATTTGCCTGATAGTAAGAAGGTCATGGGTTCAGGTCCCAGGAACGGCAGGGGTGTTTCTGTGTGATGTTTGAATGTTCTTCCCGTTCTGGTGTGGATTTCCTTCAGTTGCACTAGTTTCTGCCCACAGTCCAAAGATATGCCTTTAGGGTAATTGGGTTTTCCGAAATGTCCCTAGGTGTAAGTGTGAATGGGAATGGTTGGGTCTGTAGGCACCGGCACATATCTGTCCAGATATGAGCTGTCCAGGGTGTGCCCTGCCTTTGCCCAGAGTTGACTGAGGTTGGCTCCATCATCCCTGCGACACTGGTAGGATTAAACGGTTCAGCAAATGAATGAATAAATGAAAGATTAAGCTCTTTGACATTGGACAGTAGAAGAGAACAAAGAAAGTTTCTTCAAGGATTTTCAGGGGTATACTTTATAATTAAGAGTTCCTAACATCATTCCAGTCTACATGGAACCCTATTTAATTTTGGAAATACTCTGCTTTCAACATAGAACCTTTCAAGGTTTTCCCAGAGGACCAGCTGAAAAAGCCTTAAGCAATGTCTTTTGATTTTGTGTTGGGGTGATAGCTGCAGCAGCCTTTTAAGGTTTCATGCAGCAAAAGAAAACATGAATGAATCAGTAATGTAGAAATCCTGGCAATGATGTAGCATGACCAGGGACAAGAGAACACACTGCCCAAGGTGCATGGCTGACGTTGGCCACTGTATAATACACAGAGTGCCAAACAAACAGCAGCACAGTTGAGAGATGGAGAGCTGCATTGTGTCTCTATCTTTAGCAGCTCCACATGCACAAGAGTGCTCAGTGGTGAATGTGCAAAGAATCATTGTTCCAAAATCTTTCTTAAACAAAAAAAAAAACCCAATTCGATTAATTTTTCCAATCTATTACAGTTCTATTAATTTCATGAACTTAGAAGACTTTGTTTGTTCAGAACTGTTGAAAACAGCGAGATATCCTCTACACCATCATCAACATTTGAAGAAGACATTGTCATCACATTGAATTTAAAGAAATCTTTAAATTCTGTGTTTTAGCTTTATGTGAAGTGATATAAAGCAGCTGCCTAAACAACTTTCTTGGCTTTTTTTGTTCAGTGGAAATGCTGAAAAACAATACAGTACTCAAACTCTTAATGCTTTGAAGTCCAATAGAATACTGACTGTAACATGCTGGAATATTTTGCAACTACACTTTAGTGCTAGGGGGCAGTTTTGGCCAAGTGGTATAGGGTGCTGGATCACTGAGTCTAAGGTTGGGGGTTCAAGTCCCACTCTCCACAAGGTTGTCCGTGTCCCGTCCCGTCCCTGCCCCGGCCGGCCATGTCTCTCACTGTCTATGGTGTGAGGCATGTAAAAGAACTATTGCTGATTTTCGACACAAGAGTAGACAGCAAAGCCGTAGCGTGGTTCCACCCAGTGATGGCCTGGCAAGGGCAAGTTGTCCAGGGTGTACTCTGCCCTCACCCGGAGTCAGCTGGGTGGGCACGAGCCTCCCCGCGATCCTAATTAGGATTAAGTGATTACAGAAAATGAACTGAACTGAACTTTAGTGCTATTTAGTGTGGTAGTATGCGGTCTGAGATGCAGTGGACCTGAGTCATGACTCTGTGATGAATGTGCTTTTGACTAATCAACCCTCAGCAGTATTGCTCACTCATACGGTGTCTGTGTCCAGTAAGTTTAGTACCCTGAAAAGAAATATGACCAAATTCAGCACATATCTTTAATTCAGTGTAATTAATGACTTATTTAGATTTATTAACATCTATACTATCATTCATTCCAATGAGAAACAATAATTTATTGTGACTTAAGGCCTTTGTACATAAGAACTTAAGAACATAAAGAAGTACATAAGAACTTACAGTGTATCTGCGCCCAAGAACACACAAGCATGGGGTGGGAATGCACCCTCAATGGAACACACTGCCATGACCGCAGCCCACAGTACACTTTCACACGCATTCGCACATTCTTTGACACTGTGATGCAATTTATCCAAGCTAGTTCACCTAAATCCAGCTAAAGATTCCATCATTTTTGGTAGGTGGTATGAAACCAAATAACCCAGCGGAAACCAATTTAGAGTTGAGATCATGAATAAAACTTACACCCGAACACTGCATTCTATTAATTTAAATTTTGAAAAAAATTGTAATTCACAGTTTACTAAAGAAGCGTCAATACAGGGTGACCTTATAAAATCTCCCACGTTTTAAAGATAAATAATGATAATAAAAAAATTTAAGATCATAAAATTTTCATTCAATACAATTTCATACATCATGTTTTAAAGATGAAATCCTCTTAATGGTGGCCATCATTTTCCACACATGCTTGGAGGTTATTTCTGAAGGCTGATCTGGCTCAACAGGTCACGTCGGGTTATCACCTGTTGAATCGCAAACTTGTAATTTAAGGCCGCCCCGAAGAAAAAAATCGCAGGGGTCAGGGTAAGGGGAACGGGCTGGCTACCCAACATTACCAAGCAAAGACAAGACCAAATCCTGAAAAATTTCCCTGAGCACTTCCACTGATTTTTAAGCTGTATGTGCAGTAGCTCCATCTTACTGGAACCACAAATTGAGTTCTTTAAGCTCAAGGTGTTCAAGCTGGGGGTCGACTACCAGCAGACCTTCGTAAAGCCTCTCGTGTATCAATCAGTTTTATATGTTCAAATATTAACTTGATTATCCTTAACCTTTTTAAAATTACCTTGATAGAAAATGATTAATTGGTTGATGTGATGAAAAGTTAGCAATTGTACACATGTTTGAGAGACACATAAAATTAAAAATGCCTATATTTGACTGATCTAAAGACAAGGTGGGATATAAAAATTTCAATTAACTCATTCAGTAGCTTGAACTCTACATTAGGTCAGCATAATATACTGCATTATTATCCACTGTCTCAATAAAATACCCTCTAACTAGAGATTTGTGCAGCAATTCCTTCCCATATATATTTTGCGACTAAAAATTTCTTAATAATTGCAATAATAATAATAATAATAATAATAATAATAATAATAATAGTTTGTTTATTTAGACCTGTTTTTATGTGTACAACAATTGACGCACTTTCACAGAGCAACATTTTCTGATTGGGCAAACTGTCAGCAATGTCTGTTTTTAATGGTTTAATGCTCACTTTTAAATTATTAAATTAAAAAATCAGTAGCTGATACAGATTATTTAAAAAATCTCAAATACTGGCAAAAACATTTATATGTTCACAAGCAATACGTATTTCTCAAACTTGTTTTTTTTTTTTTGCATTTCAGTCACATGACATGACATGTAAATCAACTGTAAATTCCTTTGTAAAAAAAAAAAACATGAAGAGCAGTCGCAGGAGGAGAAAGTATAACACAAGATGGAAAAAAAAGCTTTAATTGCAATAAATCACTCAAAGGAATCACTTACCTCAGTAGTTTATTGCTGAAATTTTTTAATGTATTGCATCTTTTACACACTCACACACACACACACACACACACACACACACACGCACACGCACACACGCACACACACACACACACACACACACACACACACACACACACATAGAAAACCTGTAATGAAAACCCACTGAGTAGTACGTTGCTTCAGAATCATTGTATTCATTATTTTCCGTATGTTAATTATTCAGCTTATATGCGCCGGCCAAGATTTTATATTTCTTTGACAGAATCCTGAGTGAATGCACAGAAATACAGGCTTTGGCTAAGGTTTTATGCTTAGTGGAGTGTTACATAAAGACAACACAGGTGAGTGTGTGTAAGGTGTATGCAAAGTACTGAAGTGTAAAAATCAGCAGGAGATATAAAAGAGTTTTATGGCATCAATTTTTATGTTTTGTGCTGGTGATGTCAACCTTGACTTTGCTTAGCCTGTCTCTCTCTCTCTCCATCTCTCTCTCTCTCTCTCTTTCTCAGGTAACAAACTGGCAGGGTAGCATTGCCATGGAAACATGCGATTTGTGAGTGAGAAGAGAATCAGTTGAGAGAATCTAGAAAAAGGTAAGTGTGAGGGGTTTTT
The DNA here is from genome assembly GCA_024760905.1 of Plotosus lineatus. NCBI lineage: Eukaryota > Metazoa > Chordata > Actinopteri > Siluriformes > Plotosidae > Plotosus > Plotosus lineatus. Next base: position 71,604,794 of record CM045728.1, on the reverse strand, counting down.
TTTTTTGTTATTCTGCATATGTTAGCACACATTTTGTGTGGGAAGTATGTGTATGTGCTGAGAGAAATATATTTCTCCCTCTGGATGTAATGAAATATGTCAGCACATGACATGCTAAGCAGCCTGTGCAGATACCTGCATGCTTCATTTTCAAATATTAGCTTCACTCTGCTCCCAGCAGAAAGTGTAGCCTTCGGCCCACCGATCCTCCTCCCCATAACTGCGTCACCCTCGCAGTCTTTGGACAAACAGGAGGTCCAACTTTTGCTAATACACTTCACACTTCGTTTCATGGTGACTCATTCATTTTGACTCAGTTGCACAGCCATTCATTCATTTTATCTTATGATTTGCGAAATTACATATCAGCAGAAAAAAGTCATCGTGATACATAGGGATACAGTGCTTGAAAGATTTCTGTCTGAAACCTAATTAAATGTAATCTAGGAGCAAAGCAGGTGATGGTGGGGATGCAGTTTTTTCCCTGCCAAGATTTCTACTACATAAATGTCACAATTAGATTGTCACTTTTACATTCTTTAGCAAGTTCAGTATTCATATAGGGGTGAGACACTGACACATCCACCTCACAACAAGAAGGTGTTGAGTTTGAGTCCTGATTGCAATCGTTTCTGTGTGGAGTTTGCATGTTTTCCCCATGCTGGCAAGGGTTTCCTCCACCTACTCCAGTTTCCTCCCACGGTCCAAAGACATGCACATTAGGCTAATTGGCTGTTTTGAGTGTAAATAGTTATGTGTTTGTGTTGCTCAATGATGGTTTGGTGAGTTTTTCAGGGTGTACTCCTCTCTCGCTGAGTGTCGGCTCAGATGGCTCCCAACTGCAGCACAAATGACTCGGCAAATGAATGAATGAATGGAAAAGGACGCATATTTAATGAATGAGTGATTATCAAGAATACAATATTTTTACTCATCACAATTTTATGATTCCAATTTGAAGCTAAATATATTATATGAATACAACATGAAATTTTGGACCGAAACATCTCACTCATAATATTTTGAGGATCTAAAATAGCGAGTTCTATCTGCTGCAGAGACAAATACTGTCCTGTAGTCTAAACCTGCCATGGAAAGTGGTCATCTCTAAACCTATGATGTGAAACACAGTAAAATTTGACAAGAAAAATGCACAAAACTCATTGATTAGAGGAACAGTAGAGGAAAGGGCTTGAGAAGCGAGGAGAGGAGAGAGAAGATCTGAGAAAGATGACATACAGCACAACAAAGTGAGAGATGTGTAAAAGTTCCCAGTAGAGAAAACAGAGACCTAACTTTCTCCTGTAGGAAGATGATGCCTGTATTTTCTCTAATCCATTCGTAATTGAATTGCATTTGAATGACTTTGGACATATCGGATTTGTTTTGTTCTTTTAGTTGTCATGCTGATCTGCTCAGATTTACTCTGAAGTGCAACATTACCAGGCATGGACAGTTTATTTTAGTGGACCATAGACATTACAGAATGCCGTCATAACATCGAGTCTGTCATAACACGCAGAATTTACATTCTTAGTTCATTTTAGCTGAAAATACTTTTTGTGGGATTAAGTAAATTATTTAATACTGTACTTTGTTGAACTTTAAACATGATTTTCTCCGAAGTTACATGTGTAAAAGACCGAAAAATGGCAAAAAAAAATTTGGATCATTATAAAGCTTAGGCTATCAACTACGAAATGATACCTGTTAATAAAAATGAATAAATTCTGACTTACTACCCAATTTGCTGTGTTCAGTTCATTTTCTGTAACCGCTTAATCCTAATTTGGGTCACGGGGAGGCTGGCGCCCATCCCAGCCAACTTGGGGCGAGTGCAGAGTACACCCTGGACAGCTCGCCAGGCCATCGCAGGGCGGAAACACACCAACGGCTTTGCAGCCTACTCTTAACGAAAGTCAGCAATGGTTCTTTTACATGCCTCACACTATAGACAGTGAGAGACATGGCCGGCCTTTTGATAACCCAGTTAGCTGCACTGGGGACACTTTGCTGTGATGGGTCACAAATAGTTCATGATACACAATTGTTTATGTACATATTTCTACAAATATTTGCAAACGCAAAAAAGAACCCAGGTTCGACAGTACTAAATATTATTTTACAAAAAATGCAGATAAAATGCTTTAACCGTATTAAGGATATATTATAAATAAAAACAGATGAAGGAATACAATGTGATTGGATTTGCAATGAGAACAAAATACAGTGTGAGAGTGTGTAGGGCTTGTAGGCAGTACAGCAGTAAGTTTGTAGGCAGTATTCTGGGTCAGTAGTTAGTAGTGCTACTTAAGCAAATAAAACATGCCATTAGGAAGCCACAAGGGAAATTGGTCAAATAAACCAACGTTATTCCATTTCAATCGATCTGAAGAGGCGTCCATAGTAGTAGACTTGATGTTAATTATAAGCCTATACAAAACCCTGTTGGTTCACAAGTTGAGTCACTTGTTTTAAAGTAAATGGGAGCAAGACATTTTTATTGGTTCACAACATTGGATTGAGCTGGACGGCTTGGACTCCTGTTAAATATACTTACAGTAGAGGTCAAAGTAATATACATTAGTCTGTAGTTACCATTTTTTCCTTGTCATGTCTAAATGTGACTTTATCCCTAACACTGGATGCAAGCAAAATTATTCACCCTGAATATGATGTCAGTCAGATCTGTACATACATTTCATTCACACGATTCAGTGTAGGGTAGCAAGTTTTTGACCAAAGAGAAGAAATTCGAGAACCCTTAAGGTCAACACAGGTACACACTGCAAAAATCACTAACTATGCAGCTGCTACAGTAGCTATGCTTCAGAGTGAAAAAAAAAATAGTAGTGTAATTATATGATAATAATAACAAGTATCTGCTGAAAGCACGGTGCATGTTACTGAGTATAGGTGGCGTACACTGAGCCTGAGGATAATAATTGTTTTAGTCTCTGCTACATGGGAACATAAGAAGAAAGTGCACTAAAATAAGATTTTTACGATTGTTTTTTCAAAGAAGGAGCAGGTGGATAAGTTCTGTGTAACTGCGTCTTTACAACTTCATTCAGCATTTTACTATGTTATGTAAAACATGGAAATATAAAGAAAAACAAATTAAAATTAGATTTCTATAGGATTTTATATAATTTGTCTATGACAGGTGGCTGAGGTCCACATATGTGTTGAAGTGTCCCAGCATTAGTATAAGCACTGCATAACAATTTGTTTTCACACACATTCAGAGTGTTAGCATACATGAAGATTTTATGATTTATTTTTCGATTTCAATGCATGAAACTGATGACACTGCCTGCTCAAAGTGATTGCGAACAACCGTCTGGATTCAAGCATCATGCTCTCGGGATGATATTTAATATGTTTAGATAGCAAGCCAGTCAGATTACGCTTGTCCTCAATAGTGTATGCTCTCTCTCTCTCTCTCTCTCTCTCTCTCTCTCTCTCTCTCTATATATATATATATATATATATATATATATATATATATATATATATATATATATATATATACACACACACACACACACACACACACACACACACACACAAAACATTACAGGTATAGTGTATCGCATCTTTACCCAGAGTTAGCTGAGATAGGCGCCAGCTTTCCCACAACCCTAATTAAGAACTAATTAAGTAAATTAACTAAGTAGCTTAAAAATGACTGAATGGCTGAATTGTTGATATGTTGTGAAACATACTATACATGCTTTTTTTACATTACATTTTTAAAACCTGTTCTTGGATATTTTAAGTAGTATGTTGCAGCGATCCTTCCGTGGTGTTGCCATGATACACTACGGTTATTTAATGGTTTGCACTGGCTTGATAAATTCAGAACAATAATTATTGCATGCTTTTATTAAACTTGCTGTTAGTATGCTTATTACATGCTATATTTAATATATAATTTATGGCTGTATGCAGGGTAGTGCTGTAAAAAAAAAAAATCCAACTTTACGTTCTTTTGTTTGAGCTCATGTCAAAAGTTTGGATCATAAGTATGACATAAAACATGTAAGAACAAAGACAAATGCATTGTATTTGCAAATATTTTAAGTCATTTTTCTGGATACTCGAATAGCCCTGCAGTAGAATGGCGATTTGTTCAGGGTTTACCTCGCCTCTCGCCTGAAGGGATTCATCATCATCACGATTATTTGCTTTACACCTTAATCCTATTAGGGTTGTGGGGGAGGCTAAACCTAATCTCCACAGACACTGGGCGAATGCAGAGTACACCCTGAACAGTTTGCCAGTCCATTGCAGGGTCAACACAAATATACATGCACGCACACACACACACACAAACACACACACACAACACCAGATTCTTTTTCACACCTAGGGGTAATTTGGAAAAGCTGGTTCACCTAATATTGGCTTCCTAATGGATAAACAGTATAGATAATGGATGGATGGATCTCATTCAATTATATTTCACACCAGAAAATGAATGGGTGAATGAATGACCAGAGTTTTCTAACGCTCGGCTTGGTTTCAACCGGTGCCTTGCACATTTTGGTGTTTTCTTTGTACTCAACACACCTGATTTAACTACTTAGCTAACTAATAGCTTTTTATAACTTGAACTGGGAGTGACAGTAAAATATTAAAGACAGGGGCCCTCCAAGACCAGGGTCGGAGAGCTCTGTATCTCTCAATCTGTGGTGCCTGACGTGGTCAAAAAGTTGGGTGCACCGATTTAAAAAATACAAAATAGGATCAAAAGATTGCCACCTATAGGAAACCATTAAATAATAGTAACTTTCTGTGTGACATACTGAAGATAAACTATAAAATCTTTGTTAGTCATTGATTTTTAGTAATGGCTCTACAAAATTACAAAAAAGAAAATAATACTTTGAGTAATGTTTGGGTAGGAAGGAGAAAATATTTTAATTATTCTTAATGTAACTGAATGGCCCAATATCACTGCCCCCAAAAAGATATTATAACATTAATATAAACTGTAATACAGTATAAACTATTATCATAATACAGTGGTGCCTTGACTTACGAAATTAATCCGCTCTGAGGGCAAGCTCGTAAGTCAAACTGTTCATTAGATAAAACAAAAATTCCCAAACGGAATAATAAAAAAACAATTAATCCATTCCAACCCTTCACAAACTCATATAACCTGACACAAACACGCATATTTGACCTAATATATTAAAGATAAACAAGTAAAAACAATAACTATTTCATTATAATGATACATGTACATTAACATTAATAATAATTATTAATAAATAATAATAAAACAAGAATAAACAATCAGTCAACTATCTCTTACGATCATCGACTGTGGCAAAGATATCATGTGGGCAGGCATGAGGTGGTGTGGAACAGAGAAGGAGGAGAATTTTGTGCATGTGCACGCTACGAATACCAGCGAGGAAAGGCTCATGGTGAGCTCCCACAAGGCCCGTGCTTCTGAAATAGTGGGATCTTGGGGGATGGGGTATAAAATTAAGAGTAATTGTGCATCCTCTATAGTAGGTAGCTATGGCGCTCTCACTGTGTTCCCTATGGTGTAGGGAACACAGTGAGAGTGCCACTGCCACCTACTGTAGAGGATGCATGATAGCACTAGGTGGCAGTGGCGCTCTCACTGTGTTCCCTATGGTGTAGGGAAAAAAGCACAGAGAAAACGATATGAAGTGCAGAAAACACTATTTATAGTCGCGTGTGGCGCTGGGGAAGGGGGGGGGGTGAATTTTTTTTTCCTCTTTCCTATAGGGGGCATCATAGAAAATAATTGAGAAGCACTGCACAAGGTGTTCTTGGAGAGCAGAGGAATACATGCGGAAGAATGCAAGGCTAATCGACCCGGAAAGGCCATTTCCCCAGCAAAGCTCGTAAATAATAATTTTACTCATTGGATGGTGCAGATTTTTTGTTGGATCGAAGCTCGTATCATGGAAAATTTTATATAAAAGACACTCGTAAGTCAAGGTACCACAGTTCATTCATTCATTTTCTGAACCACTTAATCCTAATTAGGGTTGCAGGAAAACGGGCACCCATCTCAGCCAACTCTGTGCAAGGGCGGGGTACACTCTGGACAGCTCGCCAGGCAATTGCAGTATAAATTATTATCTTATTTAAAAAAAAAAATTACACAGTATATATCGTGACTAAGTATGGTAGGTGTGGTTACTCATCTTTCCAGTGGCCTTAAGCAGTGAACACAGAAATAAGGGTGGTGCTAGAAATAGCTTAGACCATTGATTGTTCAAGTAAGCACAGACTGGATAGGCCATTGCTTGATTAAGATCACCACCGTTTCAAAATAACGGTTGAGTTACATACAAAATCTCATAGTCAACTATACTACCAAAAGTATGTAAACATCAAAGTATTATACTCATAGGTGCTTTTATGAGCATCCAATTGCAGAGTTTGTTCACCCATTGCTTCTAAATGTATTTGATCAGAAATGTCCATTAGAATTTGGAGCATGGCTGTGAGGTTTTTGCTCATTCTCTCACAAGACCATTAGTGAGGGGAGGCACTGATGTCAGGAGAGAAGTCCTGGCATATAGTCAGTGTTCCAGTTCATCTCAAAGGTGCTCGGTGAGGTTGAAGTCAAGAGTCTATGCGGCGTACTCAACTTCTTCCACTCGAACATTGGCAAACCATACCTTCAAGTAGCTGACTTTTTCCCTGTGGAGGTGTCATTAGTTCCAGTGAGGGGGAATTGTAATGTAGAGATATTTTTATACAGTTGCGTGTTTTAAATTTTGGAGAAGGTCCACATATGTGACCTGCTTCAGCATAAAACAGATTGTGTTGTAAGATAGTGTTTTGAGTAAGAGCCAAAGTAAGTTGAGAATGGTTTACTGGTATTAACATGCGATATCGCCAAAAACACATCCTTCAAAGCATAATCTTCAACATGACCAAGTTCAAATATCCATGAGCGCAATCTATTCATGAAGGAATGCTTGTTTAAAACAGGGTTCTATGTTTAAGGTGTGAAAGAATAATGACAATATCCACTTGTTTTTCTGCTTTCATGATTACTCATGGTATTCCTTTATTACCAATATTCATTACCAAAATACTCTTATCTACTTACAGAGTCCCAGAAGGTCGCTAGTATGATTGTGCTGATTGGTCAAGAGACAGACTCATTTAGTTTGTACACGTTAGTGAATTTCAAATGCTGTAACTGTAATTGCTATTTTCTCAAAAGTAAAATTTGCTGATTAGCGACATACCAATGTATGCTATAATCTTATATTATACCTCATTTTGAAGCATATTAAATTCTCTTTCCAAATATATGAATATCACAGCATGTCAAATTTCCTACTTGATCCATATTATGCTGGAGCAGGTCACATATGAGTTTGGTGATCATGTTTTTTGTTTCATGCTTTTGGCCAGATTGTACAATTTACATTTTTAAAAAGAGGTTCTCTCTAGCACCCTAAAAAGGTTAAAAAATAAAGATAAAAAGGTTCTCTGTAGAACTGTAAAAGTTTATTCATTTTGTGTTTAGAAATTAAGAATCATTTAAAGACTTTAAGAAAAACCTGAGCAGAAATATAGAATTTTTAAGCATGTACAAACCTTTTCTCTATAAATACATGCAATTGTATGTGAAAATATTATTGCACCATATAGTAAATACATGACTTCATTGTGGTTTAGGGTATAGAATATCGAGCTATAAACTCCTGCCAGATTGTAGGGTCTCCATTTGATGACACTTCCATCATGCATGATGGATAACCTGGGGAGATGATGGATAACCTGGAAAGTTGCATTTGAGCAGCTGCTTTATGTCGTTCACAGGAGTAAAAGATAAGCCAGTCCTTTAATGGTTCTTAATTATCATTGCTGTTGTTAGGTAGAATTGCGTCACAGTCTTCAGAGAACAATTCCTACTTCCACCAGCACCACTGACTGATACAGAACAGATACAACTATCAATAGTTCTTCATTTGGATTATTCACCAAATCATGTTGTACTGCACTGCTAATGATGTCCCCCTCCTACACACACACACCACGAACACACAACACACACACACACACACACACACACACCCAACACAAACACCACACACACACACACACACACACACACACACACACCCAACACAAACACCACACACACACACACACACACACACACACACACATACACACACACACACACACACACACACACACACACCACACACAATATCCTCCATATTTTCTGCTTCACTTTTGTATGTTAGCCTACAGCTGCTTGTCCCACTATCAAAAACAGTCTATCATGCAAAATCTGTAAGTTAAATTGGCTCTTCCAACAGTAATCATGACTATGCGTGCATGCCACAGGCTACACTTTAAGCACATAATTTGTTTATTTGTTATTGCTATTATTATTTGAGTGTAAGTGACTCTTAAAGGATGAGCTTGAGATGAGGAGGGTTATGAATTCTGTTCCTCTCTCTCTCTCTCTCTCGCTCTCTCTCACTCACTCATTCTTCTTGTCTATTACTCTTTTTTCTGACTGCTGTTTTTTGCTCTGTCGATCCATCGCACTCCATTTTTTGTCCATCTCTTGTCTTTATCCTACCTTTAGTCTCTCATGTGGACTCTATCACCCTCACTCTTCTACTGTCCTCTTCTTTCTCTATCTTTCTCTTTTAGACTCTCACTACTCTGTATTTCTCCCTTGGCTCTCTCTCTCTCTCTCTCTCTCTCTCTCTCTCTCTCTCTCTTTCTCTCTCTCTCTCTCTCTCTCTCTCTCATCCATGCGCTCTCTGTCTGCTGGAAGTTAATGAGCCCAGCTCCCCCTGGGGAACACACACTTCCTTTGCCAGAAAGGGAGTGATAGAGAGACAGAAAGCTTAACTCTGAGATGTGTGTAAAGGAGAGAGAGAGAGAGAGACAGAGAAAGAGAAAGAGAGAGAGACATTGCAGAAGAAAATAGTGGGTGAATGGGAGGGGCACTATTTGAGATAAGAGAGAAAGATAGAGAAAAGAATTTACAGAAGGAATCAAGAGTAGGTAAGAGTGGACATGTGCTCTCACCGTGATAGAAAAAAACAAAAAAACAAAAATATGCATCAGAGAGAGGACTTGGTTCTCTTGAAAACACTGTCCTAGCATTGACTAGGGAAAACACTAATAAGGAACGAGAAAGGATGGTGAAATTGAAGGAAGGCGTGAAGGTGATGCACAGAGTAAAGAGGAGACGCTGCAGGGTTTTAATTCAAGACTGAGTGAAAGACGACTCTCACGAACATATGCCTGTCCTGGTGTGAGCATGTGTGCAGGCCTACATGAGAACCTTGGTGCGTGCTCATGAGATGGAATGCGCACAAGGCAGCCATTGTTGTTTAAACAGGCAGCCAGCAGCTTTTCTCCTTGGCAACGGGCTCTGCAGCGGTGTCTCCCACGGCAACAGTGGAACAGAGGTGCTCTGGGTTCAGGCTGTGTGTTTGCGAGTATGCGTGTGTTCATGTGCACAATGGTCATGTCAGGAAGTTAGGGCAGTCGTGGAGAGGCCCCTCTCCAAAACGCTAGCCTCAAGGTCTCACTCAATATGTGTGTATGCACTTGTCAGTGTGTTTTCCTACACTGCACAGAGAGAGAGGCAGTGGGTGAGTGAGCTGCCATGAATGAGACACAGAAAGGATAGACACAGCTTTAAAGGACAAATTGCAGTGAAAGAATGAGGCTAGGTTGAAAGTGGCTGAAAGCGAAGATACAGTCGAAGTTGAGATCTTTAAAGACATGAGGGAGGAAAGATAAGAAATATAGGATAGAAGATCTACATGATACATGATAGAACAACTAAAATGATCATTAAGAATAATTAAAACACAGTTATTCATCATTCATTTACTCAATTACTGAACTTGCTTACTCCTGCTCGGGCTACACGGAGGCCGGAGACTATCCCAG
>CM045728.1:71582349-71589849 GCA_024760905.1 Plotosus lineatus | reverse complement strand
CCCAGAGCACCACAGCACATGTTTCTGCTCCACTCCTTTACTCTTCTCTCCCTGCTTCCCTTCTCCTCGCCAGTTAGTAATAAGAACCATGTGCAAAAGCAACAGTGATGGATGGAAATGTGTGTGTATAAGAGCTTGTGTGAGAGAAAGGAAAAAGAAAGGAAGAGAGTGGGAGTGAGAGTGAGCATGGTATGGGCTTTTCAACTGTAGCTGTCTGTTTGTCATTACAGACTTATCAATTTTTGCTTTATAAAAAATAATAAAACAGAAAATATGCAATACTGTGCAAAAATCTTAGGCACAATAAAGGAAATTCTATTCTAAAAATGCTTTCAAAAGCAGTGGTGTGAAAACTTTCTAAGTAGTGAAACATTTATTGTGCTGACCAATAATACAACTGTTATACTATATTTCATCCTGTGCATTTTAATTAAAATGGTTTAAACTCTATGACATACACGCTCATGTAGCGTCTAAGGAAACTGGTTGGTAGGTTCATAGAGGTTGGTACAGTGTCTCTGACTTTGCAGGTAAAATTCCAAACAGTCTTGATGGATTTTTTGTGATGATGACATCTCAGTTATAGTAATAATAATACGATATATTACTTAAAAGATATGTCTCTGTAACACTCTTTTTTTCACACACCAATGCAGAATGTATAAAATAGGCAAGCAAGAGGGAAAAATTACAAAAATGCATTGCACTTCATACTTCTGCACAGTAATTATCTCCCACTTTTATTTTAACTTTTATTTTGAGGTTAATATGTAGGCATTCATTTTTGTCTGTCCTCGGTTGTTTCAGCTGAATAAAAGTATGCCAAGATCCCAAGATCCTTTGACCCTCTGAGGGGTCTCTTTGGTCCATACATACAAGCTCTGGTTTCCATAACACTCCAGCCCTTCTGACACTACTGTACTGTACTCATCCCTATGCTGCCCCCTGTTGATTACTCTTTACACTTCATTGTTTAACTTCTATCTGCATTGTCCAAGAATTAGTGTGTGTGTGTGTGTGTGTGTGTGTGTGTGTGTGTGTGTGTGTGTGTGTGTTTGAAGCGAGGTGCACGACTCCAGTCATGTGATCCCAATGATGTTTAATAATTGTTTTAGTATAATATTATGTTTAGTTGAAAACTTATCTATCCAAATACAGTACTGTGTAATAAATAGGTAACTTGCAAAAATTATTTATTCCAATTATTAATTATTTAACACATAGTCTGGCTACTGTGGTACAAGCTGTATTGCTATGGTACAAACTGTTTTCTCAAGCAACTGCACTGGGTAGGAAAACTGTAACCATGGTTACCACTCCCCACATATTCTATTGCCAGGGTTACAATGATTCTCTAAGTGTATCACTATGGTAACAGTTGTCCTTTTGTCCACAGGGATAACACGAAATATGACCATAGCAACATAAAAGGTAAGAACAATTACAAATTTACATTAAATCATAATCATAAAATTCAAAACAATCTTATTGATATTCACTGTAATAAATATGTGTTTATGTTGTTATATAATGTTTGTACTGTTTATACTATTAATTCACTAATATTATTCCACAGATAAACATTGCCGGATAATTTTCAAGGATTTATATTCCTGAAATCTGAAGTGCTTGTTTATTGGCAGTCTTGTACTCAGACACAGCCATTTATTTGCTGCCTAAATTATATATGTGTGCTAGAGCAGCTTATCAACTTAAAAGGCAATGAGTCGACTGTCAGGCCGTCTCCGATCTGGAAGTGTGCGTTTGGTTTGTGAAGCCCTTGCTGGGGAAGACTGCAGTGAAGCTGAAGCTTCCTGGATGGGAGACATGGGACCTGGAGTCACTTCACCAGGGGCAAGTGCCTCTGATCCAGCTGCTTCTCTACACTACAGACTGTTTTCACCTCCTTCTCTTGCTAATGGTCTACGTAATCATGATGACCAGTTTCAGCGAAGAGCAAGAAGACGCAGACAGATGGATCACATGGAGCAAATGAACATGCATGAACAACTTCACATTCAGTCTCACACACATCCACCAGTGCACATACATCCGCAACCACATTCACAACAGCAGAGCACTCATACAGATCAAGCCAACTCACATCTACAATCTCAAATCCATGTTCAAATAGATACCCACATGCACACTGAGAGAGATATAATGATGCACAAACATTCACATTCAGAGATGGTCAGGTCTTCAACTGTGGAAGAGGACACCTCTCTTGTCCCAGAGGACCTCTCTATAACTTCAAAGACTGAGACATACACTTCCCTTGTTCATTCTGCCCATCCAGTGCATACCAACCAACTCTCACAAAACTATTCAGTCCTTCAACCAAACCCCGTGTCTACAAGCAAGGTAGATATAGAGAAACCCTCTAATACCAGTAACTTGGAGAGAAATCCAATATCTAACCCCGAATTAGGTCACAGTTCTGGTGCAACCCACAATCCTGTCTCCACCCCTCTGGAGGCTGAGCGGAAGTATACCCTGAGGAGTTCTGGACGGCCGCGTTTCCCATGCCACCTTCGAAAGTCATGTCGTTTACGCAGAGCTGCAGAGGATAATGTAATGAAAAGGGAAGTAGAACAAAAAGAGTCAGAGGAGGACAGGAACATCTGGAGAGAAGAAGAGATTAGACCAAGGGAAGAGAGTTCTCTAGAAGTAGCTATGACTGCTTCATCCCTTGAGGATTCACCAGCTCCTACTAATTCAATTCGTATGGTGCCAAATCAGAGTGCTGGAATAACATTTGGGAAGGCAGAGAGTGAAGGCAGTCCTGTGATTCAGAATTCACAGAGAGCTAAACAACGAGGTCGTTTTTTAGGTATGAGAAAAATAGTGGTGAAAATCGCAAGAATCCCTGTGCATCTTAGTCGACGACAGAAAAGTTATAGAATCTCTTCTTTAGAGCCTGTGGCAGCAGCAACACATGGGGAAGGATGTACTGCGGGAGAGACACCAGAAAGAGGATCTGGTGGAGAGGTGGGTTCACAACTCTCAAGGGAGCCCACTGCTCTTCTGCGCATGAAAAACAATGGGAAGAGTGTAATGGTGATGTTTCCTCCAGGAGAGCCACCAGTCATCTTGAAACGCAGAAGGGGCCGTCCCCCTAAGCAAGCTTTACCAGGTCAGCCTGATATGCGTGAGACTAGAGCTGGGGCTGCAAGCGCTGCAGAGCCTAAGAAACCCAGGAGGCGTAGAAGAGTCAAGCTTCCTTCCCCTCTGCCCTCGTATGTTAATGATACCAATGATGTTAAAGTAGAATATGCAGATGTTCTCTCTAAACTAGCGTTCTTAAACCGGCAACCTCCTAGTACTGGCCGCTGCTCCCCACCACGGTGTTGGACACCAACTGAACCTGAGACCTTTCACGCATCTCCGGAAAACCCAAATCTGTCCACACTACTGCATCGTCTCACAGGATTCCGTAGGAGAGGTGGTCGTGCAGGCTGTATGGGAGGAAGGGGAGGTGGTATGACTGGGTGCTCAGAGGCTTTTAAGAGATCATTCAGTGATTTCTTTGAGACAATTGGTAAAAAGCGTAAAGTTCCTCCGTCTGAACCAGGAACTCCACGAAAAAGAGGAAAAGGAGTTGGTGGTGGAATGAAGAGGGCAACATTGAGTGAGCAAGGTAGCCTGGTGTCAGGGGAAAAAATAAGAAAGCGTCGGTCACGCAAGAATGGAACATTAAAAGGTGGCCAGGGTGTTTTGGATCAAGACTGGCAAAATGGAAATAGTGGGTGGGGGGATAAGTGTGATCCAGTTAGTTACCAGGGTTCGTGTTCACCTCGTGGAAATTTTCCACTATTCGAGCCTGGCAAGGTGGGTGCCTACCATAGCCCTGGAATGAGAGGAACTGGCAGTGCAGAGGAATGTCAGGGAATGTTTGCAGGATACTTTCGTTCTTTACTAGATTCAGATGACTCCTCGGATTTGCTGGACATCTCTATGTCCAGCCCTACAGGGCACCAGGACACTCGTAAAATCACTCAAGGATATGAGGGTAGCAGTCCAGGTGGAGCCAATTGCTGGTCTCCTGCTTTCCCTAAGAGAAGCCCTAAAGTAGCAGGTTGTCCTGGGGAGGGAAGCTCCTTTTCCTCGGTCCAATCACATAGCAGCTCTGCAACTAGAACCCAATATTTATACAATGTCTCCCAAACATCTCCGACTGCATCTTTCCCCAAATCTCCTGCTCTTTCCCTCTCTCGGTCACCAAGTTCTCCTCATCCTTCTTCCGGTTGTTTTTCCCAGTACTCCTCCAATTATAGTGGAAATGTGCCTCAAGGAGCAGGCGTTTGCCCTGTGACTCAGCAACAGCACAGATCGAGTGACTGCAGCTTTGCCTATGGCACGAAAACCTCCCTTGCCTCTTCAACACAATGCCACATTAATTATTCAAGTTATCAAGTCTCTGCCAAACGACATTATAGTTCATGTCCTGGGCCTCCCAATGTACCCATGCAGCAGAATGAGTCTGTTGGTCCATCATCCCCAAGTGGGAGTTACATGTCAATATCAAAGACTAGCTCCTTCTCATCATCTTCTTCTCCTCCTGAAGGTTCCAGACAATACCAAGGCTCTGCTCCATGGGGTTACAGACAAGGGGGACCTACCTGGGGTGGTGATGGATTTGGTACTCACCACTTCCATGGCTACTCTGACTATGGAGTTACTGGAACGAGCTCTGAGTCGAAAGATATCCTAGATATTTCAAATTACACACCCCAAAAAGCAAAACAGCGTCCTTGCCCCGACACTTTTTCTGAGTCCTCTTCTGATTCTTCCCACACAGGTATAGGAAGCATGGGGGGGACATTCTACCCTCGGGATCCACCAGTGACTGAAGGGCAATCAAGCCTGTCAAGCCTGGAAAAGCTAATGTTAGATTGGAATGAAAATTCTGCAGGCCCCTCATATAATTGGAGTCACAGTGTTTTGTTTCAAGGTGGGACGAAACCAGGAAGAGGACGAAAGAAACGGTCTGAAGCACAGATTGAAAAGGAAACAGGCCATATGCCCCCAGGATCACCTGCAAGTCCCTCTGTACAGGGAGGTGGACCAAAGCGTAGTGCTTCTGCAGGCCGTCAGCCTAGGGGGAGTAGGGGCAGAGGAAGTTTTTCTCCCTGCCAAAGAGAACGATCCTTACCACCAAAGTCCAAACTTCAGAAGCCTGCTACTCCCACGACAGCAGGACAGATGACTTCACCAGGGGTTTTATACCAGGAAACATTAGATTACTACAGTGGCGATAGCAGTAGCCTTTCACCACTTAGCCATGCCCCTGAGCTCTGTGAATATCCATCTCCTTACTCTGCCCACACCTCTACTCCATCTTCTGATGAAAGATTTGGCCATATTTACCCTTCTGAATCTGCCTCTCTTTCTCCCAGCCTCTCAACCCAAACAGATATCCTAAAGCATCACCCCAAACCTACACCTGTTCCACAGACATATGGACATACTACCAGGACATTCAGCCCTACACTATCGCCTAGCCCTCGCCTTCCACCACAGTGTAGCTCAGCCATGAGTCCACACCGTGTTCCAAAGGAACAGTTTCAACAGTATGACTCACCCAGTTACAGTAGCTCCCCTTGCTGGTACGGACATGGTGGGAGTGTGGCTCATAGTCCACAGAGCTATGAAGAGCTGCGCCCCACTGCCGTTGCTATGCCCTCACACAAACGGGACATGTCTCTCATTAGCCCTGGGTTGAGAGCACCATCCCATTCTCCTTATACGGCATCTTTAGTCAGAGGACATACTTTGTCCTCTTCTTGCGTGGGTGGGAGTCAAGACTCTTCTCCTCAGCATGACGAGCTGGGTTATCATGGTAATATGGACAGCTATGCACCCATAGGGCACCGTTATGTGTCCCAAAGTTCCCGAGGGGGGGTTCTCTGCCAACTGTTGGATCAACCCAGTGATGATGGCTTTACTGTCACCAGCCTGTAGTTAGCATTATTGCACCATCCCAATACAGGTGAGAGATTAAGTTTGCAGTTCTGCTTGAGACAAAGATAATCAAGTATACAGTATTAACATTACATTTGTAATTATTAAATAGCACTCAAAAAAAGATCTCATGGTCAATAACCTTGGTGAGTTGTCATCATTGCTTATACAGTGTCTCTTTCTTTTCTACAGATGAATTCGACTATACCATTTTCATATTTCTAATATTTTATAAGAATGTGATGTTACAGAAGAGACTTGTTAGATAGGATTTAAGACATTTGGAACTGTGGACTAAGATGATTTGTTCAGCAGTGACAATCAAGACACACACACACACACACACACACACACACACACACACACACACACACATACACACATACAAGTGAAACTGCACATGCATACACAGATATATGCTCCTACATGCACAAGATCAGTTGTGAAGCTTGGGTGGACTTTTTTTTCTGGACGACTGGACATACTGCTTATGTCAACTAGAAGAACTTCTCTGCTGAACTGCAGAAATACTCAGAATGCAAATATTAGTCATTTAAACAGAAACCCAGATATGCCTGCAACAGTTGTTCAATCTGATGTGAGAGATCATGCAAAAAGTTTTTGAACTTCACACGATCTCTCTGGTTTATTTTCCTCTGCTCTGATTCTCTTTCTGTGTCTATCTGTCTCTTCTCGTCAGCATCAACTCTGGCCATGTCAATAGAGATTACAACTACCACCTTTGCAGGGTTTTGGACCCTGTTCCCTACACAGACTTTAACCCTCTTATCCCACCTTATGTGATGTCTGCTTTAAAATACCAGCATCTGTACATAAGTCACACCAACCAACTCAGCGCCAGAAATAACAATGCAATGACATAAATTACTGAAGTAAAGAAATTACAGAAATGGAGAAATGTTTGCAAAGGCTGTAAGTTTATAAGAAAATTATCATGAGAATGTTACAGAATTTCTGTTATGACATGATGTCAATTTATAAGTAACTTTAAATGGTTCCACTTGATGCTGTACAAATAGATACTGCAATCGTTTTTGATCAAGGGTATGGTTTTGTCAAGTAGGGTTTGTCTGAATGAAATGCCTTCTTTCCCTGATGTTGATCACGGCCTGCAGCATGGTCATACCCTGCCCAACACCCAGTTCTTGTCTCTGTATTTTTGTAATTTTCTGTCAGGAGGACAGACACTCATGCACTGACCCCAAAGATGCTGCTCTGGCAAAGGTGCTGAGAGGCCAGTCATTCTGAGCATGGAGGTCTGGAACTCAGGGTGTGGACAATGCCTATTCTCCTACTCATTCTGCTACCCCTCCTTTTTTCTCTCTCCACTGTTCCTATTTCTTGTGGTCTGCTGTGTCGTACAGTGATTTTTTTGTGATGAAATACTGTATCTGTCTGTTCCATATTCTGTATCTAAGGTGGGAATATTTAAATACACATTCTGTTCTTATCATTGCGTAACCATGTCCTGACTCTGCTGTCTGGAGTGGTGTAAATTGGTGTGAGAATGTTACA
>CM045728.1:71529849-71567349 GCA_024760905.1 Plotosus lineatus | reverse complement strand
TTGCAGTCTGGATGGGAAGGATGAAGTAATTCTGGAATCCACATTAAATCTGAGATGTGAGGTGCATCGCTTTGACCCTAGTACCCGACACAATCATAGTAGTGGCTCTGGATATGGATCTGTCCACCAACATCAAGCTTGGCTTGATTGGAGACGCCCACAGACTCGAACTCACAGGGGAGTTTTGGGACGTATACCTCGCAGCCTCTTAGACATCATGGACTCACTGGGACACAGCATGGTACTGTCACACATCTCTTTTCTCATTTTCATTCTGATGGCAGCCCAGAATCCCCTGGCTGATGCTTTATCACCATGGAGATGTCTGTGGTCACGCATGGCTACCATGGCAACAGTGTCTGGTGACTCACATAGAGATGTGATGCCCTCAGAGAATATATGTGCACATTGTTGTTAATCTTTGATCATTAAACATAGGCTGCACTTACTCCATGAGGAACATAGGAGTTCCTTCGAACACCTCACTTTAAATCCTCTCTGCTTTGTATATTCATTTCAATGTAAATATGTTTATCAAATATTGCATTAAAGTACCAGTGTCATTTACTGGGCAAAATACATATGAGTCAGAAGAGAAAAATGCTTCAAAGCTTAATGCTCTTGAGCTGTTGAGAGCGTCTCCGCCAACCTGTATAGGACTCATGTAACACGTCAGATGCTTTATATGCCATCAGAACTCATTTTCAGCAATAATTGCCCAGTTTCACACAGCAAAAAAGCAGATTAGATATTAGACATAGTAAAATTAATGAGAAATAATAGATCTTATGAGCATACACTCATTGTTGCATATAGGAAATAAAGGTGACTGGCTACACTTCCCCTAATATTGGCAGAACTCCTCTACACCCCCCCCCTTCTTCTTCTTTTACTTTCAGCTGCTCCCTTCAGGGGTCGCCACAGCAAATCATCCGCCTCCACCTCACCCTGTCCTCCGTATCTTCTTTTCTGACTCCAACGACCTTCATGTCTTCCTTCACCACATCCATAAATCTCTTCTTTGGTCTTCCTCGAGGCCTTCTGCCTGGTAGTTCCAACCTCAGCATCCTACTGCCAATATACTCACTATCCCTCCTCTGTACATGTCCAAACCATCTCAATCTAGCCTCTCTGACTTTGTCTCCAAAACATCTTACGTGGGCTGTCCCTCTGATATACTCATTTCTGATCCTATCCATCCTCGTTACTCCCAGAGACAACCTCAACATTTTCATCTCCGCTACCTCCAGCTCTGCCTCCTGCCTTTTCCTCGGCGCCACTGTTTCTAAACCATACAACATCGCTGGCCTCACCACCATCTTGTACACTTTTCCCTTCATTCTTGCTGACACGCTCCTATCGCACATCACACCGGACACTTTTCTCCAACCATTCCAGCCTGCCTGCACACGCTTCTTCACCTCTTTTCCACACTCTCCATTGCTCTGGATTGTTGAGCCTAAGTACTTAAAATCCTCCACCTTCGTTATCTCTGCTCCCTGTAACATCACCTTTCCTCCTGGGTCCTTCTCATTCACACACATGTATTCTGATTTTCTGAGGTTAACCTTCATTCCCCTCCTTTCCAAGGCATACCTCCACCTCTCTAGATTTTCCTGCACTTGTTCTCTGCTCTCACTACAGATCACAATGTCATCTGCAAACATCATAGTCCATGGAGATTCTTGTCTCACCTCATCTGTCAGCCTGTCCATCACCATAGCAAACAAGAAGGGGCTCAGAGCTGACCCTTGATGCAGTCCCACCTCCACCTTGAACTCTTCTGTCACACCGACAGCACACCTCACCACTGTCTGACATCTCTCATACACGTCCTGCACCACTCTAACATACTTCTCTGCCACTCCAGACTTCCTCATGCAATACCACAGTTCCTCTCTCGGCACCTTGTCATATGCTTTCCCCAGATCCACAAAGGCACAATGCAGCTCCTTCTAACCTTCTCTGTACTTCTCTATTAACATCCTCAAAGCAAACACTGCATCTGTGGTGCTCTTTCTTGGCATGAAACCAAACTGTTGTTCACAAATGCTGACCTGTGCCCTTAGTCTAGCTTCCACTATTCTTTCCCATAACTTCATTGTATGGCTCATCAACTTTATCCCTCTGTAGTTGCTGCAACTCTGCACATCGCCCTTGTTCTTAAAAATGGGCACCAGCACACTTCTCCTCCACTCCTCCGGCATCTGCTCACTCTCTAGTACCTTGTTGAATGTTCTTGTCAGACAATCTACTGCTACCTCTCCTAGACACTTCCATACCTCCACAGGTATGTCGTCAAGACCAACTGCCTTTCCATTCTTCATCCTCTTCAGTGCCCTCCTCACTTCACCCTTACTGATCTTTGATACATCCTGCTCCTCAATGGTCACCTCTTATACTCTTTTTTCTCTCTCATTTTCCTCATTCATCAGCTCTTCAAAGTACTCTTTCCATCTTCCCAGCACACTTCTGTCATCAGTCAATACATTTCCCTCTCTGTCCTTTATCAATCTAACTTGCTGCACGTCCTTCCCATCTCTATTTCTCTGCTGTGCCAACCTGTATAAATCATTTTCTCCCTCTTTACTATCCAACCTATCATACAAGTCATCATACGCCCTCTGTTTGGCCTTAGCCATTGCTACTTTCGCCTTACGCTGTGTCTCCCTGTACTCCTGTTTACTCTCTTCGGTCCTCCCAATGTCCCACTTCTTCTTAGCTAACCTCTTCCTTTGTACACACTCCTGCCCTTCCTCATTTCACCACCAAGTCTCCTTATCTACTTTCCTTCCAGAGGACACACCAAGTACTCTCCTACCTGTGTCCCTGATCACATTTGCTGTAGTTGTCCAGTCATTTGGAAGCACTTCCTGGCCACCCAAAGCCTGTTTCAACTCCTCCTTGAAGACAACACGACACTCTTCCTTTTTCAGCTTCCACCACTTTGTCTTCTGCTCTGCCTTTGCCTTTTTCACCTTTCTCACCATCAGAGTCATCCTGCACACCACCATCCTATGCTGTTTGGCAACACTCTCACCCACTATGACTTTGCAGTCACTGACTTCCTTCAAATTACATCGCCTACACAAGATGTAGTTTACCTGTGTGCTCCTACCTCCGCTTTTATAAGTCACCCTATGCTCCTGTTTCTTCTGGAAGAAAGTATTCACCACAGCCATTTCCATCCTTTTTGCAAAATCTATCAACATCTGTCCTTCTGCGTTCCTGTCCTGGATACCAAACCTGCCCATCACTTCCTCGTCCCCTCTGTTGCCTGCACCAACATGTCCATTGAAGTCTGCACCAATGACCACTCTTTCACCTCTGGGGGTACTCTGCATCACTTCATCTAAGTCACTCCAGAATCTCTCCTTCTCTTCGAGCTCACATCCTGCCTGTGGGGCATAAGCACTAACAACATTGAGCATTACACCTTCAATTTCTAACTTGAGACTCACTCTGTCACTACCCCCCCAAAAAACCAATGTGTATATATGTCTTCATTCCAGCTTTTTCCCTTTTACTCGGAAGTCGCCACAGCGAATCATCTGATTTGCATGTTTGATTTGGCAGAGGTTTTTACGTCGGATGCCCTTCCTGTCACAACCTTTTTAGCAAGGGACAGAAACACGCTGACGACTTTGCAGCCTACTCTTTACGAAAGTCAGCAATGGTTCTTTTACATGAACCTCTCACCATAGACAGTGAGAGACATGACCCACCTTTGATAACCCAGTTAACTGCACTGGGGGGACAGTGACAACCTTGTGGAGAGTTGGACTTGAACCCCCAACCTTTGGGTCAGCGATCCAGCGCCCTATACCACTAGACCACCACTGCCCCGTGTGTGTGTGTGTGTGTATATATATACACACACACTAGTCCTTCTAAAAAAAAATTAGCATATTGTGATAAACTTAATTATTTTCTGTAATGTACTGATAAAAATTAAACTTTCATATATTTTAGATTCATTGCACACCAACTGAAATATTTCAGGTCTTTTATTGTTTTAATACTGATGATTTTGGCATACAGCTCATGAAAACACAAAATTCTTATCTCAAAAAATTAGCATATTTCATCCGACCAATAAAAAAAAGTGTTTTTAATATAAAAAAGTCAACCTTCAAATAATTATGTTCAGTTATGCACTCAAAACTTGGTCGGGAATCCTTTTGCAGAAATGACTGCTTCAATGCGGCGTGGCATGGAGGCAATCAGCCTGTGGCACTGCTGAGGTGTTATGGAGGCCCAGGATGCTTCGATAGCGACTTTAAGCTCATCCACAGTGTTGGGTCTGATGTGTCTCAACTTTCTCTTCACAATATCCCACAGATTCTCTATGGGCTTCAGGTCAGGAGAGTTGGTAGGCCAATTGAGCACAGTAACACCATGGTGAGTAAACCATTTAGCAGTGGTTTTGGCACTGTGAGCAGGTGCCAGGTCGTGCTGAAAAATGAAATCTTCATCTCCATAAAGCTTTCCAGCAGATGGAAGCATGAAGTGCTCCAAAATCTCCTGATAGCTAGCTGCATTGACCCCGTCCTTGATAAAACACAGTGGACCAACACCAGCAGCTACATGGCACCCCAGACCATCACTGACTGTGGGTACTTGACACTGGACTTCAGGCATTTTGGCATTTCCTTCTCCCCAGTCTTCCTCCAGACTCTGGCACCTTGATTTCCGAATGACATGCAAAATTTGCTTTCATCCGAAAAAAGTACTTTGGACCACTGAGCAACAGTCCAGCACTGCTTCTCTGTAGCCCAGGTCAGGCACTTCTGCCGTTGTTTCTGGTTCACAAGTGGCTTGACCTGGGGAATGCGGCACCTGTAGCCCAGTCCACTGCTTCCACAGGTCCCCCAAGGTCTGGAATCGGCCCTTCTCCACAATCTTCCTCAGGGTCCGGTCACCTCTTCTGGTTGTGCAGCGTTTTCTGCCACACTTTTTCCTTCCCACAGACGTCCCACTGAGGTGGCTTGATACAGCACTCTGGGAACAGCCTATTTGCTCAGAGATTTCTTTCTGTGTCTTACCCTCTTGCTTGAGCGTGTCAATGATGGCCTTCTGGACAGCAGTCAGGTCGGCAGTCTTACCCATGATTGCGGTTTTGAGTAATGAACCAGGCTGGGAGTTTTTAAAAGCCTCAGGAATCTTTTGCAGGTGTTCAGAGTTAATTGGTTGATTCAGATGATTAGGTTAATAGCTCGTTTAGACTACCTGAACATGATATGCTAATTTTTTGAGATAGGAATTTTGGGTTTTCATGAGCTGTGTGCCAAAATCATCAGCATTAAAACAATAAAAGACCTGAAATATTTCAGTTGGTGTGAAATGAATCTAAAATATATGAAAATGTCATTTCTATCAGTACATTACAGAAAATACTGAACTTTATCACAATATGCTAATTTTTTGAGAAGGACTAGTATATATATATATATATAGTATTTATTATATACATTTGGTTTTCCTAGACAGAAAACTACACTGTAATGCAGCCGTGAGGGGGGGGCACAAACCAGTGTCTCTCCCTCACGCCGGTCCCAAGCCCGGATAAATGCAGAGGGTTGCGTCAGGAAGGGCATCCGGCGTAAAACAAATGCCAAATAAACTATGCGAATCACAAGAAAGAATGACATACCGGATCGGTCGAGGCCCGGGTTAACAACGACCGCCATCAGTGCCGTCAACCAACAGGGTGCTGATGGAAATTGGACTACTGTTGGTCGTAAGACGCCAAGAAGGAGAGGCGGGAGGCGTGTCCGTTGCCAGAGAGAGAAGAGGAAAGGCATGAGCCTAGGACTGAAAGTAGGGACTTTGAATGTTGGAACTATGACAGGAAAAGGTAGAGAGCTGGCTGACATGATGCAGAGGAGGAAGGTGGACATACTGTGTGTTCAGGAGACCAGGTAGGAATCATCTTGAAGGAGGAGCAGGGTTTAAGCTGTTTTATCACGGTGTGGATGGGAAGAGAAATGGAGTCGGAGTCATCTTGAAGGAGGAGTTCTAGAATGTTCTAGAAGTGAAAAGAGTGTCAGACAGAGTGATGAGTCTCAAGTTAGAAATTAAAGGTGTGATGGTCAATGTTGTTAGTGCTTATGCCCCACAGACAGGATGAGCGAGAAGAGAAGGAGCGATTCTGGAGGGAGTTAGATCAAGTGATGCAGAGTACCCCCAGAGGTGAAAGAGTGGTTATTGGGGCAGACTTCAATGGACATGTTGATGCAGGAAACAGAGGGGACGAGGAAGTGACGGGGAGGGTTGGTATCCAGGACAGGAACGATAGAAGGACAGATGTTGGTAGATTTTGCAAAAGGATGGAAATGGCTGTGGTGAATACTTTCTTCCAGAAGAGAGAGGAGCATAGGGTGACTTATAAAAGTGGAGGTAGGAGCACACAGGTAGACTACATCTTGTGCAGGCGATGTAATTTAAAGGAAGTCAGTGACTGCAAAGTAGTAGGCGGTGAGAGTGTTGCCAAACAGCATAGGATGGTGGTGTGCAGGATGATGCTGATGGTGAGGAAGGTGAAGAAGGCAAAGGCAGAGCAGAAGACAAAGTGGTGGAAGTTGAAAAGGAAGAGTGTCGGGTTGTCTTCAAGGAGGAGTTGAAACAGGCTTTGGGTGGTCAGGAAGTGCTTCCAGATGACTGGACAACTACAGCGAATGTGATCAGGGACACAGGTAGGAGAATACTTGGTGTGTCATCTGGAAGGAAAGTAGATAAGGAGACTTGGTGGTGGAATGAGGAAGTGCAGGAGTGTGTACAAAGGAAGAGATTAGCTAAGAAGAAGTGGGACATTGACAAAACCGAAGAGAGTAAACAGGAGTACAGGGAGACGAGCGTGAAGGCAAAGGTAGCAGTGTCAAAGGCCAAACAGAGCGCTTGATGACTTGTATGCTCGGTTGGAAAGTAAGGAGGGAGAAAATGATTTATACAGGTTGGCACAGCAGAGAAATAGAGATGGGAAGGACGTGCAGCAAGTTAGATTGATAAAGGACAGAGAGGGAAATGTATTGACTGATGACAGAAGTGTGCTGGGAAGAAGATGGAAAGAGTACTTTGAAGAGCTGATGAATGAGGAAAATGAGAGAGAAAAAGAGGAGAAGAGGTGACTGTTGAGGACCAGGAAGTAGCAAAGATTAGTAAGGGTGAAGTGAGGAGGGCATTGAAGAGGATGAAGAATGGAAAGGCAGTTGGTCCTGATGACATACCGGTGGAGGTATGGAAGTGTCTAGGAGAGGTAGCAGTAGATTTTCTGACAAGAACATTTAACAAGGTCTTAGAGAGTGAGAGGATGCCAGAGGAATGGAGCAGAAGTGTGCTGGTGCCCATTTTTAAGAACAAGGGAGACGTGGAGAGGTGTGGGAACTACAGAGGATAAAGTTGATGAGCCATACGATGAAGTTATGGGAAAGAATAGTGGAAGCTAGACTAAGGGCAGAAGTCAGCATTTGTGAACAACAGTTTGGTTTCATGCCCAGAAAGAGCACCACAGATGCAGTGTTTGCCTTGAGGATGTTAATAGAGAAGTACAGAGAAGGTCAGACGGAGCTGCATTGTGCCTTTGTGGATCTGGAGAAAGCATATGACAGGGTGCCGAGAGAAGAACTGTGGTATTGCATGAGGAAGTCTGGAGTGGCAGAGAAGTATGTTAGAGTGGTGCAGGACATGTATGAGAGATGTAAGACAGTGGTGAGGTGTGCTGTCGGGTGTGACAGAAGAGTTCAAGGTGGAGGTGGACTGCATCAAGGGTCAGCTCTCAGCCCCTTCTTGTTCGCTATGGTGATGGACAGGCTGACAGACGAGGTTAGACAAGATTCCCATGGACTATGATGTTTGCAGATGACATTGTAATCTGTAGTGAGAGCAGAGAACAAGTGCAGGAAAATCTAGAGAGGTGGAGGTATGCCCTGGAAAGGAGGGGAATGAAGATTAGCCTCAGTAAGACAGAATACATGTGCATGAATGCCAAGGACCAAAGAGGAACGGTGAGATTACAGGGAGCAGAGATAAGAAAGGTGGAGGATTTTAAGTACTTAGGCTCAACAATCCAGAGCAATGGAGAGTGTGGAAAAGAGGTCAAGAAGCGTGTGCAGGCAGGTTGGAATGGTTGGAGAAAAGTGTCCGTGTGATGTGTGAGGGTATCGGCAAAAATGAAAGGAAAAGTGTACAAGACGGTGTTGAGGCCAACGATGCTGTATGGGTTAGAAACAGTGGCCCTGGGGAAAAGACAGGAGTCAGAGTTGGAGGTAGCAGAGATGAAAATGTTGAGGTTCTCTTTGGGAGTAACGAGGATGGATAGGATTAGGAATGAGCACATCAGAGGGACAGCACATGTAAGACGTTTTGGAGACAAAGTCAGAGAGGCTAGATTGAGATGGTTTGGACATGTACAGAGGAGGGATAGTGAGTATATTGGTAATAGGATGCTGAGGCTGGAACTACCAGGCAAAAGGCCTAGAGGAAGACCAAAGAGACGATTCATGGATGTGGTGAAGGAAGACATGAAGGTCGTTGGTGTAAGAGAAGAAGATGCAAAGGATAGGGTGAGATGGAGGCAGATGATTCGCTGTGGCGACCCCTGAAGGGAAAAGCCGAAAGGAAAAGAAGAAGAAGACAGAAAACTACACTGGGGCACAGACACCAATTAGTCATACATTTTTTTCCTGAAATGTGCTGCTGGATCCTGATTCTGGTGTGCGTGCTGCGGTGCACAGACTACAGTATGCACTCTGTACTGTGCCAGGACTGTAAATTCCAGCCTGAGAAATCAGAACTTTTCCTTTTAACAATAGCATAAGTAGCTTGCTATTAAACTGGATACTTTGTGCTGTGTACTGTAACCCACAAATCCATCATGGAGCTGTAACATTGAGAAAAAAAATATTACATTGTGAATAGTCTCACAAACCAGATCTCTAGTTGTTGATAGAAAGTTTGGTACTTTGTGTTCTGAAATGTAAGCCAGGAAGTGCCAATATTCGCTGTTAAAGTCTCTATTTAACCTTGCAAACGACCAATTTCTGGCAGTATTATGGCATTGTGGTTAGCACATCTCCCTCACAGTAGTGAGGTCCTGGATACGAGTCCTGGGCTCAGCAGTGAGGTTTCTGTGTTGCTCTTGCATGTTTTCTTTGTGCATGCTTAGGTTTTCTCCGGTTATTTCGGTCTCCTTGAACACTCCAAAGACATGCACAATAAGCTAATTGGCTGTTTAAAATTTCCCCTTGGTGTGATTGTGAACGTTGTGTGTGTGCTGGCCTTGTTGTGTGTGTGCTTCACTCTGAGTTAGCTGAAATAGCCTCCAGCCTCCCTGTGACCTTAATAAGATTAAGTGGCTCAGCAAATATAATGAATGAATGATTGCATGAATTAAATAATTAAATGACTATCCACAGACCAATTTCTAGCAGTGGCACAGTGGTTAGCACATCCGCCTCACAGTAAGAAGGCCTGGGTTTGATTCCCGGGCTCGGTGTTTCTGTGTGGAGTTTGCATGTTTTCCCAGTGTTCGCATGGGCTTCTTCCAGGTACTCCAGTGTCCAAAAACATGTGCAGTAAGCTAATTGGCTGTTCATAATTGCCCCTAGATGAGAAGAGAGCAAATAAGCATGGGGCAGCCATAGCCTCATGGTTAGAGAAGTGGCTTTGAGACCAAAAGATTGCTGGTTTGATTCTTAAACCAGCAGGAAAAAGGTGTGGCAGTGGGGGAGAGAGCAGCACTTTTCCTTCCTCCACATAAATGGCTGAAGTGAACTTGAGCAAGGCACCTAAGGCCCAACTGCTCTCCGGGCACCCCCAACGTGTGTGTGTGCTCATAGTGTGCTCACTTTTTACGTGTGTGTGTTCACTTTGGATGGGCTAAATGCAGAGGAAATGATTTCCCTTGTGGGATTAATACAGTATGTCAAGTCAAATCAAAATTAAAACAAATCAAAATGGTTGGAAGAGTGTTGGCCCTGTCATGGCCTATTGAACAAGAATCACGACCCTAATTAGGATTAAGTAGCTTAAAAATTAATGAATGAATTATAAATAAATGCCTTAGCCTAACCTAATGTCGAACCTAGCATGGAAATCTGAGATAAGCTTTGTCAAACCAGTTTGAAGGTTCAAGCTTGCTGAATTTTCATTCACATATCATATTCTACTTATCAAAATGCATTGAAAGCCCTTTTACTGACCAATCACTGAAAGTGAAGTAAGAAACTGCGGGGACTTTGCCCTCGGCATCCTAATTTTTCTGCTTTGGAACTAGCTACCATCCTTCTGGAAAACCAGGACGTACTGTCCATAACAGATCCCCGAAATTACTACAGAGATAAATAGAAAATCATCCATCCATTCTCTTCTTTTATCTCCATTTAAATTGTTTTATTTATATTGTATTTTATCCTAACCGGGGATTTAGCTCAGTTGGTAGGGCGTCCGCTTTATCCTCCGGAAGGTCGGAGTTCGAATCCGGCCGCGTCATACCATAAGACGTTAAAATTTGGCAGTTGTTGCTTCCTGCTTAGCGCTCAGCATCAAAAGGATAGAACAACGCAATAACTGGCGCTGCACAGTGGCGACAGGTGCCTAGCGCACAAAGCAAATTTCAATGTATGTAAATGTACTTTAACAATAAAGAGTTGTAAATTGTAATCCTTTTTAATGTGACACTGGGATGGAGTTAAATATTGTATTATTTGCAAGTCACCAATTCAGACAAAACTTTAATGTAATATATCTTCATATAAATTAATTCTATCACTGGGCAAAACACACACACACACACACACACACAGAAAGACCTTCAGTGAGCCCAGGAATCTAACCCAAAAGAACAGGGTCTATTCATCTCCAACATGGAAAGTCTTGGGGGTTTTCCTGGTATGTAGTGGTAAGTACCTATCAAAGGTGGTCCAAGGAAGGACAATCAGTTCACTGGAAATAGTGTCTTGGATTCCCAAGGCTCACTGTTTCATGTGGGCAGCAAAAGCAAGGACATCTGGTCTGATCCCACAAAAGGGCTACTGTAGCACAAATGGTTGAAACATTTCAAGTTGGCAGGCATTGGTGGCCTGGTAGTAAGGTGCTGGATTACTGATCCCATGGTTGGGGGGGTTCAAGCCCTACTATCAATGGATTGTCATTGCACCCCCAGTGCAGCTAACTGGGTTATCAAAGGCTGACCATGTCTCGCACTGTCTATGGTGAAAGGCTGTGAAAGAACCATTGCTGACTTCGTCACGAGTAGGCTGCATAGCCATCGGGATGTTTCTGCCCTGAAATGGCCTGGCAAGCAGTTCAGGGTGTACTCTGCCCTCACCCAGAGTCAGCTGATATGGGCACCAGCCTCCCAGCGACCTTAATTAGGATTAAGCAGTTCAGAAAATGAATTAAATCTGGCTATGATAGAAAAGTGAACACAGTACATTGCAGCTTTCTGTTTATGACGCTGCCCAGTTGTTGTTATGGCTGACTGGTGTATGCTCTGTTCTGTGTTTTCTGTGTCGTGACCTTGTGTCTCATTACTTAAATTTTTATGTGTTTCTCTCTTTAAAGGTGCATGTTTTATGGGCAGACCTGAAGAGTGCAGAATGGCGTGTTTTAGAGAGTTGGGTGCAGGATGGAATTCTCAGACGGATCAGTCAGCTCATTTTGACTGTACATCTACAGTGGGCGGGGTTTGAAGTTGGTGGGAACCAGGCAGAAGTAGTACGATTCTGGTACAGCGTACTGAGTGCTCTGCATAGCTCAGGCTTCCGCCTGTCCCACTCAGTTCCTGGATCCGGAAACATTGTACTGAGACAAGAACTTCCCAACACACACAGCTCATACAAACTCACCTGGGTTCGGGTGGGTTAATGGTACATATGATAACCAGCATTTCTTCAGATTTATGAAGAAAACTACTGAAAACATACATGCCAAGGAAAGAATGGCTTTTTTTTTTAGAAAGAAAAATCTGCATCTTGTTTTCATCGATGATGATGATGATGATGATGATGATGATGATTTCAATTAAGTATTTTGTACAAGCTCATAGTTTTTGGCATGGAGTGACAACCTTGAGGATACCACCCCACTGACAAGGAGAGTGAGAGTGAAATTTACTTCCATAAATTTGTTAAACATGACAGCTAAATAAAAAGTATCAATACCAAATATGCATATTTAACATTTCAAACCTTATTTTATGTTGCCTATAATTCAAAATTTACTCCCTATTCATTTTAAATAATTGATATTATTACATGTAGGGTGGCACGGTGGTGAGCACATCCATCTCACAGCAAGAAGGTCCTGGATTCAATTCCCGGCTTGGGCGTTTGCGTGTGGAGTTTGTATGTCCTCCCCATGCTTGAATGGGTTTTCTCCAGGTACTCAGGTTTCCTCTCACAGTCCAAAAACATGCACAGTAGGTTAATTGGCCATTCCAAATCGCCCCTAGATGTGAGTGTGAGTAAAAATGGTTGTGTGAGTGTTGGCCCTGTGATGGCCTGGCGAGCTGTCCAGTTTGTACCCCACCCTTGCCCAGAGTCAGCTGAGACTGGCGCCAGCCTCTCCGCAACCCTTGGATTGAGTGGTTCAAAAATGAATGAATATTATTATATGTCTTTGATTTTGTTTAAAAGCTTAAAACTTGAAATAATCTGATACTCATTACAGAGGTATTGATTTTTTTCTTGGGCTACTACGGCTGGGTAAGGAATCTAATTTTCTAATTGTAGAGGGACAAAGTAATAAATTCTGCCTGTAACTTCTGTAAATGTTGACTTTACATGGAATTGCATGCCTTTTAATTTTGCACATGATGTTGATTTTTCAGCAATGATCTGTTCTGTGTCAAATTAATGAGTAAATGAGTACACGAGAGTTATTTTGATTTGGTCTTTGGTTGCACTCAATAATACTACTACTTAGTATGTATATGTTCAGTTCATTTTCTGTAATCGCTTAATCCTAATTAGGTTCACAGGGAGGCTGCTGCGGGCAAGGGCAGAGTACACCCTGGACAGCTCGCCAGGCCATCGCAGGGCAGAAACACACTGACGGCTTTGCAGCCTACTCTTGTCGAAAGTCAGCAATGGTTCTTTTACATGCCTCTCTCCATAGACAGTGAGAGACATGGCCGGCCTTTGATAACCCAGTTAGCTGCACTGGGTGGGTACAGTGACAATCTGGGGTGAGTGGGACTTGAACCCCCAACCTTAGGATCAGTGATCCAGTACCTATACCACTTGTTCACTACTGCCCACAGTATGTATATGTGTACAGTAAGAGGTGAAATTAATTAACAGTTGGTCAAGTAAAATTTTACTGTGTTCCACTAGGGGGAGCTGCAGCATAATTGGACGTATGTCAATGCAGTTTACAGGCGAATGATATAACATGTTCCAGTTGACTGACACATGTGTGCATAAAAGGAATATATTTCATCAATACGACCTGTCAGTCAACACACACTACAACTGAACGAACACACTGCAAAACCGTGTTTTTGAATTTTATAGAATACACTGACTACCAAATAATTATATCACTATGAAAATAAAACGAGTATTTGTAGAAATTTACTGTTTCACCAAAAGTGTAGAAAATAGCTATGCCAATCCTGGAATAATTGTTTAAGTCAGTTCATTTTTTATGAAATTATATTTGGTACTGTGTTCCTTTTATGTTTCCGTTATGTGATGTATGAGATGCCCTCTAGTGCCCTCTAGTGATTAAACCTAGTTACAGCCGTATGCACTGCACAGAATTTAGCACAGAATTTAGTTTACTTAAAGCAAAAAACTCCCATCTTTGGATATTCTATTCAATATCATATCAAAATAGCTACAGGTGTCATATTTGAATATTTTATCTTATGGTCCAAAACAATTCCTCCACCATTAAAATATGTAGGGCTGCACACTGGCGCAGTGGTTCGAACGTCTGCCTTACAACAAGAATGCCGAGGTTCATTTCCCAGCTCAGGCATTTCTGTGTGGAGTTTGCATGTTCTGTCCATGCTTGTGTGGGTTTCCCCTGGGTATTCGGGTTTCCTCCCTCCGTCCAAAAACATGCGCAGTAGGCTAATTGGCTGCTCAAAATTGCCCCTAGGTGTGACAGCAAATTGTTGTGTGAGTGTTGCCCTGTGATGGCCTGACAAGCTGCCCAGGGTGTATCCTACCCTTGCAGAGAATTGACTGAGATGGGCGCCAGCCTCCCCACAACCATAAATAGGATTAAGCAGCTTAAAAAAATGAATGATTTAATGAATGGATTAAAATAGGAATTAATTTATGGGCGTACCAAAGGGAAGTGCGCATACTACTCACGAAATTTTAAACATGATGTTGATCAGGGGCAGTGGTGGCCTTCGACAGAAGAAAGCCTTACTGAGAAATCAGCCTCTTCATGTTGTGCATGTTTGAACAATCCTCCTCCACCCCATTACAGCTTCCATTTACATTTATGGAATTTCAACTGCTAACCTTCCAGTCAGTAATCCAGACAACCTTGACAACTGAGTCACCACTGCCCAACTAAAATATTCAATACTTTTTTACTTTACCTACTAAAGATGGGAACACTCGAGTCTTGATACTATCCCAAGGAGGGGTTTAATCCCCACTCTCACTGGGCTGTCACTGTTACCCCAGTGCAGCTAACTGGATTATCAAAGGCCATCCATGTCTCTCACTGTCTATGATCAGAGGCATTGTTAAAGAAATATTGCTGACTTTCGTGGAGTAGGCTGCATGGGCGTCAGTGTGTTTCTGTCGTACGACAGCCAGGAAAGCTGTTCAGGGTGTACTCTGCCCGTGCCCAGAGTCGGCTGCGATGGGCCTCAGCCTCCCCGTAACCCTATTTAGGATTAAGTGGTTCAGAAAATGAATGAATGATTGAATGCATGAATGTTGATCAGAACAACATCAGTGTTCCAATTATTATAATGGTATGAATTACTAACTGTACTCAGAATTAGAGTATTTTAAACCAAATAACACTATAGATTAAATGAGAGTGTGAATGGCTTGACGTTTTAATGTTTCATGGGCTCAGTTATTTGGGCTTCATGTAAGTATGGGAGTAATTAGTAATATAGCATAACTGAAGCCATGAAACACTGAAACTTCTTCATGCCCTTCAGTTTAAACATAACTGCTTCCGTTTTTAGAATTTTTGACTTCTGATGAAATTTTCATGAAAAAATAATCCTTTTGCCCAAACTACCATTGATAAATTTAGATGAATGTTTTATCTCTACAATATTTACTTATAATAAGTAGCACCCTGAGACCCTAATTAGGATGAAGGGATTCAGTAAATGAATGAATATTATGATTATTGTTATTATATGGTAGGATACTGGATCCATAGGTCAGGAGTTCAAGCAGCACTCTCAACAGGTTGTCACTGCTGTCCCCCCCAGGGCAGCTAATTGGGTTATCAAAGGCCGACCATGTCTCTCACTGTCTGTGGTGAGAGGCATGTAAAAGAATCATTTTTACTTTCATGAAGAGAAGGCTGCAGAGCTGTCAGCATGTTTCAGCCCTGTGATGGCCTGGTGAGCTGTCCAAGGTGTACTCTGCCCTTGCACAGAGTCCGCTGAGATGGGCCTCCCCGCAACTCTAATTAAAATTAAGTGGTTTTTAAAAATGAATGAACGAATGAGGATAAAAATAATTAACCACTTAATCCTAATTAGGTGTGGGGAGAGGTTGTGGGCAGTGGTGGCCTGGTGGTAAAGGGCGCTGAATCACTGATCCTGAGGTTGGGGGTTCGAGTCTCACTCTCCACGAGGTTGTCACTGTCCCCCCAGTGCTGGTTGTGATAACTGGGTTATCAAAGGCCGGCCATGTCTCTCACTGTCTATGGTGTGAGGCATGTAAAAGAACCATTGCTGACTTTCGTAACGAGTCGGCTGAATAGCCGTCAGCGTGTTTCTACCCCTTGTGAAAGGGTTGTGTCAGGAAGGGCATCCGACATAAAAAAAAACCTATGCCAAATCAGACATGCGAATCAGATGATTCGCTGTGGCAACCCCTGAAAAAGGAAAAGAAGAAGACGTCGGGGAGAGGCTATTACATATCTCAGCTGACTCTGAATGAGGGCAGGGTCAGCTCGCCAGGCCATCACAGGGCAGAAATACACTGATGGCAACCTAAAGGTCTACTTTTTACTAAAGACAGTTTTTACATGCCTCTCAGCAGTCAGTGATAGACATGGCTGACCCGTGATAACCAATGTAGCTGCACTGGGGTATTATTATTATTATTGTTGTTGTTATCATCATCATTTTTATTATTACTGTACTATTATAATAGTCTAAACAATACTAGGAATTTGTATTAATAATGTTTTGGGAAACGATCCATGTCATGTAGGATACTGTTTTTGTTTGTTTGTTTGTTTGTTTACTTTTTTTATTCGTTAATCTGTATGTCTGAAGCGCAGACATCTCAGTATGTTCCGAATGTGTTGGAGCAGGCCCGGTGATCAGAACTAACCACCCCTCCCTGCACAGGCAACAGAATATTTGTAACCCACACGGGTGGAGCCCAGAGCCCGGAATTATAACACCGCCCTTGTTTACTGAATTGACAGGTGTTTTACCCAATGACGTAGTTCCTTCTAGTCGCGCTGTGCAATGAAAAGTTAGAAAATCCGGGACCTCGCTGTCCATGACCGACAGCTCTTATGACGATAAATGCGGACATTTTTTTTTTTTTGTCGACTTGGAAAGGAGCCGCAAAAAGTGAAGTAATGTCAAGGTAGCTAGGTAGTTGAAAAGCATAAAGACTTCAGCAGCGAGAACTAACCGACTTATCCCGTGGTAAGTAGTATCAAGTTTTCTATTGTTTACTTTTTCAAACTAGTCGAGACAGTTGGTTCTGGGTGTAACTAGCTAGCCAGACTAGCTAACAACTCACTTCCTGCTCTGGGCGGTTAGGGTGGGACGCGTATTTCCACTTTCTACAAGTAAATGCATTTAACTCCGACAAGTTAGGTAGGTTTATTGTGTAATAGTTTTCTTATTGTGCTGTAATAATTCCCTGTGATTGTTTTCCCCATCTGATTAAAATCTGATGAACGAAACAACCTGGTATAATGTCTGAACTCTGGCTTTCATTTTCCTGCCTGCTGGAGCCTAACTCAGCCTTAATGGACACAACTGCCGTCCACTGACACTCATTCTGAGCTTATACGAAGATTTGTCGAAACATTTAAGCACATCAGCTGAAGGCTGTGGTACAACAGGATCAGAAACACGATCATATATCAGCAGTAATACACCAAGAGGTTATATACACACACCCAGTTCCCACCAATTTTACTCATGCACTAGTCCTTTGCCTGCTTTTGCCCTTCTAAAGTGTTGCTGCAGGGAGGAGAAATAATGTGCAGCGTATGGGTATATACAATCATAAGTATTTAGATTGCACAATTTGGCTGTGTAAGAGGTAAAGCACATACCTTTATTCCTCTCATGGGATGTACCTTTATGTTTACCTTTTCAAACAGTGGGTTTGCACACCATGATGACGACCATGCTACTTCAACATGTGTCAGGACAATGTATATTTTCAATTAATGTCTACATTCAATTCCAGGAGTAGCTTGATGTACTGAATAACAAATAAGAACTGTAGCATTGATTTTATTTGTGCACTTTGAGTAGAAAAAAATTCTGTGAATCATCTGTACATTTAGTAATTTATTACAAATTTTATCAATCGATTCAAAATTTTGTTCAGGAAGATACATTAATGAAAATAGTTTCACTAGCATTAGTTTTAACTTCTAACTCCATGAAGTTCCCAAAGTCCCCCCCCCCTCTATATATATATATATATATATATATATATATATATATATATATATAGCCCCCAGTGCGGCTAACTGGATTATCAAAGGCGGGCCATGTCTCTCACTGTCTATGGTGAGAGGCATGTAAAAGAACCATTGCTGACTTTCGTAAAGAGTAGCTGCAAAGTCGTCAGCGTGTTTCTGTCCCTTGCTAAAAGGGTTGTGACAGGAAGGGCATCCGATGTAAAAACCTCTGCCAAATCAAACGTGCGAATCAGATGATTCGCTGTGGCGACTCCTGAGAAAAGGGAAAAAGCCGAAAGGAAGACATATAACATGCATACAGAGATCCCTTACTTTCCGCCGTTAATTGGGACCGAGATCCTCTTGACTGCCGAATTCCGTGAAGTAGGATATCAATAAATACATATTAAATGCTTATAATAACAATTAAACATTCAAAAATAATATATAACATGTAAATAAAATATAAATTCACACACATACAAACGCGCGCGCACATGCACGCCTCACATAAAAATGTATGTACAGATGCTCCCCGACTTATGTTCATCCGTTTTTTCAATTTTGTTTTTTTATTTTTATTTTTTTTTTAAAAAGTCAAATTTTGAGTTTAGACGTACCTACTTAGTACGCTGACGTAATAATGCAATGACGCTGCATCCATTGTTTACAAACTACAGACTAAACGTGCCCCTCCTTCCTCCCAGTTCAGTTTTATATATATATATATATATATATATATATATATATATATATAATATCAGTTTATCAGTTATATAGCATGTTACTCTTGTGTTAAGACGTCGTCTCTGTGATCTTTGTGTTTACACTGTTTTGTGGACTTTTGTAACCCTAAGAAAATATGGTTGGTCAGAAGTGTAAGCCTACTAGCATGGGTGCACGTCTCGTACACAGAGATGAATTAACTATCTGCTCAGATCGGCACAATCTAATGCATACTCATAAGCAAAGAGACTTGTAAAATGAATGAAAACTCTAATCCACAAATTACGGAACAATTAGATATTTATTATCTTTTAGCAAAATCCTAAGAGTGCATACTTATTTTTATATTAATATTGATTAGGATTTGTACTTGTTCTTTGTATGCATCTCTTGAATAAAGTTTACTTACACAAAATAAAGAACTATCCACTTTGCTGGGAGACTGCATCATGCAGGCTGTGTTTTAAACGAGTTCAACAGCACCCTTGCGCACTTGAAAGACTGGAAGTCTGTATAACTCACAGCAAGTACACGACTTTCACAAGTACGTACACTACTTTTGGTATTGAGCGCCTTATATTGTAAGCGTTGATTGGCTGTTTTAAGCTTCATGTAAAGTGACTCGGTATAAATAAGTGACTTATTTGAAATTAATGTTGATATATTTGATACTATTTTACAATATGTTTATAATTGATTTAGGGGTGTTTTATGAGATACAGTAATGGTATTTATGGATGTATAGTACACTATGAGCGTCATACGTTACATGACATACGTCATACATCACTGTAACAACTTACGTTCACTTTCAACTTGCGTTCGGCCGTCCGGAACCAATTAAAAACGTAAGTCAGGGAGCATCTGTAGTTTTGATGGGGGTTTTTGGTTGTTTTTTTTTGTTTTTGTTTGTTCGGATTTATTTGCATACCAGGCCTTGTTTTGTGGCATTTTCCTTAACTTTTCCCCCTATTCTTCCTTAATTTCCTTATTTTTTATTCGATGAATGTTTAAAAAAAAAAGCACGATGCACTGAAGTCGCATGAAATGAAGAGCGAAGTATCAAGGGATCTCTCTATCTCTCTATCTCTCTCTCCCTCTCTCTCTCTCATATATACACACACACACACACACACACACACACACACACACACACACACACAGTAAGCCCCAGTTTTTTTGCGATGATTTGGTTCCTGCCCCTCCCACAGATCAAGAAAATCCGCAAGTTATTGACATGGTTTTTAAACCCTATGTATGATATTACATGCGCTAAAATATGCTTCTTAAACACATTCTATAGACAGTCCTACTCATTAATACAGTAACAATGTAGTAAAATGTACTAATGATGACGTAAAAACGTTTTAATTTTGCACTGTGATATTTATTAATGAATAAAGCACTTAGGCTCCTTACCAGAAGTGAGAGAAAATGCAGGGTGTTTGAGTGACATCATAGGGCTTAAATAATAATTAAAAACACACAAAGTGAATTCACAATTCAAGGAATCACATTGATGTAATGTGCGAAGGAGGAAAAAACGCTGTCATTCCAACTTTGTTCATGTTTGTGTGAACTTTGTTCATGTTTGTTTGTGTGTCATTCCAACTGTATTTTATGGCTCAGGCTTGCATAAACATTTGTAAGATTATAACTCTGCTAAGAAGACATGGTCAACATAAACGCACGCGCGCGCGTGATTTTCTGTGCCATGATTCCCTGTGCCACGGTCAACACGAAGTAAGTACCTTAAAAGGTATGCTTTTATAATTTTTAAAGGGTAGTCTTGGGAGCCTTGGAACGAATCACGCATTTTACATGTAAAATGCGCCTCTATTTACGAAAAATCCAGATGCCGAAAAAGGCGCTGGAACGGATTAATTTCGTTGGAAGAGGTCTGTTGGGTTTTTACACCCGAGCCTAGTGACTCATCAAGACGGTGCTTATCCCCGGATTCTGTAGCGTGAAACGACCAGGGGTACAAATCCTCCTGGGTGGGACGCTATTCCATCGCAGGTTACCTTCCCAGTATATTTTTTACTGGTACCCATTTAGACTGCTCGGTGAACAGAGGCACACTTGTGACTGAGACCTTGGCCAGGGGTCTTGGCACAGTGAGAGTCTCAGTGGGATTCGAACTCACAACCTCCCGATCATGAGCGCAGCTCCCTAACCACTACACCACCGGCCCCAAAGAGGAGTTATTGGAAGAGGGCCGACTATATAATAATATAATAATGTAGTAATGATTAAGTAAAAACTTTTTACTTTTATACTGTGATAATATTTATGAATAAATAGAGCACTTATGCTCCTCACTAGATGCTTGAGAAGATGCAGGGCATTTGAGTGGCATCATCGGGCTTAACCCTAGCTGTGTCCCATACTGAACCCTGAAATGCCAGCCATTTTTCTGCATAACCAACATGTATTTTATATACAGTAGGCCCTTGACTATTCGCGGTTTTGCACTCGCAGTTTGAGTATTCGTGAACTGCCAAGCAACTGACACGTCACTCATATTCAGCCAATTGCTGTCCTCCTTCCTGCTGATTGGTTGAGATGATGTAACACCCCTTTTTCCTCATTTGCTCACAAGTTGTCAATGAGTCTCTCTTTTGTGTCTGTTTTAATTACCAGTTAAGCTCTATGATGCCACTCAAATGCTGTGTGTCTTCTCTGGCAAAGCGATAGAAAACACTGGATGTCCTTCTGAAGAAATAAGACTTTCTCCTGAAAAAAAACGACAGTTTCCTCTGAACTGTTGTATTAAAGGCTCTTTCAATTATTATTCCAGTACAGTATCTAAGTTAATGTTTAGAATGTTTGTGCTCGATCACAATTGGGATCTGTACCAGTACGATTGAAGCAGGTTTTGACAATTCCAGAGGCAGCATACAGCTTGTGTATTTCACGTGTATTTTAAATGTGTATTTCACGACACATGTCGTGGTACAAATGGAAATCGGGTACAATTGCCAATTGTACCGGTACAGGTTCCAATAGAAAGTTGAGCATTCCTTTGTTTCTAGATTTCCCTTGGTCCATTGGTACAATTGCCAATTGTACTGGTACGGATCCCAATTGGGATTGGCAATCGTACCCGATTTCCATTTGTACCACAACATATATATGTAAGCAGGGATCCCTCACTACTTCGCTCTTCAATTTATGCCGCTTCAGTGCATCGTGTTTTTTTTTTTTTTTTTTTAATATTCATCTAAATAAAAAAATAAGGAAATTAAGGAAGAAAAGGGGAACAGGTTAAGAAAAATGACACAAAAACAAAAAAAAACATAAACAAACAAAAAACAACCCAAAATCTCCCATCAAAAGTATTTACATTTTTGTAAGGTGCATGTCTTTGAGTGTGTATTTGTGTTATTTACATCTTGTGAATTTTTTTAATGTTTAATTGTTATTATAAGCATTTATAGCATTGAATATATATTTATTGATATTATATACACATACGTACATGTACGTATGTATATATCATACGTACATGTACGTATACGTCAGTCAGGTGGGGGTTGGGGGGGTTGATCCTACTTCGTGGATTTCAGTGATCGCGGGGGGGATCTTGGTCCCAATTAGCAGTCAAAAGTGAGGGATTCCTGTATATAATTAATAAGTAATAAATTTACATCAAATATTCATCTAAATGTATCACTTGTGTCCTGGATTTTTCTTCTTAAATTCAGATATTATTACAAACTTTAATTGAATAATGTCTTTGCTTTAAATAATAAAAAACCTGAATCATAAATTGGATGTGGGTTGAGGAGAGTTGGATTTTTTTTTTTTTTTACTCTGTATCACTCAGCCCTAGTACATACACATGTTTTTATGCTTTACAGTGTAATTGGGAAAGAGAAATGTAAAACGTCCATTTTGTTTCTCTAATCTGGGGTTACAGCAGGTTATGTTGGACATTTAATAGTTTTCCTTATGCCGCATGCCCCATCTTCATAACAGCACTGTAATTATTGAGGAGCTGAGTCAGAAGTTTTGAAACATGATCCTAGAACAATGGTAAGTGGTTAAAACATCACAGTTTAACTATGTTATGTAAAATGGCAATATGGGTCCTGGCATCTTTTCTCCTGAATCATATCCAGCAGGTCTTGCTATTTGAGGTGCGCTAAAGCATGCACTCCATAGGTCACCTAAAATCTGACCAAGGTGTGCCAAAAAAAAGCACCTCTCTAACCAAATGCATTTTGAATTTCGCACGCCTTGCAAATCAACTCCAGATATCACAGAAGATTGATCAGAACATTACCAACAAGGGAAGAAGCATTTCTTGTTCTTTTCTCAAGTGGAAACATGATGACTGGATGCCAATCCACGAACTGAGCATTAAGCATAAAGGCCAAATGGGGGGGGGGGGGAATAGTGACATTGGTGACAACGATGTCATTAGAAACGGAAACACCATTCATCAACATGCCTGTCCTCAAACCTTTAATTGACAAAGCTGTTTTGTCAGTGTACTTTACACTCACTTCTGGCCAAGTGTAGGCTGTTTGTAGCCAAACCTTTGCTGTGAATAGTACTAGGCATGTGATTTTTCCGCGAATTCACGGAATTCTGATTTTTTTTCATTGGCCCAGTTTAAAAAAAAAAAAAAATCGATTTTATTTTTTCACGCCGAATATGTCAAAATAACCTTTCCCACTTTTATTCCATTCCGAGTTTTGCATAAAATGACCTCTCTTGAAACCTTACTGCTGATTGGCTGATGGCTTTCTAATAGCCAATTGCTGATATTGAAACATGTACGTAGACATTCGCGCCACTTCTGATCTGTTCAGCTATCGAAAGCATGTCGGTGATCCAGAGAAAAGATTCTGCTCGAATCAAATGAGCCGACTCTATGGTCACTGAACCATTTTTCTGCTGTTAGAATAAATAAATTATTGCCGCAATAACTCACCAGTTTTTCGTAATTAACTTATGTAAATAGGCACTGTTATTTATTGTGTCTAAACAGCAGCGGGAGTGTGTGCTCCTCCTGTAAGTAGCTCATTAATATTGGAAATGTACAACTATGAATCAACATCAACCGAAACACCCCAGAATCCAGAAGGACAACAAACTTTCTAAGGCAGCCTACAGAAGGACATTTCAGGCTGCACAAAAGGAAGCAAGAAAGTGCCATGCTAAAGCACTAAAGACAAAGAAACATTAATTCAAAAAACGTATGTCATGTATAGCATGTCATGTGTATAGTTTGTTTCGAGATTGTGTTTAAAGACACTGACTGTTGATAATCGTGTTGTGAGGCAGGACATATCTATAAGAGTGACTATTTGATTTGTGACTGTGACACTTTTATTAGTGTTGGAATCCCACCTGATAAACCCACAAGATGAGGTACAGCATGTATATGGAGATTAGAAATTAAACTTTCTAGAGCTCTTTCAGTGTCATGAAATAGCCTTTTTCCCCTTCTGAAATTCTTAAAACCTAGGAGCTTTGGGGGGGGGGGCTGACCCTGGCTGATTTTCAGATATTTTGGTGATGGTCAAATCACATGCCTGTAGTACATGCTAGGTATGATATCATGCTGTGCTTACTACATGCGGTGGTGAGAAACTTCAGTATTCATTGCTGGGCTCATTATTTGTTTGCTGTCTATCAAGTAGACATGCATAATTTTGTACACACTGCATTGTGATTGGATGGCTATGAAGATGTCACTGGGAATTCTGGCATTTAATTGTATTATGCAGGAAAAAAATGATGGATGAAAAGAGCACCCATAGGGGTATATGTGAGACTTGAGGAGTGCTTTTTTTGCACTCCAACTTTTTTACAGGAAAAGGCTTGATCCCGGATGTCTAAACTGCTCAATTATGTTTATCAGGGCCATTCCGAGCTTTTTGATGTCGGATTCTAGAGTGCTAGATAACTAAATCCAGTTTAGATTCAACCAGATTAGATGCAAATAGTGCATAGTATTAAAAATAATTAAGAAAAGTTGCTGCAGCACTACAATTATTCATTTTATAAATTGTAGCTCTGCAGCAATCTTTCTTAAGCATGTCAAGTCAGAATAGCTAAATAATAGTGTTTATTTGGCTTTTTCTATACAGATATCTTGTGAATATAAGTACCTTTTTTGTTAACAGCATGACACCAGCTATTTACTGTACTCATTAGATAAAGGCCTGAGGGCAAGAGAGATTCTCATGGACAGAAAGCTGCTGGTCACCTGTAAATACTGAGGTATACCAGCTTCCTTTATTTGTTTCACACAAATTAAAAATTGTTGTTAAAAGAAGCACAACTCCCACATTGAACAGGAATAGACTCCTATTCCCTCTTTCAGAAATAAACAGGTGAAGGTTAGATGCTCTGTTAATTTGCGTCCATTCTGACAGTGTTTTTGTCTGTACTTTGTTTTATTTTGCATGCGACCAGTCATTCATTCATTTTCTGATTGTTTAATTCTAATTATGGTCACGGGGAGAATGTCACCCTGGACAGCTCGTCAGGACATCGCAGGGCAGAAACACGCTGATGGCTATACAGCTACTCTTGATGAAAGAATGGTTCTATTACATGTCTCTCACCACAGACAGTGAGAGACATGACTGGCCTTTGATAACACAGTTAGCTGCACTGGGGAACAGCAGTGAAAACCAGTTAATAGTGGGACTTGAACCCCCGACCTTGGGATAGTATCAAGACACGAGTGTCCCCATCTTTAGTAGGTAAAGTAAAAAAGTATTGAATATTTTAGTTAGTTGGGCAGTGGTAGCTCAGTGGTCAAGGATCTGGTTTACTGACTGGATGGTCAGCAGTTCAAGTGTCATAAATGTAAATGGAAGCTGTTATATTTTATAATGGGGCAGGGGGGATTGTTCAAACATGCACAACATGATGAAGTTGGTTTCTCCATAGGAATTGATACTGTCTGTTATTTAGCAAATCTTGATGCTGCACAGTTGTGGCTGGGAGTCAAAGACCACTTAATTATCTGAGTCCTCTTGTATGGAAAATTTCGATTACAGTGATACCTCAGCTCACGAACATAATTGGTTCCCAGAAAGTGTGTGTAAGGCGAAAAGTTCCCATAAGAAACCATTAAAATGAGAATAATCCGTTCCCAGGTCCCCATAAAACATAATTTTCTACTAAATAAGCCTTAAAACTACACAAAAATATACCTTATTTTATGTATAATAAATGTGCTATTGTATTGTAATTAAAGAAATAATTGTACTGTACTGTATAATAAAGTGGTTTTATTTACCTTTGTGATGGTAGTTGATGGCTTGATGGAATGGAGTGGGAGGAGGAGGAGGGAGGGACTTACTGTTTGGAAGGAGTGTTTGAAAACGCCTACTGTTTGGAAACGCCCTTAGCCACACACGCACCCTTAATAGCTTCCTTGTTCTTAAGGATGGGAGCAATGGTAGACTTAGCGTACTGGTACTGGGACGCTGAGTCACACAAACGCACACCTCGTTCGTGTTTTTCAATGATCTCCGCCTGTGGTGGGGTCTTTTTCGGTCCCATAATAGCAAAAGTACACTCAATATGGTCCAAAATGTCTAGCAAACACAAACCACTTCTGCACTCAAAGAAAGGGGGTGACGAACTGGGACGCTGTGAGCATGCGTCAGCTTCTCGTGGCCGCCACCGTGGCGCTGTTCGACCGCGTGGTTTGATTCGTCCGCCGAAAACTAGTTCATCAGCAGAGACTATATGCTCGCAAATTTAATGTTCTTGAGACGAAAAGTTCGTGATCTTAAGCCTTCGTCAGCGGAGGTTTTACTGTATTATAAAAGTCTTAGGATTCCAAACAACTGGCAAATTGTATTCTTCACCTAGTGAAGCAGCTATGTAATGTGCTGCTTGATTCAGGGTATTTTCACACAAGTTGTTTTGGGGTGGAATGGCATCCGTTTGAGCTGACCGTTCAGTTTGTTTGGATAAAGTGAACACTGTTTTTTGAACTTTAGAATCGGGGGTCTGAGGTTTGGTTTGCATGAACTTCACTGTTCTTACTTTGTGAACACTATCCAATCTAAAAACCCAGAAAAGCACTATTGACTTGTTTGGGGGTTTCACATTCATGGGTGTGAGAAAAGGTCCTCTGTGGTCAACAGAGTTGAATCTCCTGTGTTTGAAGTTTGGGCAAATGAAAACATTTAAATCTCAAATGGAGAGTCGTCATATAAACAGTGATTAGGTTTGTGTTGCCATCTGTGTCTGCAAAAAAAACCTTCAGAATTCTTGCAGCTCAGATTTAGTCTCAGCTGTGGATGTTCATTTATGGCATAGTAAAAACCCTGCACATGGTTATTTTGGTGCTGACACCATATCACCAAAGGGAAGAATAAAACAATAAAGTGTG
This sequence comes from Plotosus lineatus, assembly GCA_024760905.1. NCBI lineage: Eukaryota > Metazoa > Chordata > Actinopteri > Siluriformes > Plotosidae > Plotosus > Plotosus lineatus. The sequence continues at coordinate 71,540,426 of CM045728.1, read as the reverse complement.
TCTTTTCATTTCCCTCTTTTTGTGTGGCTTTCTTGTACACCAGTGTCCAGCAACATTGTTAAATAACAGCTTCACACTCCTTTTGTGCTGGTGACATAAACAGACCAGAGTTTTCAAATATGAAAGTGGGCAGGGGATTGATTGTACCCTCAGAGTTACATTTTGGGTTGGAAACGGGAAGTGTTATTTTTTTTCTTTTGAGTTAACCTCTGCAGACAGGTTCAATGGTTGATGACCTAAAATATGGGGACTTGCTTCTAAAATAAAGGATGTAAAAAAAGATGTACAGCAGTTTTAGTTCTGCTTTGCACCACACAGTTTTTTGGTGTGTTTATAAACGGGTGAGATAAGGTGCATGGAAAACAAGGAAGTGTGTGTAAGGGGATAGCTTCCATAAAGAATGATCAGAAAAAGGGATCTGAAACATTCAGTGGAAACAGCATCACATGTACATGTGTAGTTCTCATTCTCTTATGTTTCCTGTTTTCAGGGAGGAGAGTCACTGATTTATCATCATGCCTTTGGTGATGCGGAACATCGAGCCTCGGCACCTGTGCCGTCAGGCCCTTCCCACAGCTGTGAAGAGTGAGCTGGAGTGTGTGACTAACTTCACTCTTGCAAACATCATCCGTCAACTTGGTTCCCTCAGTGAGTCCCTGTTTGTCCTCTCTACTTCCCCTGTATTCCTCATGGTAATATTAGGACAGAGGCTTTTGGTAAACTTTGGCTACATCTGTATTATTTACAGGCAAGTTTGCGGAGGATGTGTTTGGTGAGTTGTTCATCCAGGCCAGCTTGTTTGCAGAGAGGGTGAATACCCTCGGGGATCGAGTGGACAAACTTCAGGTGAAGGTCACACAGCTGGACCCCAAAGAGGAAGAGGGTAAGAAAGGAACTGGATCGTCTGTAAATTTACGGCAATTGCTCATGCTGCGTCTTAATTCAGGGCTGCATCCTTCAAGAGTTATATTTGATGACTGAAAGTGTTGCAACGCAGCAGCTAGACTATCCTATTCCAAAAGCTGCCTCCAATGTGGCTGCGAAAAACCGGATTACTTTCCCCAAGATGTGAAAGGCATCCCAAGATTCATAAGGTTCTGCTGATGCCACCAATAATTTTTTTTTAATGTGTCACACCTGAAACAGTTGCTGGGCAACAGACGTGGTGGTTGGAAGAGAAAGATTTGGTTAATGTTGCTGAAAGTAAACCCTTTTATAGATGTGACCGTTTTATTGACACCTTCTTGGTTTGTAAAAGTTTGGCTTTCACAACAACACAAGGTCCTACCATCATGGGTCATGTTGTTTAAAGGATGTAGGCCCTGTATTACGAGGTGGCTATACGGGAGCTGTACTGTATTCATTTCATTTGTGTAATGGAGAATAACTGATGCCTCTCCAAGTCCCCGACAATGGTGTAATTATGCTTGACTGTCGCAAACATGAGCAATGTTTTATATTTTTGCTCCCTCATCACTGGCTTTCCTGTTTTTTGTCCCAAGTTTCACTGCAGGCAATCACCACTCGCAAAGCTTTTCGTTCTAATCTGATTCAGGATCAACAGCTCTTTACACGGCCTTCGCTGCCTGAGCCAGTGCAGGAGACATACCAAATTTGCGACAAGCCACCTCCACTCGACATTCTCAGCGTTTACAGGTACACACTTTACATTCATGCAGTCATTACTGTGTTTGCTGGATATTGTTTATTTTAAGCCATGCTCTACAGAAAGGTTCAGGGGTTTTTTTTATTTATTTTTTTATATATTTCATATGAAAATTGCAGAAAAATCTAGATGTTTTATCCCAAATTAATTTAAAACAGCTTGTATAGTTTGCAGCCTACTCAGTATTGAATAATTTATTATTTTGTTATGTGTTCTCTTAATTTTATTTGAATTTTTATGCAGTTGTTTTGATATACTTTTTTATTTACTTTTTTGTTAACTTGCCCCTGTGATACATATATCCCTTGATGCTGGCTAACCATTGAATAAATGACTATTCTGTCGCACATTATATTATCATTCACACATTGTATTTCCGACATTCTCACAGGCATTACATCATAAAGCTCGTCATTAGTTGTAATGGTACTTCATGCTACATTTCACTTGGCGACTAGGCCATTATTAGCCACAGACAATTTTTATTTTGGCAATTATAGTAAATAAGACAGAGCTTTTTATTGAATGCAGCAGAAAGATGAAATATTACCTGCTGTATATACAGATGCTGCTTTAATCACAAAAAGTCAACTGAATAATACTTTTCCAAAGTGGTTGTGTGATGTTGACATGGCTGACATTTCCCTGATCATGCTCACATTTGAGCAGGGTCATATTTAATAGCTTTTTAGGGAAGATAAATATTTAAAAATTGATAATTAAATATGACATTTTATTTTCATTTTATTTAATGTTTCTGAGTCGAATCTTTGCCCCCTTTCAATTGTGCAAAGTAAACAGCTATTGTCACCGCTTTTGGCCCATATTTTTGGAGACATTCCTAATAAACACAAGAACTTGATGCCAAGTAGACTTGATTCATACTAAAAAAGACTCAAACATACCCCTAAAGAAGGAAAATGTGCTTTGTCCATCGAGAAATAGAGACGTTTCAGTACTGTGGGGAAATGTATATATTAATTTTTAAACCTTCACGGTGATGAGTTCGAAGATGGTATTTATTTCAGTTCTTTTTTTTTTTTTTTTAATTTTTACCAACAAAAGCAAAATAGGTAGTCAGGGGTACTACGAAAATAAAGCATTGGCCTTTCTTTGTGGTTCAGATTCAGCCTCAACCCTATCCCAAACTGCAGTACCCATACTGCAATGCTCCAAAAATGTTTCCTATCTAACACTAGAGCCCTCTAAATCCGGATTCACACATGATGGTATTTAAAGGTGAACACATCAGTTGCCTGTCTAAAGTTATACTTGTATTTATTCCAGGGAGGATGGAAAGGAGGCACTTAAATTCTACACTGACCCATCCTATTTCTTTGACCTGTGGAAAGAACAGATGATACAAGACACGAAGGATATCATGAAAGAAAAAAGGAAACACAGGGTGAGATGAGAAACTGATGGGATCCTCCCAGTCCAAATAGTTAGCATTATAACAGGTTATTGGTTTCAATTGTACTTGTTGGTGTATGTTTGTGCGTGTAGAAGGAGAAGAGGGAAAATCCCAACCGGAGCAACCTTAACCCTCGCAAGATCAAAACACGTAAAGAGGAATGGGAACGTCGAAAGATGGGAGAGGAGTTTGTTGTCCCTAAATCTGACCTTGGGTAAGTCAAAGGATGAGACTTGAGAGTGCACGTTAGATTTGAGTCATCATATAACCTTTTGATTGTATCTGTGAATGTTTTTAGTCATCCTCTGGATGTGATCAATGGCAGCATTGGGTCAGGTGATGACATGACTACAATAGATTCTGAGGGACTAGATCAAAGCACTGCTTCCTACAGTTATGATCCTGGCTCTCCTCTCCCACCTCCAATGATGGATGATGAAGGTTTCTTGCCACCACCTCCTCCAGATATGACGTAAGATTTAAGTCTGTGATTATGAGTAACACTAGTGATTGCAGTTAACAGATGCAGGGCGTGTTGTGCCATGATCTGAAGGATGTCTAATGCTTTTTTGCAGGTACAATGATGTACAAAGTGGAACCTCACCCCAGAGACCAGTTAGCATTTTGAGCCCGACCCATCCTCCTCCAGCTCCTCCAACCTCTCCTGGCCGACCTTCAGTGTCACCACCTGTTGCCCCACCTCCACCTCCACCCATGGGGATGATGACTCCTCCCCCACCTCCATTAGGATTTGATGCTCCTCCCTCTCCTCCTCCTCCTCTCTTTGGTTCTCTTTCTCCCTCTATTCCTCCTCCACCTCCCATGGATTCCTGTATTCCATCTCCACCCCCTCCTCCTGCCGGGGGTGGACCCCCACCTCCTCCACCCCCTCCCCCTCCCCCAGGCCCACCACCACCAAATACATCTCCTGCCCCTCCATCTTCAGGTGGAGTCGCAGCTGCTCCTGCCCCCAAGCCTCAGCCTGCCCCTGTCAGCGATGGCCGCAGCGATCTCCTGGCAGCTATTCGCCAAGGTACGTTGAAATATCACCTATATGTGCTTAGGAGTCTAGTCACTCAGACATGCTATAACAAAGGAGGGATGAGCAAAACAAAGGTGTGATATCAAAGCTGAATTCACTGAAAGTACTCTTTCAGAAAGAGAGGTTCATGGTTTGAGGTAATGTTGTCAAACTGTGAGGCTCTTTAATGGAGCAAGAAAGAATCGCAAGTGGAGCATAGGTGATGATACATAAAGAAAACGTAGCATATAAATGAACATTTCAGACCTCGCATTTTGCATTAACGCATCACATTTTAAAATATCAATCATTATGTCACTTTGCAAAATGTTGGATAAATTGATCAACATATAAATCCAGAATAACTTGTCGCTATGCACGTGTCTCCAGCTTAATTGAAATGTATATTGATGTGACACCCTTAATTCCTGTCACGGTAAATAGTTTATTGCCATGAATTCTTTGGTTCATTAGTGTGAACTTGGTGTATGTGTGATTTAACAGTCATGAATTATTAAATATTTGATTTCCAACTTTTAAGTATTAGGTATAGAGGGCAGTGGTGGTAAGGTGCTGAAAACAGTAGTAAACAGTCTTGCACTGTACTTAGTGCATAAATTTATAAAAATAGCGCGGTTAAGATTAAGCCCTAATTAAGATTAAGCCCTAATTAAGATTAAGCCCTAATTAAGATTAAGCGCTTCAGAAAATGAATGAATCATATATAAATGTTTTCCCTATTTTGTGATCATTTAAGTTCTGAAGCGGTACTATGCGAAAATAGGCTCCTGTGCGCTAAAGAAACGTGTTTCCAGAGATCCCTCACTTTCCGCAGTTAGTTGGGACCGAGACCCCCCACGACCGCCGATTTCCACCAAGTCGGATCGATCCCCCTGACTGATGTATATGTGTATATAATATCAATAAATACATATTCAATGCTATAAATGCTTATAATAAACATTGAAAAATAATGCATAAGATGTAACTAAAATAGAAATACACAGACATACAGACGCGCACACACGGTTGCACACCTCACATAAAAATGTAAATAGTTTTGGTTTTTTTGGGGGGTGGTAGTTGTTTTTGTTTTTGTTTGTTTGGGTTTTTTGCATAATTGGCCTTGTTTTGCAGCGTTTTTCCTTAACTTTCCCACTATTTTTCCTTAGTTTCCTTATTTTGTTATTTTTCGATAAACATTTTTGAAAAACCTGCGATGCACTGAAGCCGCAGAAACTGAAGCACGAAGTAGCGAGGGATCACTGCATTGGACAATGTCTTTGATTCATGTCTGCATAGCTTCACTGGGGGTATATGTGACTCCATTATCTGTATTACGGAATGTGCTGTCTAGTACTAACATTCAAGTTCTTTATTTGTCTAGGATTTAACCTGCGTAAAGTGGAAGAGCAGAGGGAGCAGGAGAAGAGCGATTTTGTGGGCAATGATGTGGCCGCTATCCTGTCTCGTCGTATTGCTGTGGAGTGCAGTGATTCTGAGGATGACTCCTCAGAGTTTGATGATGATGAGTGGTCTGAATAAGACGATAATGCATGTCATGAGAGAAATCATTCCTGCTAGATAAGATCTATTCGTTTCCCTTCAATAAGGCTAGCTGCAATATAAGAGAGAGAGAGAGAGAGAGAGAGTGTGTGTGTGTGTGTGTGTGTGTGGTCTCTTCTGACTTGGAGTGAATTATTTAAATGTTCAGCCTGCTCTTATTTCAGAGTGCCCAGTCCTCTGTAAAGCAGCTATGAATGAGTAAATTGAGAGACTACACTTTTTTTCTTTTTTTTTTTTTTGTTTCTGTATCATGTCTGTAAAAAAAAAAAAAAAAAAAAAACATGAAACCTTTAATCACCTAAAGTGTTGCTTTGTTTCCACACAAAAGCCAAGCATAATACACAGCGTAAGGCAGTAAATTAGAGAATTTTTGTTATCATTCTTATTATTTTTTGCATTGTAGACTGTAATAGTGCATTATTGCCATTTTTGGACTGAACTTCTGTTTTGGCTTATAGACTAATTCATGAAAAAAGGCAAAAGACACTGAGATTCCTTTTTCCAATTCTGTCACTTTCAAAAACATTCGTAGATACAAGATGACCATCATCTTCCGGCCTGCTCAGCATTCCTTTTAAATGAGACTCCACTCCTATATTTTTCTATTTGATTTGTAGTTTTTCTATATCCCTTTCATGTCGTTTACACTTTATGTTCTTTTTTGCCTTTGCTGCGTACATTCTAATGGCATTAGCTTTTATTTAGAACACACGTTCCCAGAATAAAAAGACCAAGAAGCCTGTAAAACTACAATTATAATTTTATACTTACAATTCTAATTTGTTTCCCTTCTTTTTGCCTTGATAACCGAATTTAGTGCGTATAAGTGCTTTCATTGTATCAGTTCCCTTAGTGCCAGTTGTGGCATTATTTCATCCTCTGTGTTTTTCTTTTTCCATCCTTGTATACCAAAGTTGTATAAGCCTGGATGCTCGAAAAAGTGTTTCAAATCATGTGCATTGGAAAGTGTATTCATCCAAAGTGCCTGCTTTATGTAAGATCAAAACTCAATGAAGCCTCTCAGTATCAAAAAATAATGGGCAAGGCAGGCACTGTTTTGTAATATTTAGCTGCTTTTGCAGGTGTTATTTTTGTTAGACCATGGCCACCCTCCCTGCCTTTAATCTATGCTGGGTTATATTTGAGTGTTTTGATTACATATAACTCGGTGGAAAGCCAACATTCCATTTCTGTCCATCGTATACCTATGGAGTTTGTCTTCGAGTGCTTTCTGTGCTGCTCTGTTCATCGCTTAATTCAAAGCTTTGTCAGCACAATAGCACATAAATTACATATGAAATCCCAAACCCATGCTGGATAATGTTTCATTCCAACATGTAGCCATGATGAAAAGTTCAGGAATATTGATGTAGAACTTTTAGTAAATTATTGACTGGATCATTACATATATTAAAGGTGATTGAACAGACAGCTGCCAGCCAAAGACTAGTATTTTGGCCATGATATGACTTAGTTTAAGTGCCCATTTCTTTTTCTGGAAAGTATGCAATATTTTGAAATATTTTTTTAAATTGTCGAGGGTGCATATGGTTTATAATTGTAAAGCTTTTCTATTGGCTGTTTAAAATAAATGAATGGCTTAAGTTACAATATGCAGTTTGTGTCACCATTTTACATATGAGCTGTTTGCTTAGCTGTACTTGCTTCATCAGGTGCATGCACACACACACACACACACACCTCACTAAGAAATGTATTAATTACCACAAGAACACTTGCAAATCAGTCTAACATTGTTTATGCTGTACCCATATTTGTATATTTTAAGCCATATTTGCAGTCATATCATTACTACAGTATTTGGGTATTTCTAAGAAAGGGTACAATGAATGTCTGTCTTCCTTTCGGCTTTTTCCCTTTTACTCGGGAGTCGCCACAGCGAATCATCTGATTCGCACGTTTTGATTTGGCAGAGGTTTTTACGTCGGATGCCCTTCCTGTCACAACCCTTTTAGCAAGGGACAGAAACACGCTGACGACTTTGCAGCTACTCTTTACGAAAGTCAGCAATGGTTCTTTTACATGCCTCTCACCATAGACAGTGACAGACATGGCCCGCCTTTGATAACCCAGTTAGCTGCACTGGGGGGGGACAGTGGCAACCTTGTGGAGAGTGGGACTTGAACCCCCACCATTTGGATCAGGGATCCAGCGCCCTATACCACTAGACCACCACTGCCCCATAAAGGGTACAATGAATGTATTGTGTAAAAATGCAAATTTGCTTTTTGTGGCAGGTTTGGAAATCTATGAGGATCTATGGTTCCATTTTCTTTAAGCCTAAGATCAGTGTACTTCAAATACTCTATGCCAATGCTGTACATACTTTCTTACAACTATTGTATATCTTTTATCATTACCTTATTTTGTGTGAAACTACATAATTTATGCAATGAATCGTGAAGTTGAGTCAAATGTGTTCCCATAAAATTTTAAACCGTGAGTCTCCGGGTCAATGGATTGGTCGTGAATGCAACGAATCTCACTTGAGGTTTGTGTTCACATCCTTGACGAGAACCAGCGCTGAGTAGCATTAATCACGTGTGGAACCAGCTCTTGTTGGTTTTTTCTTTTGCTGAGTATGCTAAGCTTTTAGGAATGACTTACTTACTTCTTACTTAATTAATTAATCACTTACTTGGTGCACATTAGTGTTATTACATGCATTAAAATCCATATGGAACTTTTCATAAATCTGTACATGGATCTGATAAAAATATAAAGTTAAAAATATTTCTGAAAGTTAAATCTCCCATCAAACATGACCAAAATATGAGTAAAACCATTTTCTTATCAAATATATTGCTATGCACTTCAAACATGTATGATTACCATTAAGTATGCTTGGAGATAGTTTTACTCAATCATTATTTATTTTATACAAACAATAGATTGTTTCAAATCATTTCATTTAAAAAAAAGAGCACAATCATTTCTCAACATAAACATTTGTGCACTCTGTGCAAACAACACAGACTTGAAGTATAAAATCATTTATCCATCTTTTTAACAAATATCAAGTACTTCAGTCCATAAATACAATAATAAACAATTGTAATGATAACATTCAGAATAAATGTATACAAATTATCAAGTCATTGTAAAGTGCAAGTATATATATAATTTTTTAATTCCAGTAATACTGTACCTCTGAATGTCAGAGTCTGAAAACAGGCACAAATTGAAAACAGTTGATTTGGGCAACTGTAATGTAGGTTGTTCTTTTACTATTAAAAATAAGATGAAAAGAAAAGAACTACTGCTGTGTTGGTCATTTTTATTCTTGGTGTCGCAAAAAGGGATGAACATAGTTATGGTAGGTGTTTTTGTAATTAAAACAAAAAACCATGAAGCCTACAAGACAGTACACATCTTGCAGGAGAGTCTGTGAATGAGATTTATCTCCTGTATCACAACTCAGGTGGAAGCAAAGGTTTTTTTTTTTTCTTGGCTACTTGTTGAGAATACTGCCAGTGAATTGTTTGTACACACACAAGGTTTTCTCTTTTAATTATTTAAGAACAATAATGAATACATAAGCACAATAAATGAACACAGAATTCTGAAACAACTCAAAAATTGTGTAAGTCAAGGCATTAAAATTGTTCTTAACAGTGTCTTATACTCTTGGCATCTTCAAATTGAATGTTTTAATCAAGGGTAATACAGAATTCATTTTTTGAACAATTCAGTGACAACTGATTGTGACTGAATAAAAATCCAGAAATAAGCTAACACAGTAAATGCCTTCAATTGTCTTCAACACAAGTTTTAGGTCATAAGCCATTATAGAAATATAATTCAGGGGGTACAGTATTTTGGAATGTGTCCAAACAGTTCCCTGGCAGTGCATGTGCATATGAGTCAAGGTAAGTAAAGCCTGATCTATCATGGCACCGAAAGGCACACTTCAGCTTCTGGCATTTGTTACACGTCACTTGGCGTGTGCGTATTTTTGTGAAATGTGTTTGGTAAACAGCAGCAAGCCTGCCTGAGTGCTCGCTGTATGTGTGTGTTTCTGTAGGCATAAATGAGGGGGTTGAGCAGAGAGTTTCCTGTGACTGGTACCAGTGTAATGTATGTGTATTGTCCAGGTGATGAGCCATCTCCAAGGAGACCATACAAGGCAAAGGGCATCCAACAGCTTGCAAAGATGGCAAGGATGAGGGCAAGGGTGTGGACACGTCGACGAGTATGTGTGCGTGCTGAGGGGAGTGTGTGTCTTTGAAGGGCAATCTGATGAGAGTGGCGCAGGACAACTTGGCAGATCCAGGCATTGAGCTGTAGCATCAAGGCCAGGGCAAGCAGAAAGCCCCCACACAATGTTGCCAAATGCACTCGGGTCAGCGGCCACACTACACTGCATGACTTCCCATCATCCAGACAGTTCCAGCCTAAAGCAGGAAGAGCCCCCTGCAGGCCTGCCAGAGCCCAACCCATTGCCAGAGCACAGCGAGCATGGGTGTGTGTGCGGCGGGAGCCATATGTCAGAGCTTGGTGGAGAGACAAGAACCTGTCTAAGGTAATTCCGAGCAAGGAGAAAACAGATGCACTGAGTGAGCTTACCAGCAGGCCCACACTAGCCAGTTCCAGTCCCTTTGAGGACACACAAAAGTGAGACATGAAGTATAGTAGCAGTCCTACACCTGCCAGGAAGTCTGCCCAAGCTAAGCTACCAATGAGCAGGAACATCGGTGCCCGCAAAGATGCTGAAGAGAGGATGGTCACGATGACAATTGCATTCTCGCAGCAAATCAGAGTACCCGACACACACATGGCCACATCCCATGGACTCATCATTGGTGATACCATGGGGCCAGGTGTAAGGTGGATATCAGAGACCTGCAGGAGGGGGTCGATCTCAAAGACAACTTCTAAGCCCACGTCAG
>CM045728.1:71397349-71524849 GCA_024760905.1 Plotosus lineatus | reverse complement strand
TTTTTTTTTTCTTCCTGGGGGGGGCGCCACAGAAAATAATTGAGAAGCACTGCCCTAGGGTAAGTGTATGTGTGAGACAGATAGGGTTTAGACTTCCCGTGACTGTAGTCCAATTAAGCAGTTCAGCAAACGAGTGAATGAATAAGTAGAACATCCCGCCAGCAGAGAATTATGGGCTAACAGAAGCATAAAATATTTTTTCTGCATTACGTAACAACATATTTTTCACAGCTTCGCAAGCTTTCTGAGCTCCATAATAAAATAGTGTTCTACTAACATAATTAATGTCAAATAAGAGATCAGAGAACAAGCGAAAAGACTGTCCAGACTGAAGACATAATGAGAAATTTTAATTACAGTATGGTTGCTTTTGGCTCTGGTACAAGTCCTTCGCTCTTGTCAGAAATAAATCAGGTGAGGTTACTTGGCGTCCATGACTTTTGTCCTTTATATGTTCTTACTTTATTAAGTATCTGGTATCTGTCATCTATTCTGGATAAAACATAGTTAAGTCTGCAACATAGCACTAGTGCAATTGCTTGGATGTGTGCGTGCGTGTGTGTTCATAAGTGTTGGCTGGTTCTACTGACAATGAAAAGACACTGTGGTTGGGATATTGATACAGGGTGACCTGCTGTCCATTTGTCAAGTAAGTGGTTTTACGTTACACACCTTCCAGTCTTTTTGATGTCACACATGCTCAGTCACACACACTCTTGATCACACTCCTCTCTGCATCACAGCTCACCAGACTGTCCAGTTCCTCAAGGACACAGATTGGAGGCTGCATTAACTGGTATTTTGATGTGTCATTTGCCAGCTTGTACATTTAGTACATCTTAACTGAATTTCTAGAGTGTGTGCTGTATTAATTGTCTGATTGTTTGATGACTCCAGAGTGTTCAAGCTGGTCCAGGCTGCAGTGTTGAAAGTTTTGATATTTTAGAAAGGTTATCTTTTTGTTAGATTTGACATTTCTTTATATTGTGAGTACAGTGTGGTGGTTATAAGGATGAGGTGCGTCACAGTAGTGCTATGTTGCACTGTGCTGCTAATGCAGCTGATGATGACGAACTCACAAACTGCAGGTAAGACTCAAAACATTCAAAATTTAAGACGTGTCCATCACATATCTGTTTGCTGTCATCTTAAAACTGATTATATGTCATTTTTGACATGTAATTTATTTCAGTATTTCACCTCTCGGCTACATCCATTTACCTCTTTCATTATTTCCTTATTCCCACTGCATTTCTCAGTTTTGTATTAAGTCACAGTCCCTCATTAATTAAAAAAAAACCCAAAACAAATGTATATATGATATATGTTAAAGTATGTATATAAATATATAAAATTGATAATTGCCTAAAACATCAGCAATTTCTTGAAAAAATATCTCTAAATTATATTAAATATGTTGTAAATATGGTTAAGTAGAAGATTTACTGTTTAGAAACTCTGCTATCATGTATTAATCATGTGTACACTGTAGGCTATAATAAATAAATTAATTAATGTTTTGTAAATAATTTAAAGCACAACTTCTGTACATCAAGATCTCCTGAAACTTTATCTGAGTGTCTCAATTGGATAGACAGCTTACATGATATTTTAAAAAAATCATTACTGTTGGCTAATCAAGTTGATTCATTCACATATATATTGGCTGTTTAGACAATAAAGAAATATTTATCCATGTATGTAGATTTGCTGGAATCGGACACAACAAGTTTGAAGGAAATTATTAACTCAAGTCTGAAACTAGTGATTATTTCATAAAGCAATGCTAAAGTCCTGTATTCCTATTTCTTCCTTTACAGATGCTACAAACGATTCAGCCGTTGGTGATTGTTCTCAGCTGGACTCATGTGATCGATGCACCAGTGGAGACCCAGCCCTCAATTTGACAAGCTGTATTTGGAGAAGCTGTGAGGATGGTGAGTGAATACATAAACACATACATGCACAAAAAAAAAAACAACAGAGAAATAGTATTCCAGCTCTGTCTTCCTCTCTCTGCTGCTCAAAGAGTCTCACAGTGACATGTGATTCCTTGGGGAGTGCACTTGGGAACTGCATAGTGAATAATTTAAGCACACGCCAGCCGTCAGGCCAGCCGTCATGCATAGACATCATCCCAAGTAAATAATTCAGCTATGTTATCTTTTCTAAGTAAAGGGCAGTGAGGACAATGTTCTGTAACTCTGACAAAACCACCCACAACATCAAAAATTATTAAAGCTGTTTTTTGGAGGGTTTTTTTTTTAATATACAGTTTTTTTAAAGATCTTAGTAGCACTGAATAAAATATCTGCTTCTCTTTGTTCTTGTTTCGTTCATTTTCGTTAACTGCTTAATCCTAATTAGGGTCGTGGGAAGGCTGGTGCCCATCCCAGCCGACTCCGGGCAAGGGCAGAGTACACCCTGGACAGCTCACCAAACCATCGTAGGGCGGAAACACGCTGACAGCGTTGCAGTTACTCTTGTTAAAAGTCAGCAATGGTTCATTTACATGCCTCACACCATAGACAGTGAGAGACATGGCTGGCCTTTGATAATCCAGTTAGTTGCACTGGGGGGCTTCTCTTTGTATTTACTTTAATTTCATTTAATTTTCCAAGCCGCTTTATCCTTTATTAGGGTCATGAGAGGCTGGAGCCAATCCAAGCTGGCTCCAGGAGCAGGAATAGTTCACCAGGCCATCGCAGGGCCAACACACACACACACACACACACACACACACACACACACACACACACACACACACACACACACACACACAAAGGGATAATTGAGACCATCCAATTAGTCTAATATGCATGACTCTGGACTCTGAGAGGGCTCAAACCTATGACCTTCTTGCTGTGAGGCTGCAGTGCTTACCACTGCGTTACATAATAAATAACAGTTATACGTGAAAGGCAAGGCAGATGGTGCTGAATAGTCCCTGAAAGTAATATCCAAATTCAGAGGTATTCACTGAGTCTGAGGTGAATAATTGTTTTAGTATCTTTCTACATTGGAACATGTGCGGGGGCCAGTTAGGGTGCTGGGCTTTTGACCAGGAGGTTATGGGTACGAATCCCAGTTTGACCACCACCGTGCTAAGACCCCTGGCCGAGGTCTGAACCACAAGTGTGCCTCTGTTCACCCAGCAGTATAAATGGGTACCAGTAAGAAATACAGGGAAGGTAACCTGTGATAGACTAGCATTCAATCCAAGAGGACTTGAACTCCCAGTTGTTTCACACTACAGAAACCGGGGATAAGTGTCAGCCGCTAGGTTAGGGTGTAAAAATCCCAACAGATTTACTTTATATGGGAACATAAAAACCAAACCATATATAAATTGTTATACTTAATTTCTTGGAAGGGACGTAATACTTGGTTGAGAAATCGCTTTGATTAATTTAGAGGAGAAAAATCGAGAAAAGCAATCTTTTCGTATATGCTACACACAAACATAAAGAAAAGCAGTCATTAGCCAGTCTATGTGTGCCTGGTAGTCCACTCTTACAAAAGAGGCACAGCGTTCTTTCCCTCCGAGTGTGTTCAGCTGCCTCCAAATACACATGCACATCAGTTTGTAAGGAGACAAGTGGCATCACTGCTTGTGTGTGTAGGAGGGGCATATTTTTGCTCCTCCCTGGTTGGTGGGGGTTGTATGTAATGAGGAGGCAACACTTGATGGGCAGGAATTTGTTGACTGAGAATTGGCAAAGTCTATCTGCCACTTTATTCAAATAGCAGATAGAACTTATTAATTCTTGGTTGACTAATTGGATACAACTAGATATTACAGGAGAAAAAAAAATTGGGAGGAGGTTAGAAAAGTATGAGGTAATTAGGTATGTTGTAGGTTTTGAATTTTGGTACCATGCTGGTTTTGAATTGGTGATGGAATTATTTTGTATACCTGCAAGTCTACTTTATTTATTATTGTTTATCTATTTATTTATAGCTTTTATTTAGATTTATATCTAAATTACTCTAAGTTGCAGATTCTACCGTTAACTCTTTAACTCCAATGACTTCAGGGTATGTTCAGCCCTTCCTTGTCTTTCTAACAACATGTTTCTATAAGTTTTACAGTAGCGCAAAAGTTCAAATAATTCCAAGTACTAAAGAGTGCACTTTTAAGACTGAATAATGTGCTGGGACTCAAACTAAAGTTAAACACCCCCTTTTTTTGTCCAGAAAATAACACAAGATGCATATCTGACACAGAAGACTCTGGAGACTGTGCTGTGTACAATGACACAAGCTCGTGCCCAAGTAAGAATCATACCTACAAAATATACATTTCTAAACTTTTGTCACAGTGCATAAATGTATATGCACACTCGTGTGTGTGTGTGTGTGTGTGTGTGTGTGTGTGTGTGTGTGTGTGTGTGTGTGTGTGTGTGTGTAAGCAGTTAGTGGGAGTGTTGACAGTGGGCCAGGTAAGTTTGTTCTCATTGTTTTCTTAATTTTTAACCATTTGCCTGGTATCAATAGAATTATTTGGTCTGTGTTAAGCTGTCCATCCACATCATTTATATAATTATACTTATATTATTTATGTAATTGCATACGACCCAAAGTTCACTGCGGAAACATAAGGCACTCAAAATTTAAATATGTCTCTCATGCTCAGATGATGCTTCTTCAGGCTCAGCACCAGAGTTTTCTCAGGCATCATTTGACCTGTCTAGTTTCATAGGGGGAATTATACTGGTGTTATCACTCCAAGCTGGGGCTTTTTTTGGTCTGCGCTTCCTCAAAACAAAAGACAGCTCCTATGAAACCATGTGAGTGTCATAACCTGATCTCTCATACATAACATTCAAGCTGTTTTTAAAAGTGTAAAATAAACGTGTATATATATATATATATATATATATATATATATATATATATATATATATATATATATATATATAAATGACTACACATGCATGAAAACTTTTGAAAACTCAAGAGAAATGTGTACACTAATCTCAAATCCATGAAACTTTTGAACACTTCCACACAAATCTAGTTAAATTGAGCACATACAGAAGTTAGTTTTTTAATGTATTTGTCAATACAGTGACCAACCCCATTGAGGAAGAGAAACAGCAAGGAATGGAAAAAGGAGAAACAAAAATGGAGGAACGAAACAGCAAAAAAATGAGAGGAGCAGGCAGAATCAGGCAAGAGGTTACAGAGCAAAGTATGGTGTTATTTTTAAGGCCCTGTCTATTTGTTTGGTTTCCTTTGTTCTATTCTTTTTTTCTTGTATTTCCTCATGTTTGCACGTGCAATTGTTTGGAAACTTCCTTTTGATTAGATCATTATTTTATGTGCTCCATCCTGAATGTTTCTCTAGGCTGCTTTAACAAGTTTCACAAGTATTTGGAGTGATTTTTCCCTTTCATTCTGTTTGTTGATTTTAAGGTATATTATCAAATGAAAAACAGTAAATTATTGTTATTATTGTATATAATAAATATTATAAATACACTAATAAATATACTCATAACTGAATTATAGTTGTGTGTTTCATAAACATTTGATGTATTTATCTACATAAATTTCAGTAACTTTTACTTTTCTAAGATAATATTTTATAGTTTACCTTAGTAGTATGTGAATACACAATGCGACCTGAAGGTGGCAATATAGTATAACGCCAGAGAAACTAATGTATTTATTATCTCACTGTATACAGTATTATTATGGCCCCGTGATTAAGTTACTGGCTTACAGATCCAAAGTTTGAGGGTTCAAGCCCCATTCACAGAGTTGTCACAGTGCAGCTAACTGGGTTATTAAAGACCAGCCATGTCTCTCACTGTCTGCCATTCAAAAAGACTAACTATATTGCTGTCAAGTATGTTTCTGACCACGATGGCCTGGCAGACTGTCCAAGGGGTACAATACCCTCACTGAGATGAGCACCAGCCTCCATGCAACCATAATTAGGAATAAGTGATTCAAAAATAAATACATATCTTCCATTATACTATATATGTTGTTGGAACAGCACCATGTAGTCTACATCAAATGTGTTCTTACTTAACTTCATATGGTTTTCTCGTGTGGAGCGCCAGCTAGTGGAGTGGGGGTGCAATTACACTATATTCTCGTATACAATTCCAAAAAAGCATGTTCCCCAAGGTCATACTCGCCCACCCTGGCATCATATCGCACCCCACTATTTGAGAAGCACTGTCTTATTGCCAGCCAGCTTCGGGGGTATTTTAAAATATAGACACTTAGTTATAAGCGCCTTCTTCCTGGTTTGATTAATTTGCTGGAGCTTGCTTGACCTGCACACACTGATTCTACGGATAATCTTCGACCACATTGTGTAAGTACCTTATTTTTCCTACTCCTTATCATACTTAAGTCTAAAATAGTAAAATGCATTTTGCAATAATATGAATGAGTATTTGTTATATTTCTTAAGCTTTTGAGATTAAATGTTTCATATGTTTGTGTTTTAGCAATTAGTGTACCTGTGTACAGATATAACCATCTGTAGGTGCATGGCCTGGGCCTCAAGCCTTTACATGTTGCAATATTTATTCCTAAAGCCATTTGCATTGGGTTATAGTTCATTCTACATCCACAAGACATGTTCATTATGTGCCAATTCTTCTGCTTTATATTCTTTTAGCTCAGTCCACCGGTTGTGCTGTGTTTAAGAGGAGAAGAAGCATCATACAGTGCCGCATTCCTCCTCACCCATCTATCCTCACTGCTGATTTTCTGGACTTCTTGCATTTCCTTCCGGCTACTTAGTTCCAGCCTTCCAGTCCTGTCACCCATGAGCAAGGCAATCTCAACCAGAGATGCGTGACCAATCTACTCAGACTGATGATTTTTCCTACACCATCAGCGTCACCCTGCAGTCCTCATGGCTCTAAATGTCCTCCTGGTTCTCCCTACATTCCTGTGCTTTCACCTGACGACAAGGAGTACAGTGGTACCTCACCTTACGAAATGAATCCGTTCCAGAGCCTTTTTCTTAACCTGGATTTTTTTGTAAATTTAACTGCATTTTACATGTAAAACGTGTGATTTGTTCCTAGGCCCCAATACTACCCCTAAACCCTTTAAAAATTATAAAAGCATACATTTTAAGACCTTCTGCTTCAATATCGTACCAATGGCAGACTGGTTTGGCCATATTCCTTTGCGATATCACTCAACCGCATGCCACAAGCACGTTTCTTCTTCTCACCCGCACCAGAAATCACACGTGTGTGTGTGTGTGTGTGTGTGTGTGTGCGTGTGCGTGCGCGTGTGTGTTGACCATGTCTTCTTAGCAGAGTTATAATCTTACAAATGTTTATGAAAGGTTAAAAGCCTGAGTCAAGAAATAAAGCATGAAACAACAGTAACTCTCTCCTTTACACGAAAAGCATTATGGGAGATGCAGCTCCATAATAGCCAATGGAGGGAGCTGCATCAGCCCTCCTAGCCAATGGGAGGCCAATGGGGCAGGATGTTGGGAGATAGCCAATGGGAGGGAGCTGCGTCATCCCTCCTAGCCAATGGGAGACCAGCTGGGTAGGATGTTTGAATGACTTTGATGGGAGAACAGCTCGTGCATTGTTTGAATGTTTGAATGTCACGTTTTAATTGTTTGAATGGCACGTTTGAATGGCGCATTTGGCGTGTTTCGTAAGCAGAACTTGTTTCGTATACAGAGACAAAAATTTTGGAAAATGTTTTTCATAACTTGGATTTTTCGTTTGCTGGGACTACCGTAAGGTGAGGTACCACTGTACTATGACAATTTTCCCAACTATGCTTCTCTCCCTTGCCTCCTGGCTAGCCTGTCTCTACCACTGATTACTCACCAACTTCCTCCATTGTGTTTGAGCCTGATGTAGTGTCCATAGACATGCAGCTTATTTGTAACATTTCCAGTTTTACAATAAATGTTTTCTTTTTTTTATACTTTTGGTTCTGTGTGGTCATTTTACCTTGGAACACTATTTGCTTTACAGTCATACCTAAGATAGTATGGTTACACTCAAGCATTATTTTTGTATTTTCTTACCTAAGCATTTTTCTCATCTTATTGCTATTGCTTCTTCTTCTTCTTTTCCTTTCGTCTTTTCCTTCAGGGGTCGCCACAGCAAACCATCCGCCTCCATCTCACCCTATCCTCTGTATCTTCTACTCTTACTACAACTACCTTCATGTCCTCCTTCACCACAGCCATAAATCTTCTCTTTGGTCTTCCTCTAGGCCTTCTGCATGGTAGTTCCAACCTCAGCATCCTACTACCAATATATTCACTATCCCTCCTCTGTACATGTCCAAACCATCTCAATCTAGTCTCTCTGACTTTGTCTCCAAAACCTCTAACATGTGCTGTCCCTCTGATGTACTCATTCCTGATCCTATCCGTCCTCGTTACTCCCAAAGAGAACCTCAACATTTTTATCTCTGCTACCTCCAGCTCTGCCTCCTGTCTTTTCCCCAGGGCCACTGTTTCTAAACCATACAACATCGTTGGCCTCAACACTGTCTTGTACACTTTTCCTTTCATTCTTGCTGATACCTTCCTATCACACATCACACCGGACACTTTTCTCCAGCCATTCCAACCTGCCTGTACATCCAAAATCCTGTAAAATCCTCCACCCACCTTCTTCATCTCTGCTCCCTGTAACCTCACCGTTCCTTTTGGGTGCTTGTCGTTCACACACATGTATTTTATCTTACTGAGGCTAACCTTCATTCTTCTCCTTTCCAGGGCATACCGCCACCTCTCTAGATTTTCCTTCACTTGTTCTTTGCTCTCACTACAGATCACAATGTCATCTGCAAACATCATAGTCCATGGGGAATCTTGTTTAACCTCGTCTGTCAGCCTGTCCATCACCATAGCAAACAAGAAGGGGCTCAGAGCTGACCCTTGATGCAGTCCCACCTCCACCTTGAACTCTTTTGTCACACCGACAGCACACCTCACCACTGTCTGACATCTCTCATACATGTCCTGCACCACTCTAACATACTTCTCTGCCACTCCAGACTTCCTCATGCAATACCACAGTTCCTCTCTCGGCACCCTGTCATATGCTTTCCCTAGATCCACAAAGGCACAATGCAGCTCCTTCTAACCTTCTCTGTACTTCTCTATTAACATCCTCAAAGCAAACACTGCAACTGTGGTGCTCTTTCTTGGCATAAAACCAATTATCCAATGGAAGGGCAAGTGCTGATACGACTGAGTTCCAGTGCCACTGCAGGAGTTGCCAGAACGTTACTGTGAATGAACTGCCTCAGGGGACAAGGCAGTACTGTACTTCTGTTCTCTGTACTTCTCTATTAACATCCTCAAAGCAAACACTGCATCCGTGGTGCTCTTTCTTGGCATGAAACCAAACTGTTGTTCACAAATGCTGACCTCTACCCTTAGTCTAGCTTCCATTATTCTTTCCCATAACTTCATTGTATGGCTCATCAACTTTATCCCTCTGTAGTTGCCACAACTCTGCACGTCTCCCTTGTTTTTAAAAATGTCCACAAGCACACTTTTCCTCCATTCCTCCGGCATCCTCTCACTCTCTAAGACCTTGTTGAATGTTCTTGTCAGAAAATCTATTGCTACCTCTCCTAGACACTTCCATACCTCCACCAGTATGTCATCAGGACCAACTCCCTTTCTAATCTTCATCCTCTTCAATGCCCTCCTCTTCTACTCTTTTTTCTCTCTCATTTTCCTCATTCATCAGCTCTTCAAAGTACTCTTTCCATCTTCCCAGCACACTTCTGTCATCAGTCAATACATTTCCCTCTCTGTCCTTAATCACTCTAACTTGCTGCATGTCCTTCCCATCTCTATTTCTCTGCTGTGCCAACCTGGATAAATCATTTTCTCCCTCCTTACTGTCCAACCTAGCATACAAGTCATCATACTTACACACTTCCTCATTCCACCACCAAGTCTCTTTATCTACTGTCCTTCCAGAGGACACACAAAGTACTCTCCTACCTGTCTCCCTGATCACATTAGCTGTAGTTGTCCAGTCATCTGGAAGCACTTCCTGAACACCCAAGACCTGTTTCAACTCCTTCTTGAAGACAACACGACACTCTTCCTTTTTCGGCTTCCACCACTTTGACTTCTGCTGTGCCTTTGCCTTCTTCACCTTTCTTACCATCAGCATCATCCTGCACACCACCATACTATGCTGTGTGGCAACACTCTCACCCACTACTACTTTGCAGTCACTGACTTCCTTTAAATTACATCGCCTACACAAGATGTAGTCTACCTGTGTGCTCCTACCTCCGCTTTTATAAATCACCCTATGCTCCTGTCTCTTCTGGAATAAAGTATTCACCACAGCCATTTCCATCCTTTTTGCAAAATCTAGTAACATCTGTCCTTCTGTGTTCCTGTCCTGGATACCAAACCTGCCCATCACTTCCTTGTCCCCCCTGTTGCCTGCACAAACATGTCCATTGAAGTCTGCACCAATGACCACTCTTTCACCTCTGAGGGTACTCTGCATCACTTCCTCTAACTCAGTCAAGAATCTCTCCTTCTCTTCTAGCTCACATCCTGCCTGTGGGGCATAAGCACTAACAACATTGACCATCACGCCTTCAATTTCTAACTTGACACTCATCGCTCTGTCTGACACTCTTTTCACTTCTAGAACATTCCTGACAAACCCCTCCTTCAAGATGACTCCTACTCCATTTTTCTTCCTTTCCACCTGGTCTCCTGAACACACAGTATGTCCACCTTCCTCCTCTGCATCGTGTCAGCCAGTTCTCTACCGCTTCCTGTCATAGTTCCAACATTCAAAGTCTTAACTGTCAGTCCTAGACTCGTGCTTTTCCTCTTCTCTCTCTGCCTATGGACACACCTCCCACTTCTCTTTCTTCGGCCTCTTTTTCTTCGACCAACAGTAGTCTCATTTCCACCAGCACCCTGTTGGTTAACAGCACTGATGGCGGTCGTTGTTAACCTGGGCCTCAACCGATCCGGTATGAAATTTGTCTTTATGGTTTGCATTTTGTATTATGGCAAAAGTTTTACGCCGGATGCCCTTCCTGTCGCAACCCTTTGCATTTATCTGGGCTTGGGACCGGCGTGAGGGTGAACACTTGTTTGTGCCCCCCTCACGGCTACATTGCTAAAACATTAAAAAACATACCATAAAAGTAGAAATTTTCCCACACGAGGTACACCCTAAACAGCTTGCCAGACCATTTAAGGACACACACCCACACACAAACACACAGACACACCAACTGTACTTGCAATCACATTTACACCTAGCAGCAGTTTGGAAACAGATAATTAGCCTAATGTGTACCTGGAAAAAAAACAAGACAAGCAAGAGAGTACATGTACGCTCCACACAGAAATGCCCAAACCCAGGAGTCGAACCCAGGAACTTCTTGCTGTGAGGCAGATATGCTAACCACTACACCATTAAACTGCCAAAATGCTTTTTAGTAATGTTTTATTATTTTAAATCTCAGCAAAATAAACAACAACAAAAAAATATGGCCTTTGATATTTTTGAGGGTTCATTCTGCAGATAAAGGTGATGAACCACTGCCTTTTATCTGGTTTACTAGCTTGCTTCCTCACTTTTCTTTGGACAAGAGCTTTTGGAGAATGAGTTCAGAATTTGTGAGAATCTTGACGTACAGTATTAGATCTTCATTCGGGTTCTTCCAGATTTTGAAGCAGTCTAATTCATAACAAAGGGAAACAGGTTGCAAGTCAGATATTTATTTTGAAGAATGTCTCACAAATTCAGATATTTCTGACTATATTTTCCATAGCAATGTGTTTAAGGCTGTCCTGACACTTCATTTCAATTTACAGTATGTTTCAGTTTAAAGTTGGACCTTTTTGGGGGTATTCAGAACTTATTTTTACTCCAAACAATGAGATACATTTGAAGAAAAAAGATAAATAAGACCTGCACATAATTCCTGTCAGCTTCAGGAAATAATGGCATTTATTAACAGTGAACATGTTTTCTTCATGTCTTGTTACTCTTCACACATAAGCTTAAATTTACTGCTGCTTCTCTGGTCACATTCTTTCTTCTTTTACTTTCGGCTGCTCCCTTCAGGGGTCGCCACAGCAAATCATCCGCCTCCACCTCACCCTGTCCTCCGCATCTTCTTTTCTGACTCCAACGACCTTCATGTCTTCCTTCACCACATCCATAAATCTCTTCTTCGGTCTTCCTCGAGGCCTTCTGCCTGGTAGTTCCAACCTCAGCATCCTACTGCCAATATACTCACTATCCCTCCTCTGTACATGTCCAAATCATCTCAATCTAGCCTCTCTGACTTTGTCTCCAAAACATCTTACGTGGGCTGTCCCTCTGATATACTCATTTCTGATCCTATCCATCCTCGTTACTCCCAGGGAGAACCTCAACATTTTCATCTCCGCTACCTCCAGCTCTGCCTCCTGCCTTTTCCTCAGCGCCACTGTTTCTAAGCCATACAACATCGCTGGCCTCACCACCATCTTGTACACTTTTCCCTTCATTCTTGCTGACACTCTCCTATCGCACATCACACCGGATACTTTTCTCCAACCATTCCAGCCTGCCTGCACATGCTTCTTCACCTCTTTTCCACACTCTCCATTGCTCTGGATTGTTGAGCCTAAGTACTTAAAATCCTCCACCTTCGTTATCTCTGCTCCCTGTAACATCACCATTCCTCCTGGGTCCTTCTCATTCACACACATGTATTCTGATTTTCTGAGGCTAACCTTCATTCCTCTCCTTTCCAGGGCATACCTCCACCTCTCTAGATTTTCCTGCACTTGTTCTCTGCTCTCACTACAGATCACGATGTCATCTGCAAACATCATAGTCCATGGAGATTCTTGTCTCACCTCGTCTGTCAGCCTGTCCATCACCATAGCAAACAAGAAGGGGCTCAGAGCTGACCCTTGATGCAGTCCCACCTCCACCTTGAATTCGTCGGTCACACCGACAGCACACCTCACCACTGTCTTACATCTCTCATACATGTCCTGCACCACTCTAACATACTTCTCTGCCACTCCAGACTTCCTCATGCAATACCACAGTTCTTCTCTTGGCACCCTGTCATATGCTTTTTCCAGATCCACAAAGGCACAATGTAGCTCCCTCTGACCTTCTCTGTACTTCTCTATTAACATCCTCAAGGCAAACATTGCATCTGTGGTGCTCTTTCTTGGCATGAAACCAAACTGTTGTTCACAAATGCTGACCTCTGCCCTTAGTCTAGCTTCCACTATTCTTTCCCATAACTTCATCGTATGGCTCATCAACTTTATCCCTCTGTAGTTGCCACAACTCTGCAAGTCTCCCTTGTTCTTAAAAATGGGCACCAGCACACTTCTCCTCCACTCCTCCGGCATCTGCTCACTCTCTAGTACCTTGTTGAATGTTCTTGTCAGAAAATCTACTGCTACCTCTCCTAGACACTTCCATACCTCCACAGGTTATTCTTTAAGATTTCCTCCACTTCCGTATGCTTCCGGCAGGCCAAAATATTCTGTGAATGTGCTTTTGAACATGTTCAAAAGCACGTTCAGGAAAAAATTCTGTGAGTGTTCTGTGCTCTACACACCACACACCATCAGTACCATCAACATCATCAGCACCATCAGCAGCAGCAGCATCAGACCGAGCGCTTGCCAGGTGCTTTGCCCCTCACTTTAAGACATGGCCCCTGAAGACCAACCGATGGCACACCGTGAGTATTTCACCTTCTTCTGATTTACTGATCCACTGCTGATTGTGGTTTGCTTGAGACTTCGATAGGGTCTGCATGATCATCCTCCTCATGCCGATGATCACGTGCACGTGAACGGAGTAGAGAGCACGCCACACGCACAGCCATGTTTAAACCGCCTTATAATAATAATTGATCAAGCAAATACAAAGCGGGGTTCAGAGATCAGCGCATCTTTAACACGGGCTCAAGTGCATGCTTTCATCCAGCACAGACTCGATCAGAGGGATCTCCACTTTTTCGTCGGGCTTTCACCCATTTTCCGTGTAAAAATGCCGAAGCTCTACCGTCGACTGCGTTCCGTGCCTAAGGCAGGCAGGTAAACCCTGGGCTTCAGTATTAAGTGTTTTAGACAGAAACCCACATGGTCTCATCCACCCCATGTTACTCAGCCCTCTTGCTCACAGGCTTATAAGTGAAATGTCTTTTTATAGTGAGGAAGTCCCAAGGTGGGGGCTGAGCACAGAGCCCAACCATATGCTTCTACTGTGTCCATTGCCCAGGTTAAGGGTTGTTGCAGAGGATCAGTGTGTGAAATAGTGGATCTGAGGCACTTGTCAAATAAGGAACAGTCTGGAATTCACTGCCTGTAGTAGTTCATGAGGCCCAGAAAAGCCATTAGTGTGTGCTTAGTTGCAGGGCGGTTTCGGAATGGCTGTTAGACTGAAGAGGGGGTTGTGAGTTTGGGCTTTCACAGCATCTCAAAGTGCTCCTCATGACGTGCTTCTCTCATAGCCTCTGACAGCCAAGCCCAACTCTGGCCTCCACACGGCGAAACTGGCATTACAAACAGGAGCAGGGACAAAGGCGAGCCACTGGCACTTAAAAACCAGTTGCCCAGGGTAGATGGGGCTCTTCAGCCAGGGAAGGCAGCTCATCTAGGGGAAGAAAAACCCTGATTCCAATCCTCCACTGCCTTGTGGCTAGACCTGATCTTAGGAAAGGCTTCAGGAAGGTCACCTCGAGGATAAAGACCCAGAGTGAAGCCCAACGAGACAGTTGTTGCTGTACTGCACTTGCATCCAGTAGCTCCTGCACTTGGCCTGGCACCATATCGTATTGGTTCATCCTTTCCCTTGGATCTTGCTAGTGACACCAAGAGGGGGACACCAGTGTGGGCAGCACACCGTCTCCACTCCATATTACCCGCCCGGGTCTTTGGCACACACCTGGAGACTGGACTCCGGCAGAGTCAAATGAATCCAGCATCAACCAATGGGACAAGGCAGTTACCGGTGATAAGCTCCGACCAATTGATGTAATGTTGGAGCGCCAGGGGCTTTGTCTGTCAGTGGGAGAAGTCTTCGGGCCTCATTGGGAAGCTACCTTCCCACCTCAAGCTGGGCAGCACCCGGACAGTAATGTGCTTCCCCGTCAAGTTCACTTGCTCTACTAATTGTGTAGAGCAGTGTTTCCCAGCCCCTGTTCCACGGCACATTAGTGTGCCGTGAGAAATCATCAGGTGTGCCGCGGATTAACCAATTTCACTTAGCGTGTAGTAACAGTGCTGTTCTGCTAGAGGGCAGTATCATTTTTGTTCCGTGGTGTGCCTCTTGATTTTTCTAATGTAAATGGTGTGCCTTGGCCCAAAAAGGTTGAGAAACACTGGCGTAGAGCATAGGGGTTTCCTGAAAGGTGAGCGTAATTCTGCACCAGGCAAACCAAAACAAAATAAACAGAAGTCACTTCGATTCGCCAGCTGGAATGTCCATACAATGTGTCCTGAATTCTCTTATGACCTCCAATTCAATGATGACTCCCACAAGACAGCCATCACAAACAAGGAGCTGGCTAGATTTAACATCAATGTAGTCTGCCTCCAGGAAACCCGGCTGCCTGACAGTGGGTCTCTCAGAGAAACAGACTACACTTTCTCTTAGCAGGGCTTGTTCATGGACGAGCCCAGGCAGCATGGTGTAGGTTTTGCCTTGAGGAACTCGCTGCTCACCTCCATTGAAACACCCACCGGAGGATCATCAAGATTGCTCACCTTGCACATGAAGACGTCGCTAGGCTACATTAACATCTTATCAGCCTATGTGCCCATGCTTACCTCCACTCCTGAAGTGAAGGATCAGTTCTATGAGGCCCTAGGACATGCACTGTCAGAAATCCCGAACACCGAGGGCATATACTTACTTGGCGACTTCAACACTCATGTGGACGCTGACTGGCAAGCATGCTCTACCTGCCTTGGCCACCATGGCATCGGCAGGGCGGAATGAGAACAGGCAGAGACTGCTCAAATTCTGCTGCTATCACAGCCTCTGCATCACCAACTTCTATTTCATGTGCAAGGTGATACAGAAAGTGTTTTGAAGACATCCCCAGTCCTGCCACTAGCACCAGCTTGACTTTGTTATCACCAGGAGGACAGACCTCAGCAAAATCCTTCATACGCGATCCTACCACAGTGCTGCTTGCAACACAGATCATTCTCTCATTGCCAGCAAGATCAGGCTGAAGCCCAGGAAGATCCATCATGCCAAGACAAAGAGTCTCCTCTGCATCATCACCTGTAGCATGTCAGACTCCACCAAGGCCCAGTGCTTTGCCAACAACTTCTGGGAAAGGCTCACTGCGCAACCATCAGAAAGTGACTGGGGCAACACTGACACCACATGGAGTTACCTTCATACTGTCATATACGACTCAGCCATGGTCACCTTCGGTAAAAAAGAATGGAAGAATGCAGATTGGTTTGAAGCACATTGGGTAGAGATGCTGCCAATCATAGAGGCCAAAAGAAAAGCGATGTTGGACCACAAGCAGAATCCCTGCCTTAGCACACAAAGCAGCTAGAAGCAAAGCTCAGCAGACTGCCCGCCTCTGTGCAAACAAGAACTGGCAGAACCTGTGTGCCCAGATCCAGTCAGGTACTGACTGCGGCTATGCCAAGGGAGTGTATGAGGTGATAAAATCAGCCCTCGGCCCCACCAGCATCAAAACAGCCCACTCAAGTCCATGTCTGGCAAAACCATCAGCAACCAAAGAAAGCAGCTGCAACGATGGGTTGAGCATTACCTAGAGCTTTACGCGACACAGAATACCATCTCGGTGACTGCCCTTAATGCTTTGCCCAACCGACCAGTTATGGAGGCGCTCGACAATCCGCCCTCACTGGTGGAGCTTGGCAAAGCCATTGACTCTCTTGCCTGTGGAAAGGTGCCAGGGAAGAACGGTATTCCACCAGAAGTCCTGAAGCAAGGGAAGCAAATCATCCTGCAGTCACTGCATGACCTCCTGTGTCTGTGCTGGGAGCAAGGCCACATTCCTCAGGACATGAGAGATGCCAAGATCGTCACCCTGTATAAAAACAAGGGAGATCGTAGCGATTGTAATAACTATCGGGACATCTCCCTACTGAGCCTTGTTGGCAAGATTTTTGCCCAAGTTGCCCTCAACCGCCTTCAGAGCCTCGCCTCACGTGTCTATCCTGAGTCGCAATGTGGCTTCAGAGCTGGGAGATCCACAGTGGATATGATCTTCTCTCTCCATTAGTTGCAGGAGAAGTGCCGTGAACAGCAGCAGCCATTGTTCCTTGCTTTTGTGGACCTGACCAAAGCCTTTGATTTGGTAAGCAGAACTCGGTTTTTCCAAATTCTTCAAAAGATTATCTGTCCATCCCAAACTCCTTGAAGTCATTGTCTCCATCCATCAGGACATGCAGAGCACGGTTTGCTTCAATGGAGCTAACTCTGACTCCTTCCCAGTCAGCAGTGGAGTGAAGCAAAGGTGTCCTAGCACCAACCCTATTTGGGATCTTTTTCTCTATGCTCCTACATTACGCCTTCGCCAACTGTGATGATGGAATTTACGTCCAAATGAGGTAAGTCTGTTGAGTTTTTACACCCAAGCCTCGTGGCTCATCAGGCCGGTGCTTATCCCTGGTTTCCATAGCGTGAAGCGAGTAGGAGTTCAACTACCCCTGGATGGGACGCTAGTCCATCGCAGGTTACCTTCCCAGTATATTTTTACTGGTACCCATTTATACTGCTGGGTGAACAGAGGCACACTTGTGGTTGAGACCTTGCCCAGGGGTCTTAGCACAGTGAGGGTCTCAGTGGGATTCGAACTCACAACCTCCTGATCATAAGCGCAGCACCCTAACCATTCCAACACTGGCCCCACACGTCCAAATGAGACAAGATGGTAAACTCTTCAACATTACCAGACTCCATGCCAAGACCAAGACCTACAAGGTGCTGATTCATGAGCTGCTGTTCACAGATGCTGCTGCTCTAATATCTCACAGTGAAGATGGCCTTCAGCACCTGGTCAACAAGCTGTCCACTGCAGGCAGGGAGTTTAGGCTGACATTCATCCTTGAGAAGACTAACATCATGGCGCAAGATGTCGAGTCCTCACCATCCATCACAATCAGGGACTCACAGCTTAAGGTCGTGGATGCCTTTATTTATCTGGGCTCCACTGTGACCAGCTCAACATCTCTTGACATTGACATCAGTTCAAGAATTGCCAAAGCTGCCGAGGTCATGGTCAAACTCAAACAGCGAGTGTGGAACAGCAGCCTCCTGAGCAAAAGGACTAAGGTCTGTGTCTAGCAAGCTTGTGTCCTGTCTGCTCTGCTTTATTGTAGCGAGTTGTGGACAACCTACACCAGACAGGAGAGATGCCTTAATGTGTTCCATCTTCACTCGTTTCGCCGATTGCTGCATATCAGATGGCAGGACAAAGTCCTAAATACCAAAGTTCTTCAGCGCGCTGGTCTTATGAGCATACCCTCCATGCTCATACAGTGATGTCTCCGTTGGCTTGGCCAAGTGCATCGCATGGAGCCTCAGCACCCGACATGAGAAATTCTCTATGCTGAGCTGCGTGACGGCACTTCTTGAGTCAGTCGACCTTTGCTGCGCTTCAAAGACACCATCAAGCAAGACTTCAAAGCAGCCAAAATCAACAAAATCAGCTGGGAGGACACTGCTGTAAACCATGACTCCTGACGGAAAAGGGTAAATGCTGTGGCGTTGAAAGCTGAGGAGCATGGGAGAACTCGGGATACATCAAAGAAAGCAGTGAGAAGTAAGCATGCAGCCTCTATGCACGCCCAATCCATATACATCTGTGACAACTGTAAGCGGAACTGCCACTCCACGATCGGCCTTTACAGCCATGCAAGATCCTGTCATGCCCCCATGTGTGCTAACCATTGTCTCTACTAGACAAGGATGCCGACAATGAGTTGCAGGGCGTTTAGTCACGAGGATGACTTCGATATAATCCTTGGAGAGGCATTTGCTATCTTGAGAGAGTTCAAAATCAAGATATTTTCATTGCCTTTGAAAAACTCACGTTGCCTTTGGTATCTTGAAGCTCTTCGTAGTCAGATGTTCGAGAAGACAGAGAGAGGCTATTCCATATGTGTCTTGACACAGCTGAGACAAGGAGTTCAACTGTATACTGCAAGAAAACAGAATCAGTGGTGAGGGTCAGATCACATACAGGTCCTTCTCAAAAAATTAGCATATTGTGATAAAGTTAATTCTTTTCTGTAATGTACTGTACTGATAAACATTACACTTTCATATATTTCAGATTCATGACACACAACTGAAGTAGTTCAAGCCTTTTATTGTTTTAATATTGATAATTTTGGCAAAAAAGTAAACAAAAACTAAAAATCTTTATCTCAAAAAATTATCATATTTCATCCAACCAATAAAAAAAATGCTTTTAATACAAAAAAAGTCAACCTTCAAATAATTATGTTCAGTTATGCACTCAATACTTGGTCAGGAATCCTTTTGCAGAAATGACTACTTCAATGTGGCGTGGCATGGAGGCAATCAGCCTGTGGCACTGCTGAGGTGTTATGGAGGCCCAGGATGCTTCGATAGCGGCCTTAAGCTTGTCCACAGTGTTGGGTCTGGTGTCTCTCAACTTCACAATATCCCACAGATTCTCTATGGGGTTCAGGTCAGGAGAGTTGGCAGGCCAATTGAGCACAGTAATACCATTTACCAGTGGTTTTGGCACTGTGAGCAGGTGCCAGGTCATGCTGAAAAATGAAATCTCCATAAAGCTTTTCAGCAGATGGAAGCATGAAGTGCTCCAAAATCTCCTGATAGCTAGCTGCATTGACCCTGCTGACCGTTGATAAAACACAGTGGACCAACACCAGCAGCTGACATGGCACCCCAGAACATCACTGACTGTGGGTACTTGACACTAGACTTCAGGCATTTTGGCATTTCCTTCTGCCCAGTCTTCTTCCAGACTCTGGCACCTTGATTTCTGAATGACATGCAAAATTTGCTTTCATCCGAAAAAAGTACTTTGGACCACTGAGCAACAGTCCAGTGCTGCTTCTCTGTAGCCCAGGTCAGGTGCTTCTGTCACTGTAGCAAAGACTGCAGAAGAATCAATAAAACCCTGTGGCAGATGCATCCAGGTATATTGTTTGCCCCTGTGTATGAAAGCAAAAAGAGGCTTTATCTGCTCTTCAACAAGAATGCTCAAGTAAGCAGAACAAAGGTCAATTACAGAGAAATGCAAATGATGGCATTCATTCATTCATTTTCTGAACCACCTCATCCTAATTAAGGTTACAGGGAGGCTGGCGCCCATCCCAGCCGACTCCGGGTGAGGGCAGAGAACACCCTGGACAGCAGGCCATCGCAGAGCATAAACACACTAACAGCTATGTAACTCACTCTTGCCGAAAGTCAGCAATGGTTCTTTTACAAGCGTAAGACTATAGACAGTGAGAGACATGGCGGTCTTTGATAACGCAGTTAGTTGCGCTGGAGGGGCAGTGACAACCCATTGATAGTGTGGCTTGAACTCTCAACCTTAGAATCAGTAATCCAGCAGTTTTTACCACTCGGCCACCACTGGTGAGTGATGGCATAGAATGGAAGCATAATAGAGGGCACATCAGGTACAACAGGTGCTACAGGAATGATAATGTAATTTATTTCCCACAAGTCCTGAGTGAATCTCCAAGTCCCATTGAGCTTAGGGACTGGGTTGACAGGTGTTGTCGGAAAAAACTTAGGCCAAGTTGGACATATGCCGATGGAAAGAAGGTCCCCCTTCTATGCTTTTGTGTTACACTTAGTAAATATCCAATTAATTCTATTATCATTAATCACTTAATAAAATAATGACGCTTACCACAACCACATGAGAAGAGTCAAAAAAATCCTTTATTCCAAAGTATCATACAGACAGGTTGGATGAAGATTGACAGTTACAGCAGACAATTATCCTACTGTACCTGACCTATTAACCCTGAGCATGGTCAGCGGCTAGCTATCAGACTGCTCTGTTAATCACACACTATCCCCATCCAAAACTGCAACTGCCAACTCTCCTAAATACCCTTTAAGTGCTGAGTCAGCTCTTCCAGCGCAAATTAAATTTACCCTTATGTTTGCCCTTTTAGCTTTTAACCCCTTCCTCTTAATTTGCATATTATTTGCTAATGTCCCCTTATTTTCTCATTTTTCTCTTAATGTGATATCAGCCATCCATGTGACATCATTTTCCCTTTTCAATTTCCCCTTATTTTGGGATAAATTCAGGCGGAGTTTTTATAAAATAGGTGCCAATCAACTGCACCTTCTGTCTGGTTTAATTAATTTGCTGGAGTTCACTTGACCTGTACACACACACTCTGGTTGCACGGATTACTTCTCAAGAAGACATCATGAATAAGTACCTTATTCTTTATACTTCTTATAATGATTGTGTTCGACATAGTAAATGCATTTTGCCATGGATTTATCCCTTAGTATCTGTTTTAATCTTCCGCAGAGGTTACATATTCTATCCATTAGCAATTAGTGTACCAGCATTTCCTGTTACCACTAGTAGGTGCATGACCTAGGCCTTAAGCGTTCAGGCCTTACTATATTTACTCTTAAAGCTTTAAGCATTGGATTATAGTTAATTAATATTCAATATTAAATATAATCCTTATACATCAATTTTCTGCCTTTTATTCCTTTTAGCTCAGCCCACCTATTATACTGTGTATAGGAAGAGAAGAAGCGTCATGTAGCGCCACATTCCTCCTCACCCATCAATTCTCTCTACTGATCTTCCGGGTTTTCTACACTTCCTGGCAGCTACTCAGTTTCAGGATTCACGTCCTGTCACTCAAGAGCAAGGTACCCAGTCTCTCCCAGAGACTTGTGATCAGTCTACTCAGATGAGCGAGTCCTACCTCCTCTCCTCACCACCTCATTGTTCTTGCAACTCCCCATATCGTCCTGGTTCTCCCTATATTCCTCTGCTGTCACCTGTCTATTCAGATTGCTCCGACTATAGTCACAACTATGCTTCTCCCGCACCTTCTTCAGACTATACACCGACCTCGCCCCATACATTTGAGGCTTCTTCACCTACGGATGTGGTGCCCGTTATACCTTTGGATAAGTGTAGTAATTTGTGATATTCTTTTTCCCAAATTTGAATAATGAATGCCCTTTTCCCTCTGTATTCTTGTTCTGTATGGTCATTTGTCCTTGGTACACTAATTACTTTGCAGTCATGTTCAAAATAGCAAGCATCATCATCATCATGTAGTCACACTCGAACATTATTACTTTACATGTTTTCCTTAACCTAAACACTCTCCCCATCTTGCAGCTGCACTTCAAGGTTAGTGTGTGGTTAGTGTGTCTGTGTATTTTACTGTCTTGAGCAGTTCTTCTTATAAATGCAGCCGTGAGGGGGGGGCACAAACCAGTGTCTCTCCCTCACGCCGGTCCCAAGCCCGGATAAATGCAGAGGGTTGCGTTAGGAAGGGCATCCGACGTAAAACAAATGCCAAATAAACTATGCGAATCACAAGAAAGAATGACATACCGGATCGGTCGAGGCCCGGGTTAACAACGACCGCCATCAGTGCCGTCAACCAACAGGGTGCTGATGGAAATTGGACTACTGTTGGTCGAAGACGTCGAAGAAGGAGAGGCGGGAGGTGTGTCCGTTGCCAGAGAGAGAAGAGGAAAGGCATGAGTCTAGGACTGAAAGTAGGGACTTTGAATATTGGAGGAATGAGCACGTCAGAGGGACAGCACATGTAAGACGTTTTGGAGACAAAGTCAGAGAGGCTAGATTGAGATGGTTTGGACATGTACAGAGGAGGGATAGTAAGTATATTGGTAATAGGATGCTGAGGCTGGAACTACCAGGCAAAAGGCCTAGAGGAAGACCAAAGAGACGATTCATGGATGTGGTAAAGGAGGACATGAAGGTCGTTGGTGTAAGAGAAGAAGATGCAAAGGATAGGGTGAGATGGAGGCAGATGATTCGCTGTGGCGACCCCTGAAGGGAAAAGCCGAAAGGAAAAGAAGAAGAAGAGCAGTTCTTCTTATCACACTGATGTATGATTACCCAGTATTTTCATTACATGACTATATGACTACCCAGTGTTTTTATTACATTGCTGTATATGACTAACCATTATGTCTGCATGCGCATCATGAAATAATAAACTATCATCCAAATAACTGATGAAAGTAGCAACCTGCTATAAAAACAGCAGACTATCATCAAAATGAGGTATTTTCCAACCATGTGTTTTTACAAACTAACACCTGCTATAATCACTCCCTGTTGTAACAAGGAGTGACATGGAGGAGGAAGTGATTGTTTCTGTGTGTCAGAGAAAAAACAGTGATTAAGAGATACATTTGAAAGATGAGGGGAAAAAGCAGTGTCAGGCAAAGAAACCAAACAATGCTAGTCTCCACCAGAAAGGGGTAGACTGATTCTCCTATACACAGTTCAATAAAGGGTAAATCAACTGCCTGCAGTGACTGAAAAGTACAATGCAACAGCGCGGCGTTAGGGCTGTGTGGGCACACCTATTGGTTATATATCTTTGTTTGCATTCCAGAAAGAAGATTAGCCTTTAGAGGGTTAGGGGGAGAGGTGGAGGAGGGGAAGATCTTCCAGCAACAGTTTGTTCATTCACCCTTCTCTTTCTACATTCTCTAGACCAGTGTCCCTCTTTACCAATGTAGTAACATGCTCTGGGACAACGGGGTTGGAATTATTACTCATTTCCCCCACTCGTCCTCTGCCTCTGCCCTTTCTTCTTAGATTATGTGGCTCAATATACCCACCGGCTACAGATAGGCACACAATTTATTTACATTCCAAAATAATGACTCCCTCCATAGCACTCACTCACTCCTACAAAGTTTTTACCATCATGTTACTACGGTCAGACAGCTGAAATTTCAGGCTCTTTTGAACCTTTGGACCGCAGTTATGCAAAAAGGTTCAGTTCAGTTCATTTTCTGTAGCCGCTTCATCCTAATTAGGGTCACGGGGAGGCTGGTGCCCATCCCAGCCAACTCAGGGCGAGGGCAGAGTACACCCTGGACAGCTCGCCAGGCCATCGCAGGGCGGAAACACGCTGACGGCTTTGCAGCCTACTCTTGTCGAAAGTCAGCAATGTATGCAAAAAGGTACTAGTGAACAATAGATCGGGTTTGCCAACATTTAATTCCATCCCCCCAACAGCATCCAGGTTTCTCTGAAGAGAGCGTAAAATTTAGAAGTGGTCTCACCCTTCTCCTGCTTGCGGTGAGTGACTTGGGAGAGATTATGATTAGCTTGTTGAAGGTTGAGCAAATATTTAGTGAGTTAAGTCTTTCATGGCCTTTTCATTATTTTTTTAGTTTATTAGTCCTTCTCTCATTCCAGTTCTCCGTATCCTCTTCATTCACAATCGCCTCCTATTGATCATTTTCGGGTTGTAAACACAGAATTTTATTTAACACTTTGGCTTCATCGTATCCGTCGCCTAATACAGCATGTAATACGAACCTGTAATCTGCGCCGCGAGGTGACAGTGGTGAAAGGTTTGAATTAGCATTTCCACAAAGTTAAATGGTTTGGTGTGTGAAGGGAGCATTTTAAGGATGTCCTTTAATGCACTCACTGAGAAAGGATCAATCTTTAGGCCCTTGAGGCCCATAGCCCAAATAGCCCAAACAAAAGCATTGTTCAGGGGTGGGGGATCAGGCTGAAAACCTACATTCCTGCCCATATCACCTGGATTGACATTCTCCTTGTCAGTGTCCTCAGGATCACCACCATGCACGTGAGGCTTTTCACGCCAGGGTGGGTCTTTTCTTGTGGGGGAACACTCTGACCAGAGTTTTCACAACTCCTGGAGCAATGTCACTCTCTGGGGTGATAAGATAAGATAAGATAAGATAAGATAAGATAAGATAAGATAAGATACAGCTTTATTAATCTCACAATGGAGAAATTCACTGTTACAGGCTCTTGAAGTACCATCAGTAGGGGGTGCAAAATAGATACATATACAATAATACATAGACATACATACATACACACATACATATATATTATAGAAGTAAATAAATAGATACATAAATAGTATAAAAGTAATATACAATAAAAAATAAAAAGAAAAACTTTGTAGACTGGCCTACATTCAAGTGTACATGTATCTGAGGGCAGAGTAGATGGGTTGATATGGTTCACAGTCAGTGGGGTAGATGTGGTTGATTAAAGTGCACGGGGTTTTTATTGCACATAACCGTTTTTTTTCACAGACAGTTACAAAGTGGCGTTGTACAGTCTGACAGCGGTGGGAGTGAAAGACCTGCGGTAGCGCGCCTTCCTGCACTGAGGATGTCTCAGTCGTCCACTGAAGGAGCTGCTCAGCTTCTCTACAGTCTGGTGCAGTGGGTGAGAGCTGTTGAACATGATGGATGTGAGGTTGGCTACCATCCTCCTCTCACCCACCTCCTCCACAGAGTCCAGTGGGCAGCCTAGGACAGAGCTGGCCCTCCTGACCAGCTTGTTCAGTCTCTTTCTGTCCCGCTCTGTGCCGCCCGTGGCCCAGCAGATGGCAGTGTAGAGGATTGCAGAGGCTACCACAGAGTCATAAAATGTCCTGAGCATAGGTCTGCATACTCCAAAGGACCTAAGTCTCCTCAGAAGGTGGAGGCGACCCTGGCCCTTCTTGTACAGGGCGTTAGTGTTGTGGGACCAGTCCAGTTTATTGTTGAGGTGAATGCTCAGGTACTTGAAACTGTCCACTGTCTCAATGTCCTGTCCCTGGATGTTCACCAGTGAGTGTGTGTGTGTGTGTGTGTGTGTGTGTGTGTGTGTGTGTGTGTTAGAGTGCTTCTTCTGAAGTCGACCACCATCTCCTTCGTCTTCCTAGTGTTCAAGCACTGGTGGTTGCACTCACACCAGTCCACAAAGTCGACGATGACCGACCGGTACTCCAGCTTGTTTCCCTCTGACACACGGCCCACGATGGCGGAGTCGTCAGAGAACTTCTGGAGGTGGCAGCTGTCTGTGTTATAGGTGAAGTCCGAGGTGTAAATGGTGAAAAGGAAGGGTGAGAGGACGGTGCCCTGGGGTGCCCCCGTGCTGCAGACTGCCACTTTTGACTCACAGCCGCGCAGCCGCACGTACTGTGGACGGTCAGTGAGGTAGTCAATAATCCAGGCAGTAAGATGTCCGTCCAGTCCCACGTCCTCCAGCTTCCCCCATAGAAGCGCTGGCCTGATGGTGTTGAAGGCGCTGGAGAAGTCAAGGAACATGACTCTCACAGCGCTGCCGGCGATCTCCAGGTGGGTCAGCGCCCGCTGCAGAAGGTAGATGATTTCGATGTTGAACCTTTATCGTTCATCCACATCAAGTGTGCAGCATGCTTTTGGCTCAGCAGCTCCTGAATTGTCACATCATTTTCATCAAACCAGTCCTGGTGATGTCTTTTGGCCATGCCAAGGGTTGCCTCAACTGTTTGGTGAACAGTCTTCTTAAAAGTGTTCCACTCTTCCTCTACATCCTTAGATGGGGACTTGAGGTTACCCACTGACTCATCCATATTCCTGCTGAGTTTTTTCCTCATGTCAGTGATCTTTAGCTTGCTTATATTGAGATTTTTTGGTGGCTTAGCCATTTGTACACGCTTGGGTGCTGCTATCTGTAGCATTAGTTTGGACTGGAGCAATCTAGTCTAGCAGTCAGCACCACTCATTACCCTTGTGATTCTGATCTTCTTTATGTCATAAATGGTGGACGCTCCTTGGAGGGCAATGCTGCAGAGCTCTGAGTCAAGTTGTTTCTTTCTTTCTTCTGATTCGTTTTATTTGTTGTTTTGGTTGTTTATTTTTTGCAATATGCTTGTCTATGACCGGGTGACCCTACTACAGCTAAGAGAGTGCAGTACTTTTGGACATTTAGAACCAAACACGCGCAACTCCTATCCTGAGCTAATATGCTGTGGCAGCTCAATGCTTGGCCACACCCCAGAAAACAATAAGCCAAGGCAGAGACGCGGCAGGCAGGAAGGGGCCGAACGACGACTTCGGTGCTTGGTTAGCAGTGGTAGGTTAGCACTCTCGGTCATACTGTTTGCAAATGTTCAGTCTCTGCGAAACAAGATGGACGAGCTTCATGCTCAGATCGCAACGCAGCGGGATTTACAGGTCTGCTCCATGCTGTGTTTCTGTGAAACATGTCTCGGGGAGAGAACACCTGACAAGGCGATTACACCAGCTGGCTAAACAGCATTCAGGGAGCACCGGAGCGCAGCGAATAGTGGCTCTCCCCCTTATGCCCATCCCAAACCGAGAGAAATGCAGAGGGTTGTGACAGGAAGGGCATCTGGCATAAAACTTTTGCCAAAATACAAAATGCAAACCGTAAAGACAAATCTCATACCGGATCGGTCGAGGCCCGTGTTAACAATGACCGCCATCAGTGCTGTCAACCAACAGGGTGCTGATGGAAATTGGACTATGGATGTGGTGAAGGAAGACATGAAGGTCATTGGAGTAAGAGAAGAAGATGCAGAGGACAGGGTGAGATGGGGTGGATGGTTTGCTGTGGCGACCCCTGAAGGGAACAGCCGAAAGGAAAAGAAGAAGAAGAAGAAGTAATTAGGGTTTCTAATTACATAATGTTGCTGACTTCAAAGGGGAGGGGTACACATAAGTCAGCAACATTTCTTATCAATATATTGCAAGCTACAGAATGTTTAGTCTGCAGCCCTGCGGTGATTGGTGAGTCATCTCTGAGAATGTGGAATATCTCATTTTGAAGTTGCGGCCATTTTATTTACCCAGAGAAATGCAATGTATCATTGTGAGTGTTGTGTACATCCCTCCCATCGCTAGGGAGAAGGCTGCACTTGGGGAGATACATGATATATTCAATGAGCATGAAAAGTAACATCCTGATGCTGCATTTATTATTCAGGGGATTCTAATCTTTGTAACCTCCAGAAACATATGCCAAAATTGTATCAGTTTGTAACGTTTTCAACTAGGGACAATAAAACATTGGATTACTGCTACAGCAATATTAGAAATGCTTTTATAGCTGAACCAAAACCCCACTTTGGCAGGTCTGACCACCTGGCAATTTGGCTCAAACCCACTTATACCAAGAGGCTTAAGGCACAGCCAGTCACTATTAAAACGGCCAACACCTGGTCTGTCAATCCACAGGCTAGCCTGCAGGGTTGTTTAGCGGCTACAGACCGGAATACTATACTTTTAAAGTGGCCACAAACGACATCCATGAATACACAGAAGCTGTACATGACTACATTAGCTGGTGCACATCTATATGTGCTCCCCCTAGAACTGTGCGTGTGTTTTCCAACCAGAAACCCTGGTACAATGGAGACATAAAAAAGAAAATAAGGAAACGGCAAGAAGTTTTTAAGTCTGGAGATCAAAGGGAATATAAGAAATCCTGGTACGAGTTGCAGAAGTCCATCAGAGCTGCAAAGAGGGCTTATTCCCAAAAACCTTAACGCTTTTACCTGTGTGCTTTTACCTGTATGTGGAGGGAAATCCCAGCAGTTACAAACTACAAGACAACAGCAACAACTGCAGACTCTCAGAATGTCTCCCTCCAGACAGCCTAAACATCTTCTACGCCAGGTTTGATAGACTGAGCACAGACACTTCCTTAAAAGCCCTCTGCCATTTTTATACAGACACTGTATTTCAGGTGACACTCGCACAGGTCCTGAAGGCTCTGAGGCAAGATAACCCCCGCAAGGCTGGAGGACCAGACGATGTCCTTCCCAGAGTTCTGAACGCCAGTGCAGAACAGCTTACTGGTGTGTATGTAGACATCTTCAGTCTGTCTCTACACCAAGTCATAGTTTCCCATGTCTTTAAATCCTCTATCATTATACCAGTTTCAAAGAAGCGGAATCCATCTGTCCTGAATGAATTTAGGCCAGTGGCACTTACGTCAGTTGCCATGAAATGCTTTGAAAAACTGGTTCTCACACACATCAACTACACAGTACCAGATGCGATCGACCCCCTTCAGTTTGCCTACCGCCCCAACCGCTCAGTGGACGACGCAGTGGCCATTGAGTTACATCATATCCTACAACATCTGGACAGCAGAGGAACATACGTCAGGACACTTTTTCTGGATTATAGCTCTGCTTTCAATACCATCCTCCCTGGCAGGCTGACTGGGAAGCTGACAGACCTCGGTGTCCCGACCCCCAATTGCAACTGAATTCTGGATTTCCTGACTGATGTTGAGGTTCTCTTTGAGAGTAACGATGGATAGGATCAGGAATGAATACATCAGAGGAACAGCACATGTAAGAGGTTTTGGAGACAAAGTCAGAGAGGCTAGATTGAGATGGTTTGGACATGTATAGAGGAGGGATAGTGAGTATATTGGTACTAGGATGCTGAGGTTGGAACTACCAGGCAGAAGGCATTGAGGAAGACCAAAGAGAAGATTTATGGATGTGGTGAAGGAGGACATGAAGGTAGTTGGAGTAAGAGTAGAAGATGCAGAGGATAGGGTGAGATGGAGGCAGATGATTCGCTAAGGTGACCCCTGAAGGGAACAGCCGAAAGGAAAAGAAGAACAAGACCACAGGTGATGAGGATGGGAAGGAGGGTGTCAACAGAGCTCACAGTCAGCACAGGATCACCACAGGGCTCCTGCCTCAGTCCTAAACTTTTCACCTTGTACACACACACACACACACACACACACACACACACACACACACACACACACACACACACACACACACACGACTGTGTCTCCACCCAGGAAAATACCACTATCATAAAGTATGCTGGACATCACCATCCTGGGCCTTATTAAGGGCGGGGACGAGTCCGGCTCCAGGACTCTGGTGAATGACATTCTTATCTATGGAGAGGATAACAACCTCAGTGTAAACATAGATAAGACAAAAGCAATAATTATGGACTTTAGGACATATCCACCCCCCTCCCGCAACCACTCTTCATCAAGGAGACTGAGGTGGAGCACGCTGACAGTTGTAGATTATTGGGGCTACAAATAACATCGGATCTGAGCTGGACTTTGAACACTATGGCAATAGTGAAAAAA
Organism: Plotosus lineatus; assembly: GCA_024760905.1. Classification (NCBI taxonomy): domain Eukaryota; kingdom Metazoa; phylum Chordata; class Actinopteri; order Siluriformes; family Plotosidae; genus Plotosus; species Plotosus lineatus. Next base: position 71,494,702 of record CM045728.1, on the reverse strand, counting down.
GCCCAGTAGAGACTCCACTTTATCAGGCTGCTGTTACCTGTTACCCTCTCACCCAGGTTTACAAAGGGTTGATTGAGAGCATCCTCACTACAGGCATCACTGTGTGGTATGGCAACAACACAGGCAGACAGGAAGGCTCTGCAAAAAGTCATAAAGCCTGCAAAGAGGATTATTGGGACTGAACTTCCTTCCATGAGCACAAGTTACACACAGTGTTGTCATAAAATAATAGAGTGGATCATCAGAGACACATTACATCTAGCTCACTCCCTGCTTAAACACAAACACGGCATATACTGGTCCTTCTCAAAAAATTAGCATATTGTGATAAAGTTAATTATTTTCTGTAATGTACTGATAAAAATTAAACTTTCATATATTTAAGATTCAATGCACACCAACTGAAATATTTCAGTTGAAATTTCATGAAAACCCAAAATTCCTATCTAAAAAAATTAGCACATCATGAAAAGGTACTATAAGCAAGCTATTAACCTAATCATCTGAATCAACCAATTAACTCTAAACACCTGCAAAAGATGCCTGAGGCTTTTAAAAACTCCCAGCCTGGTTCGTTACTCAAAACCGCAATCATGGGTAAGTAAGACTGCCGACCTGACTGCTGTCCAGAAGACCATCACGGACACCCTCAGGCAAGAGGGTAAGACACAGAAAGAAATCTCTGAGCGAATAGGCTGTTCCCAGAGTGCTGTATCAAGGCACCTCAGTGGGACGTCTGTGGGAAGGAAAAAGTGTGGCAGAAAACGCTGCACAACCAGAAGTGACCAGACCCTGAGGAACATTGTGGAGAAGGGCCGATTCCAGACCTTGGAGGACCTGTGGAAGCAGTGGACTGAGTCTGGAGTAGAAATATCCAGAGCCACTGTGCACAGGCGTGTGCAGGAAATGGGCTACAGGTGCCACATTCCCCAGGTCAAGCCACTTTTGAACCAGAAACAGCGGCAGAAGAAAGTACTTTTTTCGGATGAAAGCAAATTTTGCATGTCATTCGGAAATCAAGGTGCCAGAGTCTGGAGGAAGACTGGGGAGAAGGAAATGCAAAAATGCCTGAAGTCCAGTGTCAAGTACCCACAGCCAGTGATGGTCTGGGGTGCCATGTCAGCTGCTGGTGTTGAGCCACTGTGTTTTATCAAGGGCAGAGTCAATGCAGCTAGCTATCAGGAGATTTTGGAGCACTTCATGCTTCCATCTGCTGAAAAGCTTTATGGAGATAACGATTTCATTTTTCTGCAAAAGGATTCCCGATCAAGTATTGAGTGCATAATTGAACATAATTATTTGAAGGTTGACTTTTTTGTATTAAAAACACTTTTTTTATTGGTCGGATGAAATATGCTAATTTTTTGAGATAGGGATTTTTGGTTTTTCTTTACGTTTTTGCCAAAATGATCAATATTAAAACAATAAAAAATTTAAAAAATTTTTTTTTTTTTTTTTTTTTCAAGATGGCGCCGGGTGACCTGCAGCCAGTTACAGGAGCTCTTCAGTTTATTTTTCGTTTTTTTCTCTTTTCTATTGTATATAGGCGTGTTTCTTTATCTTTTTTCAAATTTTCTTTTTCTTTCTTCAATCCTGCATTTGGAAAACATACTTTCATGATGCTTTTGTTCTTCTGCACTTTTATTTTCACTTTTTGGATCGGCGTCAGGAAACTCATTCACCGACGGCTCTGAGCAACGCAGAGTCTTACACACGTGAGACCCTCCTCGGCCTGCGCGCCCCGCCCTCCTTCACGCGGAAAAGCCCGTTGTTCCTTTGGAAATACGGAGGAAAAGGAGAGGCTGCAGAGGGGGACGAAGACGCGGAGGACATGTGTTCCCTCTGTCATCATGGGAAATGTCCGCGCGATCGCCAACAAGACGGAGGAGCTGGCGGCGCTGACCCGGCAGCAGAGGCAGTACCGGGACTGCAGCCTCATGTGTTTCTCGGAGACGTGGCTGAATGAACTCACACGGACTCTGTGGTTTCTCTTAACGGATTTACACTCGCGTGCAGATCGGAGTGTAACGGAGAGCGGTAAGAAGAAAGGAGGGCGTGGCGGTCTATGTGAATGAACGATGGTGCCACCCGGCAAGCGTGCACGTGAAGGAGCAGCTGTGCACGCGGGACCTAGAGCTGCTCGCGTAAGCGCCGGCCATATTATCTACCGAGGAGTTTTCACACGTGATTGTGTTTTGCGTGTACATTCCGCCCTCGGCTGATGCGGCGGCAGCGTGTGAGCGTCTACACAGCGCTGTTAATCAGACACAGACTCGTCACCCCGCGCCATGATTCTGATCAGCGGGGACTTTAACCACGCCTCTCTCCGCCTCTCTTCCGACGTTCACGCAATACGTGAAGTGCGCCACAAGAGACAATAAAACACTGGACTTACTGTATGCAAATGTGAAGGATGCTTACAGCTCCTCCCCCCTCCCCCCACTGGGACGATCAGACCACAACCTGGTCTACCTGCTCCCCCAATACACACCCAGGGTGCGAAAGGAACCTGCACAGAAGAGGTCTGTGAAAGTGTGGACCGAGGAGACCAACGAGAGGCTTAGGGACTGTTTCCAGACCACGGACTGGAGCATGCTCTGTAACTCCTTTGGTGATGACATCAACGGCCTCACACACTGCATCACCGACTACATGAACTTCTGCGTGGACAGCACTGTGCCAACACGGAGGGTACGGTGCTTCTCCAACAACCACCCATGGGTCACCCCTGAGCTCAAAGTCCTCCTGAACCAGAAAAAGAGGGCTTTCATCTCGGGGGACAGAGAGGAGCAGAAGAAGGTCCAGCGTGAGCTCCAGTGGAGGATCAGGAAGGCAAAGAAGGACTATGGGAAGAAGATGGAGGAGAAGCTGGCTCAGAACAACGTGCGGGACGTCTGGAGAGGACTAAAGCCCATGTCTGGATTTGGGCAGAGTGTCAGAGGGCCAGCTGATGGTGACCAGCGCTGGGCGGATGAACTAAACTGCTACTTCAACAGGTTTGATTCTCCCCCTCCCCCTCTGCGCCCCTCCCGTTCCCCTCCCTCTTCACACGTCTCCAGACCAGCTGACACCTCCCCCTCCCAGGCCAACTTCACTTGACTGCTACAGCCCGACAGACACATCCCCTCCCTCTGCAGCCCACCCCAGCCCCCTCTCCCTCACATCAGACCAGGTGAGGAGACAGCTGAGGCGACTAAATCAGAGGAAATCTGAAGGACCTGATGGCATCAGTCCCAGGCTGCTGAGGACCTGCGCAGACCAGCTCTGTGTGGTACTATGCTACCTGTACAACCTGAGCCTCAGCCTGGAGAAGGTTCCAGTCCTCTGGAAGACCTCCTGTGTGGTTCCGGTTCCCAAAACAGCACAAGCGAAGGAACCAGCCCACTACAGACCTGTCGCCTGACCTCCCACCTCATTAAGACCATGGAAAGGCTCCTCCTTGAACACCTCCGCTCTATGGTGAGCCCCACCTAGACCCGCTGCAGCTTGCCTACAGGCCCATCATCGGAGTAGAATCCGCCGTCATCTACCTTCTGCAGCGGGCACTCCCCCACCTGGAGATCGCTGGCAGCGCTGTGAGGGTCATGTTCTTTGACTTCTCCAGGGCCTTCAACACCATCAGGCCAGCGGCGCCTGCGGGGAAGCTGGAGGGCGTGGGAGTGGACGGGCATCTTGCTGCCTGGATTATTGACTACCTTACTAACCGTCCACAGTGCGTGCGGCTGCGCTGGCTGTAAGTCAAAGGTGGTAGTCTGAAGCACGGGGCACCGCAGGGCACCGTCCTCTCACCCTTCCTTTTTAACATCTATACCTCGGACTTCATATATAACACAAACAGCTGCCACCTCCAGAAGTTCTCGGACGACTCCGCCATCGTGGGCCGTGTGTCAGAGGGGAACGAGCTGGAGTACCGGTCGGTCATCGTTGACTTCGTGGACTGGTGTGAGCGCAACCACCTGTGCTTGAACACTAGGAAGACGAAGGAGATGGTGGTCGACTTCAGGAGAAGCACTCAAACACACACACACACACATTTACGAGTGAACATCCAGGGACAGGACATTGAGACAGTGGACAGTTTCAAGTACCTGGGTGTTCACCTTAACAATAAACTGGACTGGTCCCACAACACCAACGCCCTGTACAAGAAGGGCCAGAGTCGCCTCCACCTTCTGAGGAGACTCAGGTCCTTCGGCGTATGCAGAACCTCTGCTCAGGACATTTTATGACTCTGTGGTAGCCTCTGCAATCCTCTACGCTGCCATCTGCTGGGCCCCGGGCAGCACAGAGCGGGACAGAAAGAGACTGAACAAGCTGGTCAGGAGGGCCAGCTCTGTCCTCGGCTGCCCACTGGACTCTGTGGAGGAGGTGAGTGAGAGGAGGATGGTAGCAAAGCTCACATCCATCCTGTTCAACAGCTCTCACCCACTGCACCAGACTGTAGAGGAGCTGAGCAGCTCCTTCAGTGGACGACTGAGGCATCCTCAGTGCAGGAAGGAGCGCTACCGCAGGTCGTTCATTCCCACCGCTATCAGACTGTACAACGCCACTTTGTGACTGTCTGTGAAAATACCGGTTATGTGCAATAAAAACCCCGCGCACTTTAATCAACCACATCTACCCCACTGACTGTGAACCATATCAACCCATCTACTCTGCACTCAGATACATTACACTTTAATATAGGCCAGTCTATAAAGTTGCTCCATTCTTTTCTTTTATTGTTTAGTAATTTATACTATTTATGTATCTATTTATTTATTTACTTATATAATATATGTATGTGTGTATGTTTGTACTTGTATCTATTTTTGCACCCCCTACTGATAGTACCTCAAGAGCCTGTAACAGTGAATTTCTCCATTGTGAGATTAATAAAGCTGTATCTTATCTTAATAAAAGGCTTGAAATACTTCAGTTGTGTATAATGAATCTAAAATATATGAAAGCCTAATGTTTATCAGGCTGTCTTCCTCTCGGCTTTTTCCCTTTTACTCGGGAGTCGTCACAGCGAATCATCTGATTCGCACGTTTGATTTGGCAGAGGTTTTTACGTCGGATGCCCTTCCTGTCACAACCCTTTTTAGCAAGGGACAGAAACACGCTGACGACTTTGCAGCTACTCTTTACGAAAGTCAGCAATGGTTCTTTTACATGCCTCTCACCATAGACCGTGAGAGACATGGCCCGCCTTTGATAACCGCACTGGGGGGGGGGGGGGGGGCAGTGACAACCTTGTGAAGAGTGGGACTCAAACCCCCAACCTTTGGATCAGCGATCCAGCGCCCTATACCACTAAACTACCACTGCCCCAAGTCTAATGTTTATCAGTACATTACCTAAAATAATGAACTTTATCACAATATGCTCATTTTTTGAGAAAGACCAGTATATATACACACAGGGATCCCTCACTTTCAGCTGTTAATTGGGTCCAAGATCCCCCCGTGATAACTGAAATCCGCTAAGTAGGATCAACTCCCCCTGACTGACGTATACATACATGTATATGTGTATATCTCAGGTTCTAAATCAACACAGACCTCATAAAACATGTACACACAGGAAGAAAGAGTTAATGTTCTTTCACTCATATATGAGGAGAGCAACCAGTCAACACAGTTACATGTCTCTAGCTACTCTGAGCTGAGTCTGGTTGAGAACCTCTTTTATTTCCTTAGTAATTAGGCAGGGGGGCACTAACCAGTGTCTCTCCCCCTTATGCCCGTCCCAAACCGAGAGAAATGCAGAGGGTTGCGACAGGAAGGGCATCTGGCGTAAAACTTTTGCCAAAATACAAAATGCAAACCGTAAAGACAAATCTCATACCGGATCGGTCGAGGCCCGGGTTAACAATGACCGCCATCAGTGCTGTCAACCAACAGGGTGCTGATGGAAATTGGACTATGGATGTGGTGAAGGAAGACATGAAGGTCATTGGAGTAAGAGAAGAAGATGCAGAGGACAGGGTGAGATGGCGGTGGATGGTTTGCTGTGGCGACCCCAGACGGGAACAGCCGAAAGGAAAAGAAGAAGAAGAATTAGGGTTTCTAATTACATAATGTTGCTGACTTCAAAGGGGAGGGGTACACATAAGTCAGCAACATTTCTTATCAATATATTACAAGCTACAGAATGTTCAATCTCCCGCCCTGCGGTGATTGGTGAGTCATCTTGTTGTTACGTCGTTCTTCTTGATCAGTGTATGCCATTCCGATTGTCAGTTCTGCTCTAGGGGGACTTCTGCAAAACATCTTTTAGCAAGCAGTTTCAACTTTAGTAATATATTGCAAAACTTATCAGGCACAAGCTGGGGTAACTTATATGTATAATTACTTTAACAGTATATAATATCAATAAATACATATTCAATGCCATAAATGCTTATAATAACAATTAAACATTAAAAAACAATGCATAAGATGTCAACAAAATATAAACACACACACATCAAGACGCACTCATGCAGGTGCGCACCTCACAAAACTATAGTTTTGATGAAAGATTTTGGGTTATTATTTTGTTTTGTGTTTGTTTAGTTTTTTTTTAAATAATTGGCCTTGTTTTTGTGGCATTTTCCTTAACCTTTCCCCCTTTCTTCCTCAATGTCCTTATTTTTGATTTTGATGAATATTAAAAAAAAAAAGCAATGCAATGAAGCCGCATAAATTGAAGCGCAAAGTAGCAAGGGATCCCTGTGTGTGTATATATATATATATATATATATATATATATATATATATATATATATATATACACTGTATATAATTTATACTGTATCTACTGACCTTGTTGTATCCACTGACTTATTTATTGTATTATTATTATTATTATCATCTTATTTATTTTTATTTAAATTAGTATTATTATTGTTTACTGGGTCTGTATAAGGTGCTTTTTAAACATAGGGTAAGTCTGTTGGGTTTTTACACCTGAGCCTAGTGGCTCATCAGGCCGGTGCTTATCCCCGGTTTCCGTAGCGTGAAGCGACTAGTTCAACTCCGTCCATTGGAGGTTACCTTCCCAGTATATTTTACTGGTACCCATTTATACTGCTGGGTGAACAGAGGCACACTTGTGGTTGAGACCTTGCCCAGGGGTCTTAGCACAGTGGGGGTCTCAGTGGGATTTGAACTCACAACCTCCAGATCATGAGCCCAGCACTCTAACCACTATACCACCGGCCCCACTTTTTAAACATAGGATTTATGTATTTACTGTATTCTATCCTTCCTGTTTTTTTTTTTTTTTATAACTTGACTCTTTGCATGACCGCACAAGAATTCCTATGTGTGTAAAAACACAAATGGCAAATAAAAATATTGAATCCTGCTGCCTTACTATGATGTAGTCAATCATGTGCCAATGTTTTGACCTTGGGTGCATCCAGGTTTTATATTTGTCAGCTTGCCTAAATAGTGTGTTTGTGATGCTGAGTTGGTGTTCAGCACATATAGTTAAGAGCCTCAGGCCATTGCTATTCATGTTGCTTGTACCATATGGTCCAATTACTTTCTTCCACGCTTCATGGTCTCTTCTGACACGGGCATTGAAATCCCCCATCAGTATTATCGTCTTTTCCTGGTACAGCACCGATGACTCCTTCAATGACTCCTTCAAGGTCTTCATAGAACTCATCTATGATCTCCTCAGAGTTAGTCATTGTAGGTGCATATGCACTTATGATGGTGGCATACCGATGTTAAGCAAGGGGGAGACGGAGTTTCATCAAACGGTTATTCACTCCTTTGGATAGGTTTTCCAGTTTGGATATAATCTTCTTCTTCTTCTTTTCCTTTCGGCTGTTCCCTTCAGGGGACACCACAGCGAATGTCCTCCTTCATCAAACCCATAAATCTTCTCTTTGGTCTTCCTCTAGGCCTTCTGCCTGGTAGTTCCAACCTCAGCATCCTACTACCAATATACTCACTAACCCTCCTCTGTACATATCCAAACCATCTCAATCTTTGTCTTCAAAGCCTCTTACATGTGATGTCTCTCTGATGTACTCATTCCTGATCCTATCCATCCTCGTTACTCCCAAAGAGAACCTCAGCATTTTCATCTCTGCCTTCTGTCTTTTTCCCAGTGCCACTGTTTCTAAACCATACAACATCGCTGGCCTCAACACTTGTACACTTTTCCTTTCATTCTTGCCGATACCTTCCTTTCACGATGGGCGGAGCTTTAGTGGTAGTGGTAGTGGACACGGCTTGTGAAGGTGTCGTCAGTTTCAGCAGGAATTTATTGCTTTGGTGGATATTGAAACGGTTTATTTTGTTAAATGACTGTTTTCTGGTGTTTTGTTTAAAAAGAAAATAATCATATGTTCGGTTATATATTTATGCGTTGGTTTTGCTAGCATTTGAGTTAGCCTACTAGCATCATGCTAGTATAATCCTGAGCCCTTGTCCTCTCTCTCTCTCTCTCTCTCTCGCTCACTTAATTGTGAATATTTACGGAGCTATTTTATGTTAGGTGTATTTATATGTATTGGTCTTTTTGGCAGTTAAAACGTATTGTTTATGTGTAAAAACTTTATTCTATGTCATTGGTAACTTCTGTTAAATAGGGATGCATAACGTATTTATTTATTTATTTGTTTATTTTTTCTTCTCTCTTTAAACAAAATTAAATTGTAACGTTAACATACAGGCATTGATAGATACAGGAACATACATAAAATTAACTGAAATATTAACGTACAGGTAGAATCAGTTGGGGGCGGGTGACAAAGGAACAGGTCAGTAACTTGTGATTGATTCTTGAAGTTGCAAATTTAATCGAGTAAATAGTGATAGTTTTAGAGTTAATTATCATACAAGGATTTGGCTGGCTCGTCGAATTTGTTAATAGACATTACAGTATATTATACTTTGTATTGAAGACCAAGTTGGGGATTGGATAGCTTGTCTTACAGCTAGTTTAGGGTTGGACAGTTAGGTTGAGAGCCAACATGCCACTCAGTAAGGATGAGGAGAAGCCCAAGAGGGTAGCTAGAGGAAATAAATCTAAGAGAACTTTAGGAAAAGAAATGCAGGAAGTAGAAAAACATGACCAGGATTTCCTGTGTAAAACATGTAGCTGCATAATTAGGGCTCATGATAAGGCCATAGTCTGTAATGGGTGCTCCAACTGGTTTTGCATTAGTTGCCTAAAGATCCCAGAGGCAGTGTAGAACTGCCTAGCGAATGAAAATGATCTGGAGGCATTAGACATTAAATGTTCTGAATGTCGTAGGGCTCCTTCAATCCAAGAAGTGTTAGCCAAACAAAATGAAACAATGGACAGACTGGTTGGACTAGAACAAAAAATTGCTAATTTAGTCAAGCTAGCTGTCACAACGGAGCTAGAAACTCAGGTTAAACCACAAATAGACCAGCTTAAACTTGATCTAACCCAGAAAATAGAACAAGAAACTGTTGAGGTGGAAACAAGACTGACGAGGAGTTTTCAGTCTAAAATTGACAGATTGATTGATGAAAGAAATGAAATAAAAAATGCAGAATACAAGACTGAACTTTTTGATAATTTGAATGCAAAAATTGAGAGAATAGTTGAAGAAGTATGCAGGGAAGAGAAGGATAGGGAATCCAGAATACATAACATAATTGTGTACGGGGTCCCTGAACTGGTAGGGGGAGATTGGCAAGACAAATCAACCATGACCTTGGTTTTATTCAGAATGCCATTGAGGCAATAAAGCTCCCTGAGGGATCTAAGGTTGATATTCAATACATGGTTAGGTTAGGTAAACCAAGGGAACAGGTTGAATCTAAACCTAGGGATAAAGTTGAATCTAGACCAATCAAAATTCACCTGGGAAATCCGGAGATTAGGCATGACATCATTAAAAGAGCTTACAAATTGGCCAACAACAAGGATAAGGTTTTACAAAATGTGAGATTGGCATACGACAGAACTGTAAAAGAAAGGAAAAAATATAGCTTACTCAAGCAAGAAATGAATAGAAGAACTTTAGCTGGGGAAAGCGGCTTAGCCATTAGGCGGGGACAAATTGTGGTAGTAAACCCAAAAGATTCTTTAAATCAAAATCAGAATGGAAATGATCAGGTATCTAATATCAGGCACAACTCTAGAAATACGGACGAGCAAAATGCATTCACACCTGAAGGGTCAGTTAGGATGCAAACTAACATTATGATAGAACAGGTAGATGAGTTACATAGCTCAACATCTACAATCGACCCAGTATCTGACAGTGATTTAGACAACACAAATAGTGAAATTGGACAAACATCTCCAAATACAACAGTAACAAAGCCTAAAAAAGCTTTTAAAACCAAACTAGATAAATCAGTTAGCAAGGCAGTTCAGAAAGAACTACAAATTGGGAACATTGAGGTGATAAATGAAATCAGTAAAACTGTCATTAATGACAAGAGTGAGATAACAACAAAGGTCAAAGGGGTGAAAAATAACTCCTGATAAATATCGGACTACTAGTTTATGTATTGAAACCCCAACCAAGGTACCAGATGTCTACAATAAAGAGTTGAATATCTTTTATACAAATGCTGATGGATTAAGTAATAAACTGATGGAATTAGATACATTAGCTCATATTGAGAAACCTGAAATAATAGTTATTACACAAATCTTTCCTAAAAAAAAACAATATTAGACAGATTACAGGATTACGAGTGGCAGTTAAAAGGGTATAATCATATTACGAGTGTAGCTGAAAATTACAATAAAACTAGAGGTATTATTGTATATGCCAAAAAAATCGATCAGTATAGAGGTTATTGAAACACTGAGAAAATTTAAAGAATCCTTGTTGATTAAAATGACTGTATGTAAACAAGATGGGAAGGAATTAGATTTATATCTATTAGCCATTTATAGAAGTCCAAATTCTTCTCAAAATAATAATAAGGCACTGAATGAATTTATAGATGCTGTTTGTAATAATCTTGGGAATAAAAAAAATTAGTTATATTGGGGGATTTTAACTATGGGAAAATTAACTGGGATACATTAAATACACCCAATGTAGTGGGTGTGGGGCAGTGGTGGTCTAGTGGTATAGGGCGCTCGATCACTGTTCCAAAGGTTGGGGGTTCGAGTCCCACTCTCCACAAGGTTGTCACTGTCCCCCCAGTGCAGCTAACTGGGTTATCAAAGGCGGGCCATGTCTCTCACTGTCTATGGTGAGAGGCATGTAAAAGAACCATTGCTGACTTTCGTAAAGAGTAGGCTGCAAAGTCATCAGCGTGTTTCTGTCCCTTGCTAAAGGATTGTGACAGGAGGGGCATCCGATGTAAAAACCTCTGCCAAATCAGACGTGCGAATCAGGTGATTCGCTGTGGCGACTCTCGAGTGGAAGGGAAGAAGCTGAAAGGAAGACAGACATTAAATACACCCAATAGGTATAAAGATGATAATAAAGAAGAATCTTTTGTAAATACTGTATTAGAAAATTACCTCACTCAACATATAAATCAACCTACAAGAATTAGGGAAAATCAGGTGTGTAATATACTGGACCTGGTTTTGACTAAGGATCCAGTTTTAATCACAGGAGTGTTCCCACCGATAGGAAAAAGTGACCATCTGGTTCTCAAAATTAGTAACTCAAGTAACTGAAATTTGTATGAAACCAAGACTAGATGCAGGGGATTATCAGACTATGCAAAATAATCTTAGTGTGTTAAATTGGGAGCAAGTTTTCCAAAATAGCAACACGGAAGAAAAATGGCAAATATTTGTGGATATAGTAAATGATGAGATTGAAAAAAATATACCAATGAAGACAATTGATAATAATATACAAAAACCATTATGGTTTAATGCGAAGGTAAATCAAAACATCAGGATTAAAAGAAATGCGTGGAATAAATACAAAAGTTGCAAAACGGAGGAAAATTACATGAAATACAAGAAGGTACGAAATTATACCAATAATGTTTTAAAACAGGAACGTAAGAAGTTTGAATCTAAAATAGCAAATCAGATTAAAAGAAACCAAAAATCTTTTTGGAACTATATTAAATCAAAGTCTAAACCAAAACAAAACGTAGATAGACTAGTAGATGAATATGGTAACAATTTTGATGAACCATTGGAAATTGCAAATCGTCTAAATAGTTATTTTGCCAGTGTTTTCTCCAAAGATGATATTGATATAGCAAATAATATTGAATTTACACACAGGAATACAGAGTGTCTTAATTAAATAAATTTGTCAGTTAAAAGAGTTGAGGAAGAACTTGATAAACTTAGGGCAGACAAAGCAGTAGGGTCAGACAATATATATCTCAGAGTGTTAAAAGAACTGAAAGATCAAGTCAAAAAAGCCACTATTTCATATTTTCAAAAAATAGTATTGAAGAAGGTTAACTACCTCAGGTATGGAAGGAAGCCATAGTAGGACCAATTTATAAAAAGGGAGAGAAAAAGAACCTGGGAAATTATCGCCCTGTTAGTCTGACAAGTATTATATGCAAAATGTTAGAAGGTATTATTAGAGATGATATAATGAAATACATGTTGGAAAATAACTTAATATCAGAAAATCAATATGGCTTCCTACCTGGTAGTTCTTGCACATTACAATTACTGGATGTTTTGAATAGTTGGACAAATTTATTAGATAATAAAAGATTCATAGACGTAGTGTATACAGATTTTCGTAAAGCATTTGACTCAGTTTCACACAAAAAAATTAATATATAAATTGGGTGTTTTTGGTATTGGAGAAAAAATTAAAAATTGGATTGCTGACTTTCTTACTGATAGAAAACAGAAAGTTAGAGTAGGCAATGTCACATCAGATTGGGAACCGGTAACAAGTGGTGTCCCGCAGGGTTCTGTCCTGGGGCCCTTACTTTTCTTGGTTTACATCAACGATCTTGAGTAGATGCTTAAAAAGGGAACAATCAAACTTTTGCAGATGATGCTAAGATTTTTAAGGCAGTTTCTGATGTAATTGGGGTAAGTTTGCTACAGGAAGACATTGATAATATGGTACAATGGACTAAGGAATGGAAATTGTCTTTTAACGCAGATCAATGTAAGGTATTGCACCTGGGATCAAATAACCCTTGAAGTGATTACTCTATGAAGAAGGGAAACAAGAGAATTAACTTAGAATCAGTGTCTTCTGAAAAGGATTTGGGTATTATTGTTGACAATAACCTAAATTTTGAACAACACATTGGAGAAATGATTAAAAAAGCCAATAGGAATTTGGGATTAATGAACAGAAATTTTAAATATATGAATAAAGAAGTATTTGGGCAATTATATAAGACAATAGTGAGACCAATAGTTGAGTATGGTAGTCCAATTTGGAATCCACATAAGGTTAAATTAAATAAACAAATTGAAGGGGTTAAAAGAAGGGCCACCAAATTTATTCCTGAATTAAATTCACTGACTTACCCGGAAAGGTTGAAAAGTTTAAATCTAGATACATTAGAATACAGGAGAACTAGGACTAACATCCTACAAGTCTATAAAATTTTCATGGGAATAGATAAATATAATCCTGATAACCTCTTCCAAAGAACTAGCAACAACAGTATAACTAGGGGGCATCAATATAAATTGGTTAAGAATAGGTGTAACACAAATGTAATAAAACATTTTTTTTCAGAAAGGGTCATCGATGAGTGGAATAGTTTTCCTAGCTATGTAGTGGAAGCTGATAATATAAATACCTTTAAGAGTAGACTTCAAGCTTTTTGGAGTAATAAAGATATTAAATATTGTCCTTCTTTCATGATAAATTAAAGGAACAATTGTAACTAGATTAAAAATGTACTTAAATATATTGTAGATTAAACCGGACTGAGATATGGCTTATCATGTCAATTGGTGTATTGTGAGTGTCATTGGCTGGGTGGACTGGGCTCAAGGACGGGCTTGCTGGTGGGGGATAGTATTGTGAAATACGTAGGTGATCTGACAGACACGTGTGTGCAGTCCTGCCCGGGAGCAAGTATTGAGGACATTGTTGCTAGGGTAATGGTTGGAAGTATATGTCTGGCAGGCTACAGGATAGTAATTTACCATGTTGGATGCAACAATTTGGCTGACAACATAGTGCATGTTTGAAGACACCTTTTCAGCCGGTCCCAACTGTTACTGCCAAATTTTACAAAATACTCATAATAAAGAATCTAATATAGATCTGGCTCTCCAGTTGTATTTTCTGATATGGTTTTGAGAATTTAAAGAAATCTGGACACTATGCAACAATGTTAGATAACACCTCTTGTATGGATAAATTTAGAGAAATATAGTATCTGCTGTTCTCCCAGGGCCTTTGTGTCACTATAGGAATGCTACACTAGATACAGTAACATTAATGATCATTGCTCGATCATAACATGAGGAAAAAGTTCTGTAATAATAAATAAAATTGTTATTAGTATGTGACAATTGGTTGGGATATTAGATAATTGAGTCAGGGTAGAAAAGAAAAGAAAATAGTAGTCTGGCAATAGTTTTATGTAATTTCGGTCAGTTTTGATAACATAATTTTGTCTCAGAAACAAATATTGATTACAGGGGATGGGATTTTTTTTATGCTGCTCACAAGTAAACTAAATAGCTGTGTGGATACATAGTATTAAGTTGCACAAAGATTACGATTCGTTTACTTGAGAAGAAATTTGTTATTGGCTGCACTTCACACATAAACACAAAAATATCAATTTAGATTCAAGTTTTGCAAGTTACAATGCACCACATGTACAAGAATTGAAGAAGCATCACCATATATTGCATTAAAGACTGAAGGAAAAGTCGAACAACTAAAGGACAAGAAGGGCCCTGAAAAGTCTGTTACGAACTTGTTAAACAGTCCGGACCCAGGTAAACCCAGATAAACCAGGTAATCACACATCACACCGGATACTTTTCTCCAGCCATTCCAACCTGCCTGCACATGCTTCTTCACCTCTTTTCCACACTCTCCATTGCTCTGGATTGTTGAGCCTGTCTGTCTGTCTTCCTTTCGGCTTTTTCTCTTTTACTCAGGAGTCGCCACAGCGAATCATCTGATTCGCACATTTGATTTGGCAGAGGTTTTTACATCGGATGCCCTTTCTGTCACAACCCTTTTTAGCAAGGGGCAGAAACACGCTGACGGCTTTGCAGCTACTCTTTACGCAAGTCAGCAATGGTTCTTTTACATGAACCTCTCACCATAGACAGTGAGAGACATGGCCCGCCTTTGATAACCCAGTTAGCTGCACTGGAGGGACAGTGAAAACCTTGTGGAGAGTGGGACTCGAACCCCCAACCTTTGGATCAGCGATCCAGCGCCCTATACCACTAGCCTAAGTACTTAAAATCCTCCACCTCTCTAGATTTTCCTGCACTTGTTCTCTGCTCTCACTACAGATCACAATGTCATCTGCAAACATCATAGTCCATGGGGAATCTTGTCTAACCTCGTCAGCCTGTCCATCACCATAGCAAACAAGAAGGGGCTCAGAGCTGAACCTTGATGCAGTCCCACCGCCACCTTGAACTCTTCTGTCACACCGACAGCACACCTCACCACTGTTATACATCTCTCATACATGTTCTGCACCACCTCATGCACTACCACAGTTCCTCTCTTGGCACCCTGTCATATGCTTTCTCCAGATCCACAAAGGCACAATGCAGCTCCCTCTGACCTTCTCTGTAGGTCCCGAAGGACTATGGCTGCGCTCTGGCTGGTATCCTGGCTGATGATACTCTCCAGTGCGCAGAGCCAGGGTAGGGAGTAATGGAGGACAGGCAGCAAGGCCCCCCTCTCGGTGTGAGCAGGAATTGCCAGAACGTTACTGTGAATGAACTGCCTCAGGGGACAAGGCTTTACTGTACTTCTGTTCACTGTACTTCTCTATCAACATCCTCAAAGCAAACACTGCATCTGTGGTGTTCTTTCTTGGCATGAAACCAAACTGTTGTTCACAAATTCTAACCTCTGCCCTTAGTCTAGCTTCCACTCTTCTTTCTCATAACTTCATCATATGGCTCATCAACTTTATCTCTCTGTCGTTGCCACAACTTTGCATGTCTCCCTTGTTCTTAAAAATGGGCACAAGCACACTCATCCTCCATACCTCCGGCATCTGCTCACTCTATAAGACCTTGTTGAATGTTCTTGTCAGAAAATCTACTGCTACCTTTCCGGGACACTTCCATACCTCCACTGGTATGTCATCAGGACCAACTGCCTTTCCATTCTTCATCCTCTTCAATGCCCTCCTCACTTCACCCTTACTATTCTTTGCTACTTCCTTGTCCTCAACAGTCACCTCTTCTACTCTTTTCTCTCTCTCATTTGTCTCATTCGTCCGCTCTTCAAAGTACTCTTTCCATTTTCACAGCACACTTCTGTCATCAGTCAATACATTTTCCATTCTAACTTGCTGCACGTCCTTCCCATCTCTATTTCTCTGCTGTGCCAACCTGTATAAATCATTTTCGCCCTCATGTACAGTATCTACAATCCTCCCAGTCGTAGAATGTGCAGCTTCCAGACGAATGGCGGCAAGAGAATCAGCAGCATGTAAGACACGCCCATTTGTGGTACGGCATGTATCTGTGTAGTGCGCTGGAAGATCACGTGAGCTGTGTCTTCAAAAGTTTGAGTCTGAGAAGCGTGGCGAGAGGGTGACTAAAGAGAGGACGCATCTAAACTCCAGGTTATTGCAATCCTACTGCTGAATGCATGGTCGTATCATTTACTGAAAGAGACTGAAACACAGAAATTAGTCACTTTCTTCTAATGAAAAACATTTTATGGATTTTTTAAAGGGGAATTCTCTTCGGCGGAGTGATTTCCGCTCACACGTGAGTTAACTGTGAAGACGGTTTGTGGTTAAGTATTACTAATAAGAGAACCAAAAATACTGCCTTTCTTCCTTATAGTTAATGTGTATGTGTTTCATGCCACCTACTCGTCAAACTGATTTGTTCCTGTTTATGTTGGTTTACAGACGTGACTTTACCGTACTTCTGTTTGATTTTTGCGGATTCGTCAGCACTAAAAATCGAGGTTAAAAAAATATATTTTATATATATGTGTAGATATAATTTTTTTTTTTTTGCCAGAACCTTTTGAAAGTTTTGTTGAGCCCGTTGAATGTGGAAGAAGACGACTGGAGACTGGTTTTGAGTTGAATATGAGAAGCTTTATTGCGTCGTCTGCAGAGGACGGAGACCCAACAAATATGCATAAAAGACACGCTCGTTAAGGTCTGGGGTCTCACTCGCGGGTGTGTGCTTTTAAGGGCTTCAGAGCAGGTTCCCTCTTCCTGGTTTGGGGCTGGGTCTACGCTGTGTCGTTATCTCAACAGACTGCGATAAGTCTGGGCTCTATCTGGGTGCCTCATAACCCCCCCCACACCCCTTCATCGCTACACACATCTGTTTCCCGCTGTCGCCTCCTGACCTCGAGGTGATCTGGAACTTCGGATACCACCGAACTAGATACTGTCGAGTCAGTTGACTGTCACACAGACCGCCGAAGGCTCAGGGTGTGGCAGGTGTGAAAACATGCACTTTTGTTTAAGTAAGCATTTTTATACTAGACATGAAGAATGCTCCCTTAAGCCTATAATTTGGTTATTCTCAGCAAGCATTTAAGAATAGCAAAACACAGAGAAATAAATCACCATTATATAGTTATATCAATCAGTATTTGTACCAGAGTATATGAAAATATGATGTACTTTTACATTTTCCCCCTTTTGATCTCCTTTAGGAGATCAACCAAGGAGCCACTCAAGACAACAAAAATAATAGGACATCAGAAAAGAACGTATACAACCTTATATGAAACCAAAGCAAATAGGAAAGCTGTATAAAAGGCAAATATGGAATCTGTAAAAATCTAAGCAAAATATGATATCTGTAAAAACTCTAACTGCATGCAAAGCTGCCCATAGTAAAATCTAATCAGAACTGGGGTCTAAGTGCGACTTCATCTACCAGAGACCCCGGCGAAAGGAGAGCTTCCGACTCGGCTAGCATCTGAGGAAATTGATATGGAGGGGGAGGAAGAGGACCCCCTTTTTCCAGGGTGGAAGAGATGCACCTGATACATAGGGAACGAATACAAGGGATACAGCAGCAGCCACATAGGGCGAGGAGTCCGGCCACCGAGATGATGGATATCACAACTGAAACGATCAAACCTTTCCACTTACCGAAGTGTCTGTCCAGCCAATTAAGCATGACATTATCAACGCCTGAGTGTTCCTTCAGTTCGGTGGCCAGAGTCCGCAGCCCGTCCAAGGCCTTCGTGACTGATCCGTCTGGCGCGGTGTTATTGGGTATGACGGTGCAGCACTCTTCCCCAAACATGGAGCAAACGCCCCCGTGAGCACTAAGTAAAAAATCTATAGCCATGCGGTTTTGATCCACGGCATCCCTGGTAAGATTGGTCAAGCGTTGAACATTATAATGGATATAAATACACATCAGTGGACTCGAGGAAAGCCCCCATCTGGCTTTACCTTCCATGGAGAAACTAGAAAGCTAAACTTTCAATATGACAGAGTAAATTCTTCACTGTACTCAAGGGAGGGTCACGCGCTACACCTTAAAGAGCTTACGACCTTCAATACTCTGTCACACAACTCAAAGCAAAAGCACATTACAAAAAAATAGTTAAAACAATATAATTGGAATAACACTCTTCAAAACTTGCGTTGGTAGCTTGGCACGCTACTTGTTGCAGGGGCGCGTTGTCCTTCCGCCTTGCCGTGAGGGTGAGGGTTAGACTACCTCACCCCCTTTTGCCACCCAGGGATTATTCTGCCCTGCGCTGTTGGTGGTCTTTTCTTCGTCACCGGCCGGTAATGAGGTTGCTGCTTCACACAGGTCCCTGTGTGTGTTGACGAGTGATCTGGTGGGAGCTTCTGCCGCTGCGCACTGGCTCCAGTGATACCAGGTGTCGCCCTTGCTGTCCAGCCGGACGGCGTGCGAGGTGCGCTCTTTGATCTTGTAGGGTCCTGTCCACCTTGGCTCCGTCCACTTTCGCTTGAGGACTTTCAGGAGGACCCACTCTGTGTCTGAAAGGCCGCCGGTAGATGCCTGGTGCTGCTCCCTCACTTGATCTGAAAAGGCTGCAACGAGACTTTGCAATTCACGACAGTATTGTTTATGGGTTAGGTTTTGTGGGTCAGTGTCCGGTGCTATGTGTGGTCCAGGAAATGGTCTACCGGTCTGTAGTTCGTGTGGAGTCAAGTGTGTGCTGTTGCGAGCAGTTGGGTTACCTTGGCCGTGAAGGGGGTCCCTCTGTCCGAGTCTAGTCCCACCAGAATTCCATATCGCGAGATAATTTATCGTGTCAATTTCTAAACCACCACTCTAGCATTCTCATTGCTGCATGGGAAAGCTTCCACCCAGCGTGAGGATTTATCAACCATTACCAATAGATATTTGTATGGTCTCTGTCTTGGCATGTGGGTATAATCAATTTGCCATTCCTGGAATGGTGTATTTGGTTGTGGCAGATGTTGATGCACTGCCAGCGGCTTAGAAGAATTATTCTGTGTGCATATTAAGCATCTGTCTACCTCTTGGTCAGCAGATAAGATGTACGCACGAGTAAGAGCAAACAATTCTGCAGCTTGAGCAGACGTAAAGGGGAGTGAATGAGATTCGATCACTATATCTGAAAGGCGGCAGACGGCATATCCACAGTGAAAGGTACCGTCGACATGTTTAGAGCATGACCCATCCACAAACAGGACCTCACCTGTAGGTAAAGGTGTAGAACAGAAATCAGACCTAATGCTTGTAGCAACAACAATTTTTTGCAAACAGTCGTGAGGGCAGGGCTCACAGTCATCTTGAGTATTAAGCAGACGCTGTAAGGCGTGAGCCATAGTATCAAAAAGAAGTAGATTTAATCATGAGGTTATCAGTGGCGCATAGAATGACCTCGTATCCTGACCTGCGCTGTTAGGACATGTGTTGTGTATTTAAATTTCGTAGGATCTGTTGGACCTGATGTTGTGAGAGTAAAATCAAAGGGTGTGACAAGACGATCCTCTCGGCGTCTAAAACCATTAACGCACAGGCAGCCACAGCACAAAGACACGCTGGTAAACCTTGAGCTACAGTGTCCAGTGTTTTGAAAGGAAAGCACAGGGCCTCATCCCCCCGCCATGCTCCTGAGCCAACACCCCAGAGGCAGTTCCCCCTTGGTGAGCAACTTGGAGGTGAAATGACAGTTCATAGTTCGACAGGCCCAGAGCCGGAGCCGAGCAGAGGGCCGTTTTGAGGGCTGCAAAGGCATTTTGCATGTCCTCAGTCCATACGAGAGGTTGCTGGAGTGGGTCCGTGTGGTGTATTGCGGACCGGAGGCACTTGTCATAGAGAGAGAGCAGTCTGGGATCCACTGCCTGCAGTACTTGATCAACCCCAGGAAAGCAAGTAAGGCATGCTTGGTAGCCGGTCGCTGGGTGTCGATGTTGATCTTGATGCGATCTTGGCTCAATTTCTTTGAGACCCGAGAGAGCTGAAGGACAGCGAGTGTGGCTTGAAAACAGATCACGGAGCTTGATGCCGAAGTCATCTGCATAGGAGTGGACACAGGAACCATCAGGGGGATCAAAGCACCCTAGTGTGTCCCGTACAACGGTGGCAAACACCGCGGGAGAATCAATGAAACCCTGTGAGAGGCGTGTCCATGTGTACTGCTGCTGCCCATGTGTAAATGCAAACAGAGGCCGAGTGTCTGGTTCTACCAGGACGCTTCGCCTCATAAGAAATACAATCGACGCAGCCCACATCATTCTTATGTTCGACCCAATATGTCCTGGGCAGTTGATCCAGGGGCGAACACTGCTCTGCCACCTCACTCACTGCACATGCTGCGTTAACATTAAAAGGTAATTCACAGGAGGTTATTGCAATCAAAAAAGGGGACAGAGATTCTGACGTGGAGATGATCATGCTCGAACCATGAAAAGAAATTTGTAAACCGAGGAGACTCATAAGATCATGACCGGGTAAATTAAACGGACATTCCTGCATATACACAAAAATAAGTGATTTATATTGCATCGAGAGTGGGGTCGTCGGGACAACGCAGAGGGAGTGGGGGTGTACGCTGTGACGAGAAAGTAACCCAATCAATACCCACAAAGCTAGTTGACCGAGAGGAGAGAGCACCTGAGTATTCCCTCCCAAATCATTCTATGGGCCGAAGTCAAATATCTGGCATCAAATGTCCCTCGGCGGGGATAGCTTGGAATCTGAGGGAGCCCTTCAGTCCATCCAGCTGCATTACTCTTTCTTGTGCTGCACCATGCAGACCATTTTTCCGGTGTATTGCAAATGTTTGGCCCCCTGTTGGCCTGTCATCCACTTGTAATCAGAATGCTTTCTTTTTCTGTATTATTTTTACCGTACCGCCTAATAGCTCCCTGTAATTCTATTAATCTTGTTACCTTTAACTGTCCGTTGAATCTATACTTACTAACCCATAAATCTAAATATTTATTTCTATCAGGTGCCTGTTTTTCTACTGCTTTCCAATCTCCACATTATAATTCATCTCTAGGTTTACTGTTTTTACCCCCCATTTTAACCCAATTTGGACCAGTGGTTTGTTGCACCTAGGGTGTCCTAACACTGGTTTATCTTTTCCTATGGGACAACGATTAATTATTTCTGTGGTAACCCTCAAGCTTCTACCTTTTCAGGCGGAGGGTTCTTGCCTCCGCATCAACAAAAACTCATATTGATCCCACAGTTGTTTATATGAGGAGGTTAATCAAGGATTACATCCTCCATTCACACACACGTTCATTCATCCACGGCTGTTCAGTCTATAGACAGGGGAGTCCGTCCCTCCCTTCTTTCCCTAATAAACCGAGCGCATTAACTTTTTTTTTCTTTTTTTTTTTTTCTTCCCACGGAATTTAACTGTCTCTTTACTTTTTCTAATTACACATATCATATTGGTTTCCTAGAGGGAAGGGGTGCATGTAAATCAGCATCATGACCATCATTGTTCTGTGCTTATCTACTTTGTCTAGTTTAGAATGTTCATTTCAGCTCTCTATCCAGCTGCAGTTAGGGAGTCGTCCTGTTGTTGTGTGAGAACTTCAAGGTTGTTTCCACTTGGCTGCCCCCCATGGAGATAGAGATGTTTCTGCAAAATACCTCAACAAGCAGTTTCCAACATTTATACTTATCGAGTAACAAAACAGGTTAGAGCTGTGATAATTCATACAATTATTCTAACATTCCCCTCCTATTTATCACAGCTCAAACAAAAGATATCATTTACTAACACTTCAAACAGATTTTAAATTCGTAAATTCATTAATTTCATTCAGAACTGTTTACACTCCGACAGAAATGTCATCTTTTTATTAGCATTCAGGATCTTATAACCCAGGGCAGTGACGATGAGTTGATTCAACAACAACCACAGAGTGTAAAAAAGCTGCAAAAACTACACTGATTTTACTACAGCTGATACAAGGGTACTATATTTTCTGAACACACTTAACCATGAATCCCATATGGATATATCTACCCCCGAATGTTCTTTCATCTTTTTATTAAGAGATTTTAGGTCTTCTATTGCTCGTGTTAAACTTCCATCTGATGCAGTGTTGTTTGGAATAAAAGTACAACATTGTTCCCCGAACATTGCGCATACACCTCCTTTCTCTGCTAATAACATGTCTAGTGCAGTGGATTTTGAAAAGCCTTTAGTGACGTTGCTGCTAATTGACTCTATACTGCTTTAAAACCTGTCTGTGTCCAATTGTCTAGTTTTTTTGAACATTATTGTGGATGTAATTTATTCTATCCGCACTTTTATTAATAGCGCTGCCTCCCCTTCTCGGTGGACAGTCGGTGTGTGTGCATGATCGGGGGTGGGTGTGTCTGCAATCGGCGGGGATGGTGTCTTGTGGCGCTCGCAAGTCTCGCCGCCCTCAGTTCGTAGAGACCCCGAGGTGATATACAGAGTGTGATCTACACTGTTAACGCTGGGTGTCGGGGTGCGTATGGTGGAGGGCGCGTAGGTGCAGTGTCAGATGCTGTTACCGCTCCTTTGACTTTCGGGTTCGTCTCCTTCAACTGGAAATGGTGAAGATGCGTGACACTCTGCCAGCAGACCGCGAGATCCATCCAGCCCTGCGGTGCGTTCTCCATTTCCTCCACCTTCTTTTTTCAACTTGGGTCTAGACATTAAATTCGCCTTCCATCCCTGCTCTCTCTTTTTTTTTTTTTTTTGGAGTATTCTTTAACCTTTTCCCATAACCAGGATCCTAAGTGGCCACTGTCCTCCAACTGTTTATTTTTAGACGTCACCAGCTCATGCAGCTTTCGTCTGGCTTCATCTACAACTTTATTTTTCTGTTTCAGTGTGCTCTTTAGCTCCACTGTTTTCAATGTGTTCTCAATCTGTGCATATAAAGGCTTCAGGGGTTCATCACCTAGCCCTCGTTCCTTCATTTCTGTAAGAACTCTCTCTGTAGAAGCTCTTATGTAAACCTGCACGATCTGGATTCCCGTATCTCAACGTCTTAGAGTACTCCGGGAACAGAAGACGACAAACCATACGAGTAAAATCAATCTGGTTTATTCATCGACTGCTCAGAGGGTGTTCCTGAGCACAAGCTTTTTATGCAGTTTCTTTGTTTTTGCAAGTAGATAATCACAGAGTCATATGTCCTTGTCCTTGGTCAAAGTACATTCGTCATAACATAGGGTGGGGGTGTGTGTGTGTGTGTGTATGTGTGTATGTGTGGGTGTATGTGTGTGTGGATAGCACCATATCATGTTAGTTACGTAACTGTTTGCATTAAATGCGTAGATATGTGGTGATAAAAGAGGGACAGCCTTGAACATCCAGTTAGGTCTGGTTGATGTTTTACACAAAACTTAGGACATCGGGGTACAACAGGATAATGAGAACTTCTTGCTTCATGATTCAATAAACATGTACGTAGTAGGTCAGAGATATATTCTAACAGTTCCCCTCTTTTATACTTTAATGTTCATGAAGTATAAATCATTCGTTAATAAATCGTTGCAGAATACACAAAGGTTCAGCGGGTGTCGAAGGTCGGGATCTTTCAGGAGACCAGGGACCGCGGTTGATCGGGGCCTGTGCTTGAAGGGCAGCTTGAGCTACGACGCCCTTCGCCCACTGCCTCGAGATACTCGGGTCCCCTCAAGATCCCGACCCCTCACTACACCCGGGACGAAGGGTAAGAGGTGCCGTCGGACTGCGCATCCAGTTGCGTATACGTTGGTCCACTGAAAGCGTCCATCAGGGCCCACACACGATTCAGCAGACACCTAAGGATGCAAGGTCCGAACACACACACCAACAGCAGACAAATGCATACAGGCACAAACATGGTTAAATATGGAGTGAAGATACCAAAAAGGGAATGGAGGAATCCCCAGCCGTAATTTGGACTTTCGTCGTGTCGCAATTGGGCTGCTACCGCACGCATTTTGTGCAGGGCTTGAGATATATTCCCCCCAGGTGAATCGTTCGGTGGAATATAGGTACAGCAGTGTTCGCCTATAAGAACGCATACCCCCCCTTCCTTCGCGAGCAGTGCATCGAGCGCCATACGGTTCTGGGTAGCCATAAGCCTCAGGGCCGTCAATTCCTGGTTAATCCCGTCGACTGCGAGAATAGTGTTATTTACTTAACAGGGCAAGCCTATAATGCACTTTGTTTAACTGGCGACGAACGTTCCCTACTCCAAAGTTCGGGAATAAGATCTCTGCGAATCTCGTACCCTCACTTACCAACTGATGTTCTTCCGGCACCTCGAGGTCACTAAGGGCTGATGCAGATCGCCACGTCGGAGTAAGTAAGGAAACTGTTTAGAGAAAAGGGTGAGGGACGTTTCGATCCGGACGGCGGCGCACCTACCTCTTTGTAACTTCGGGAGGTACAACCACAGTTGACCATTACCGCAGTCCCAATACCAATCTGGGATCCATATGGGCCGCTCTAGATTAAACACCATTCTTCCTGCATTATCATTTCTGAGGTTTATCGTGGAATTACACCTGCGCGGATCTAGTCCCTGTATCCAGTGCGATGTTTGATTATTAGGTAATCTTACGCATTTTTCGGTGCCGTCCGTGTCCACAGAACAGTCGTTCGAGGCTTCCCGGTCTTGTTCTGTACCGTTACCATCATATCGCCAAAAACATATGGGGTACTGCATTCTTAAGTCCCAATGTACTGAGAGTTGATGATGGTGTAACTGTCCCTAGAAGGGGTATATACGTATGGGGTTCCTCCATCATGGGGAAACAGAGAGCAAACAATACATTCTTCTAAAGTTACATCACGTTTCACAGTAAAATTAGTGGATTAGTTGATTAAGAACTGGTTACAGGACAGAACACAGAGAGTTGTGGTTGGAGGGATTTCATCTGAGCAAGGAATTGTGGGAAGTGGAGTCCCTCAGGGATCTGTGTTGGGACCCTTGCTCTTCCTCATCTACATTAATGACCTTGATAGGGACATTGAGAGCACATTGGTGAAATTTGCTGACGATACTAAACTGGGCGGTTTGGCAAATAGTCTGGAGTCTACTAAGGTTATTCAGGACGATTTGGATAGACTTCGAATTTGGGCAGATACATGGCAAATGAAATTCAATGTCGCTAAATGTAAAGTTCTACATGTAGGGAATAAAAACATTAGACAGGAGTATTTCATGGGAGGTTTAAAACTAGAATGTTCCTCTCAGGAAAAGGATCTGGGTGTGATGGTTGACCAGTCCCTCACTGGTACTAGCCACTGTGCGTTAGCAGTAAAAAAGGCAAATAGGATGGTGGGTTACATAGCCAGGAGTATTGAGTATAGATCTAAAGATGTTGTCCTTCTCTTGTATAACACATTGGTTAGACCACATTTAGAGTATTGTGTACAGTTCTGGGGACCATACTTGAAAAAGACATCGAGACTCTCGAAAAGTTCAGAGAAGAGCAACAAAGCTAATTCCGGGTATAAAAAAGGAATCCTATGAGGAGAGGCTGAGGATCCTAAACCTTTTCAGTCTTCAAAAAAGGAGAATTAGAGGTGATCTGATTGAGGTCTTTAAGTATCTTAAGGGGATTAATAAAGTCAACTATGCCCGATTACTTAGGCTAAGTTCTGTAAGTAGAACTAGGGGTCATAAATGGAAGTTATTCAAGGGTAAATTTAGCACAAATATTAGGAAATATTTTTTCTCGCAGAGGGTAATTTCAGTGTGGAATAGATTGCCTAAACACGTTGTCGAAGCAGAAACCTTACAAGTCTTCAAAAGCAGACTTGATCTAGTGCTGGATACCATCTAGTCATGGTGCGTCTTTAAGGTTAGAGTCACTTTAGAATAGGACAATGGTGAGCTTAGTTGGGCTGAATGGCCTGTTCTCACCACTCATGTTATGTTATGTTATGTTATGTTAAAATTCAAATACTGCCAGAACATGTTATTTTCAGGATGACGGTAATATGTACAAAGACCCGGGGCTGAGCACATCAGCCCGAGCAAGAGCAGAACATGGAGGGTATACATAACACAGGATATTTTTGGTTATCCGTTCCCAGTACGAGAGGATGTAAAGGTGGTACTCGTAGAAAACACT
The DNA here is from genome assembly GCA_024760905.1 of Plotosus lineatus. NCBI lineage: Eukaryota > Metazoa > Chordata > Actinopteri > Siluriformes > Plotosidae > Plotosus > Plotosus lineatus. Next base: position 71,468,086 of record CM045728.1, on the reverse strand, counting down.
TCTCCCCTCTTAGGTGATATGTCTTAAGACCTGGAACAGAGGTAATAAAGATAGACAACATCATGGTCACACACAAACAAACAATACAATACTTCATTGTGGAGTTTTCTTCAGTCTGGTAGCATGGATCCACTGTGGAAAGAGGTCAGTTAGTACGGCGGTACGAGTTACAGCGAGTATCTCCGTGGGCTCACTGTAAGGAGAGTCTCCCAAAGATGAATTTAGTTTTGCAAATTTCTTGACCAGCACCTTGTCTCCTACCTTGAAGGCATGAGTGCTTGCATCGGCCGGGACCGAAGTATTCTGATTAGTGCGTTCCCAATAGTCATTTAGGACCTTAACAAGGCCCACGGCATACTCGCTCATGTGTATGTCTAGATCTTCCGTACCCAAAGCCTGTTTTCCCTTCCTCCAAGGAGCAGGAAAGGGTCTCCCCATTACCACTTCATAAGGGGATAGATTCCCTAAGGCCACCTGCGAGGTCATCCGCAGATCCGCTAGGACCACAGGCAGCACCGAAACCCAATTCCTGGATCCGGTGGCGTGCATTGCTTTTCGTAATTTTCCTTTAATGGTTCTGTTTGTTCGTTCCACGATTCCGGAGGACTGAGGGTGATATGGGACATGGAAACGCCAATTGATCTTTAGCTCTTGGGCCAACAGTTGAGTGACCTTTGAGGTGAATGGTGTGCCTTTGTCCGAATCAATACCCAACGGGAGGCCATATCTGGGAATAATTTCCTGTGATAACTTTTGAACCACTACTCGGGCGTTTTCGTTCCCACACGGGAAAGCGTCAACCCATCGGGAAAATTTATCCACGATAACCAATAGATATTTAAAGGGGCCCTGCCGGGGCATGTGAGTAAAATCTATCTGCCACTCCTGGAAGGGAGTATCTGGTTTCAGCAGATGCTGATGTGATGCATGTGGTTTGGACACATTGTTCTGTGCACAAATCAGGCATTTGTCCAGAATGCTGTGCACCGTATTTTCCATATCTGTCACCACCCCTCTTCGACCGCGATGTGTAGGCCCGTGAAACTCGCGGACGAGGAAAGGAAGGCAGTGCGTGGGCAGACATAAGCGACCGGTCGAATCGAGTAGAATGCCGTCACCCGAGGGCTGAGAGCCCTGCGAGGACCAAAAATCAGTGTCTTCTGTGGACGCCGAGGACTGAAGGGATTTCAGATCCAAGTCAGGGAGGAGGGCGCTAAGCATGTGTGAGGTTGACACCAGCGCGGGCTGCAGGAACGGCGGCATGGAGCCGAGCGAGGCAGCCTGTTTAGCCGCGCGGTCAGCCAAAGAGTTACCTCGTGCCTCATCAGTGTGGTCAGAGGAATGACCGCGGGTCTTTACGATCGCTAAACGGAGCGGGAGATTGCAGGACACAATAAGATCCTGGACTAAGGTGGAATGTGAAATGGGCTTACCGTCAGCAGCAGTGAAACCACGAGATTGCCAGATACGGCCGAAATCATGCGCCACCCCAAAAGCGTAACGAGTCAGTGTATATAGTAACATCCTGGTCGGAAGCAAAAGTGCATGCCCGAGTGAGCGCATATAACTCTGCTGCTTGAGCGGAATTAAAGGGGAGCGAGTACGCTTCCAAAACTTGATCCGGTAAGGAACATACTGCGTAGCCGCAGAGGAACACTCCGTCGGAAGGTTTCGAGCATGACCCGTCTACAAACAGGGAGAGACCTGTGGAGAGAAGAGTAGACATTAAGTCGGATCTAATGCTGGTGTCATGAACAATGGTGTCCATGCAGTCATGTTCCAATGGTTCGCAGTCGTCATGAGCATTAAGCAGGCGCTGTAGAGCCTGCGCCACGTTATCTAGGGAAGAGGAACAGGATATAGTTAGGTTGTCAGTAGCACAAAGGATGGCCTCGTAACCTGAACGACATTGAGAAGACATGTGTTGTGTAGACAGAGTATTAAGGATATGCCTAACCTGATGGCTGGTGTGTAAAACGAGTGGATGAGAGAGCACTATTTTTTCTGCTTCGAGAACTAACACCGCACTGGCAGCGACAGCGCGGAGACAGGCAGGTAAACCCTGAGCCACAGTATCTAGAGTTTTGGAGAGGAAAGCACAAGGCCTAAGTCCCCCCCTCCTAAGTCCCCCCCCTGCGCCAAGACTCCAGAAGCCGTGCCGGCCTGGTCAGCGACGTAGAGATGAAAGGGTTTGTTGTAATCCGGGAGCCCGAGAGCCGGCGCGGAGCATAGGGCCGACTTCAGGGCTTTGAATGCGTCCAGCATGTCCTCAGTCCAGACCAAGGGTTGATGGAGAGGGTCAGTGTGAGCCACGGCAGAGCGTAAACGTTTGTCATAAAAGGAACAGTCCGGGATCCATTGGCGGCAGTAGTTAATGAGCCCCAGGAAAGCCAGGAGCGCTTGTTTAGTGGCAGGCTTCTGAGTGTCCACTATGATCTTGACGCGATCCTGAGTAAGGCGTTTTATCCTGTGAGAGAGTTCATAGCCCAGATATATCACAGTGGGGAGGCAGAACTGTAACTTGGGCTTGGAGACCTTGAAACCCTTTTTTTCCAGTAAGAGGAGCAACTGGACAGTGGCGTCGAGGCATAGTTCATAGGTTAGGCCGGACACCAGGAGGTCATCAGCATAAGAGTGTACGCAGGAACCAACGGGAACGTCCAAAGAACCCAACGCATCCCTAACTGCAGCCGAAAACACGGCAGGAGAGTCAATAAATCCTTGAGGTAATCTAGTCCACGTATACTGTCGCTGCCGGTGTGTGAAAGCGAAGAGAGGTTGTGTGCTTGGCTCAACAGGGATACTAAAAAACGCCGAGCACAGGTCGATTACGGAAAAATGAGTGTGATCGCAAGGAATAGAAGCCATAATAGAGGGCACATCCGGAACAACCGGTGAAACGGGAACGATGAGCTCGTTAATTTTTCTGAGGTCTTGTGTCAGACGCCAGGAACCGTCTGGCTTAGGAACCGGGTTCACAGGCGTGTTATAAGGGCTTGTGCACGGCACAATGATACCCTGTTCCAAAAGAGCGGCCAAAATAGTGTCGATACCCAACATTTTTTGAGGCGACAAGGGGTATTGTCGGATGTACACGGGCGAAATGTGCTTCACGGTAGCTTCATATGGGACGCAGTCCACACAACCCACGTCATTCTTATGCTCTGCCCAAAGATTGGTGGGCAGTGTGTCGAGTACAGGGGGCGGGGTGGAACTCGCCACGCACGCTGAATTAACATTAAAAGGCAAGGGCCAGCAATGTTGTATGGTTTAGAGACAGTGGCCCTGGGGAAAAGACAGGAGTCAGAGTTGGAGGTAGCAGAGATGAAAATGTTGAGGTTCTCTTTGGGAGTAACGAGGATGGATAGGATCAGAAATGAGTACATCAGAGGGACAGCACATGTTCGATGTTTTGGAGACAAAGTCAGAGGCTAGATTGAGATGGTTTGGGCATGTACAGAGGAGGGATAGTGAGTATATTGGTAGTAGGATGCTGAGGTTGGAACTACCAGGCAAAAGGCCCAGAGGAAGACCAAAGAGAAGATTTATAGATGTGGTGAAGGCGGACATGAAGGTCGTTGGAGTAAGAGTAGAATATGCAGAGGATAGGGAGAGATGGAGGCAGATCATTTGCTGTGGCGACCCCTGAAGGGAACAGCCGAAAGGAAAAGAAGAGTTGAGGTGGCTCAGGCATCTGGTCAGGACCTGTGGTGTTTCGGGTATGTCCAATTAGGAAGAGACCCCGGGGTCGACTTAGAACAGGGGTCGGCAACCTTTACCATTCAAAGAGCCTCGTGGAGCTGTTTTCTACAGTAAATTTAAACACCGGGACCCACAAATTCTTTTTTTTTTACATTTAAAACCAAATAACACTGCATATAATGTTTTCCCACTTTTTCCTTCATGTTAATATAAAAAAATGTGTTGCATTGATTTGAACAACTACAGAGACAATTAAATTACATTATTGCTCGCAACAAAAACATTTAGATTCAACAAAAGATGTTGAATAATAAGTTACTTAAATGAAAATTCCCAATGTGTCTCCTGCGGTAGTGGTGGCCTATAGGTCCTTTCCGTGTGACGTCACACTTTAGAGTCGCGTGCAAATGCCGCCATTGCAGAGAACACGCCATTACGGTCAAGAAATTAGGCTTTGGATGCTCGTGTGTGTTTTGAACAGGTCGAGATAACAGAGATACATTAGCCAGTGGGCCCCTTTTGTGTTCACAACAATGGTGAACAACTGTGCTAGGATTACTCTTTCGAACAGTTAAAAATCTGTGCAGAACTTTGCATAAGCATTCTTCAAATATATACATCTACTATTTAAACTACAACATACCTTAGTGATGGTGGTGGTTTAGTGGTATAGGGCGCTGAATCGATGATCCAAAGGTTGGGGGTTCGAGTCCCACTCTCCACATGGTTGTCACTGTCCCCCCCCCAGTGCAGCTAACTGGGTTATCAAAGGCGGGCCATGTCTCTCACTGTCTATGGTGAGAGGCATGTAAAAGAACCATTGCTGACTTTCGTAAAGAGTCGGCTGCAAAGTCGTCAGCGTATTTCTGTCCCTTGCTAAAAAGGGTTGTGACAGGAAGGGCATCCAACGTAAAAACCTGTGCCAAATCAACCGTGCGAATCAGATGATTCGCTGTGGCGACTCCCGAGTAAAAGGGAAAAAGCCGAAAGGAAGACAGACAGAATACCTTAGAGGTCACGAGGCAGAGGTCATTGTGAAGAATGCAACTTAAAGTAGTTGTATGCCTCCTGGCTCTTGAATGCATCAAAGTCATCCCAGGTATATGCACTTTTTTGATAACCAAGTAATTTTTAATATTTTCATAGGTAACTTTTGGCCACAAACTGGCATCAGTCGACTACTCTGATTTTGAAATATCGTAAGGAGCTTAATCTCCAAATAACTTAAGTTTATCCAAATACCAACTCCTGAGCACTTGTTCTGAAGTGTCTACATATCGGTAAGAGGTCTTCAGAGGGCCAGGGATCTTTTTCCCCGAAGCTGGAAATGTGAAACAAACGAAGAAAGACAATCTGTCAAGAAACTATGGCGTCTATAGTTGCCCTCAGCAATGACGGCCGGAAGCTGAGCATTGTGGGTGAAAAAGCGATGCCCGGCGTTAGCGAAAAGGATCTATTGGTAAATTTGCTGGATCACTGATCCTAAGGTTGGGGGTTCGAGCCCGACTCACCACGGGCTGTCACTGTCCCCCATTGCAGCTAACTGGGTTATCAAAGGCCGGTCATGTCTCTAACTGTCTATGGTGGGAGGTTCAAGTAAAAGAGCCATTGCTGACTTTGGTAAAGAGGAGCTGCGTATCTGTCAGCGTGTTCCCACCCTGCGATGGCCTGGCGAACTGTCCAGGATGTACTGGGAGCGATGCCAGCCTCCCTGCCACCCTAATTAGGATTAAGCGATTACAGAAAATGAATGAATGTTTTAGTCCTTGTATTTTTTCTTTATAAAAATCCCTATCCCGCAAACTGAGGGACGGGGTGCAGCCAGATATGTTAACGAGTTGGGTATCTTTCCACGCCAATCGTGGGATCTTCTTTTTCTTTATTCGTTAGATTAATGTTGTTTGTAATAGGTTTAGTTTACAAAAATGACAACACAAAAGTATACGAAGACTTATTTTAAGGAGTCTGCTCAACATTCTTTTAAAATGCTTAATGCAGCACTGACCGACCCATTCTCAGAGTGAAGACTGAATCAGAATGCACTCTTTTATTTTGTCACTCGGAAAGGACTTCTTTAATTTGGAGATTGCTGTGCATAAACCAAATCTCATCCATCGACTCTTACTTCAGCTGTGATTTCCGTTCCTGGATTACAAACCCCGGTGGCGGAAAAATCTCTCTTTGTCGCTGCGCTGCTGCTGAGATGGCAAGAACACTCCTAGTCTTAAGCACAAGTGTTTGGAAATACCATCGTATGCTCTCTCCGCCAACACAGCAGATCAAAAACACTGAGACTAATGTAGCTGATTAATATAACGATAGCCATGCCCACACAAACACACTAGAGCCCTGCGCGGGCCAAGATCACAAGCCCGCGCCCGCCCCCCCAAATTAGAATTGTGGCCCGCAGCCCGCCCCACACATTTACCCTTGTCGGTCAGCCCGCCCTTCCCCGCAGCTGAAATTCTAATCTGGCCCGCCCCGCCCCGCAGTGAGTTTCTAATTCTGAGCCTGCACCCGCCCTGCAGCCCGCTCAACACGAATTCTTATTAATATTCCTCCTTTAATTCACTCAAACAATTCAAAGTTACATTAAAATCAACAACTAACATTGCACAATTACAATGATAATGCAGTGTTACATGTATTCAGCTCTATAAGCTATATTCATAACTGCTCTTGAAGTGCTCTTAAGCACCGCAACAGCCTGCGTGAATCTGTGATATAGCCCGCCCTGCAAAACTTCGATCATTCCCGCCCCGCCCACATAAGTTTCAAATTGACTCGCCCCGCCCTACTAACTAAAAAGTCTGACTTCGAATTTGTTCCTGCGCGCTGCTGGTTGAAACCCGCCCCGCACAGGGCTCTAGAACACACACACAAAATCACCTTGCCCGCACCAAATAAATATTTGCCTGTGACCGTTAATTTTCATCTATGTAATTTTTAACCATAAAACAGCATTTTTGCAAGGTTATGCACTGGGTACCTGTGGGGACCTGACCGCCGCAGGACTCTGCTTTAGGCAAATTCTCCTGTCATTCAGATGAAAACTGGTTTAACTCACTACCCCTGGTTGCCCGGAGTACTTCCATTGTGAGTAAATAAGCAGCACTTTTCTTTTTGCGCTTGTTTTTGGTGATGCAGTGGTTTTTGTATACGAAGCATGTTTGCACCTGTTGGCCACCGGAAAATGCACATTCATTATTTTGAAAAGCCACGAAGACGCATCAGTGAGGTGAAAGCCGCATATGTCTCCGGAGCCCCGGGTTGCCAACCCCTGTTTTAGAACAATGGCTTGTCTGGGAATGCCTTCGGTGTCTCCCTGGAAGAGCTGGAGGAAGTGGCTGGGGAGAGGGATGTCTGGACCTCATTGCTTAGGCGGCTGCTCCCTCACCCTGACTCCGGAAAAAGCGAAAGAAGAGATTAGGCATTCTGAAAGCCTAAATACTGCACTTTGTGGGGGGGCATGAGGTGGCCGTCGAAAGCCCAAAAGCTTTTAAAGATAAATGTAGGTAAAATGACTGAGCGGTCTACTGAGTGAGCAGATGCCAGAGGAATGGAGGAGAAGTGTGCTTGTGCCCATTTTTAAGAACAAGGGAGATGTACAGAGTTGTGGCAACTACAGAGGGATAATGTTGATGAGCCATACAATGAAGCTATGGGAAAGAATAGTAGAAGCAAGACTAAGGGCAGAGGTCAGCATTTGTGAACAACAGTTTGGTTTCATGCCAAGAAAGAGCACCACAGATGCAGTGTTTGCTTTGAGGATGTTAATAGAGAAGTACAGAGAAGGTCAGAAGGAGCTGCATTGTGCCTTTGTGGATCTGGAGAAAGCATATGACAGGGTGCCGAGAGAAGAACTGTTGTATTGTATGAGGAAGTCTGGAGTGACAGAGAAGTATGTTAGAGTGGTGCAGGACATGTATGAGAGATGTAAGACAGTGGTGAGGTGTGCTGTCGGTGTGACAGAATAGTTCAAGGTGGAGCTGGGACTGCATCAAGGGTCAGCTCTCAGCCCCTTCTTGTTTGCTATGGTGATGGACAGGCTAACAGCCGAGGTTAGGCAAGAATCTCCATGGACTATGATGTTTGAAGATGACATTGTGATCTGTAGTGAGAGCAGAGAACAAGTGGTGGAAAATCTAGAGAGGTGGAGGTATGCCCTGGAAAGGAGGGGATTGAAGGTTAGTCTCAGTAAGACGGAATACATGTGTGTGAACGACAAGGACCCAAGAGGAACGGTGAGATTACAGGGGGCAGAGATAAAGAAGGTGGAGGATTTTAAGTACTTAGGCTCAACAATCCAGAGCAATGGAGAGTGTGGAAAAGAGGTGAAGCGCGTGCAGGCAGGTTGGAATGGATGGAGAAAAGTGTCCGGTGTGATGTGTGATAGGAGAGTATCGGCAAGAATGAAGGGAAAAGTGTACAAGACAGTGATGAGGCCAGCAATGTTGTATGGTTTAGAGACAGTGGCCCTGGGGAAAAGACAGGAGTCAGAGTTGGAGGTAGCAGAGATGAAAATGTTGAGGTTTTCTTTGGGAGTAACGAGGATGGATAGGATCAGAAATGAGTACATCAGAGGGACAGCACATGTTCGATGTTTTGGAGACAAAGTCAGAGAGGCTAGATTGAGATGGTTTGGACATGTACAGAGGAGGGATAGTGAGTATATTGGTAGTAGGGTGCTGAGGTTGGAACTACCAGGCAAAAGGCCCTGAGGAAGACCAAAGAGAAGATTTATGGATATGGTGAAGGCGGACATGAAGGTCGTTGGAGTAAGAGTAGAAGATGCAGAGGATAGGGAGAGATGGAGGCAGATCATTTGCTGTGGCGACCCCTAAAGGGAACAGCCGAAAGGAAAAGAAGAGTTGATCATTTTGAGTTTTTTAAATAGCATAAAAAACAGAAATTACTGTATTTGTACAATGCACACCAATATATTACTAACAAGTAAAGCAACCCGATAACTTATTTGCATTACTAATATATAATGAGGTATTCAAGGTAGAAAACCAAATGTAGTGCTGTATAAAGTACAAGAAAATTTAATAAAAAGACTATGCAAAAACAAGTGAAAGTGTAACAACTAGTTAAGAAAATGTAAAATAACAAAAAAAATAATACCCTGGATAAGTGTAGTAGAAATCAAGGATAGCCCATGAAGTTTGGGTAAACTTATTTCCAATGGGGTCCTTACAATTACAAAGTTACATTGAAAAAGTGTTTGTCAATAGACATAGTATAATACTGGTAAATACAAAATTAAATGATGGTCACTTATTAAATTATGAATATAGAAATGAAGGCTCATCATCTCTGGCTTTATTATCTAAATATTTTTTTAATTATATAAAGATATTTAAAGATGGACTTGACTGAGCATTCGGATGCAGACTGTTGCATTCTTTTATACCTTGTATGTAAAAAGTATTTAAAAGTACATTTTTAACATGCATACCATATTCGACGTGATAAGTGGCTGCCCCAGTGTTTTTGATCTTGCGTCTAATAACCGTCCATGTGTACTGGGAGCAAAATGGTAGATCAAACTTGCCAATCTTCTTCGATCAGTCTCTGTAATGGTAAAATGAGGCATTCACTGCCTGTAAAAGTGTTTTTACACGGTATTTCAAGACCTCCTGGGGCAGCAACTTAAGCAAAGAGGTCCAGGCATCCCTCTCTCCATCCACTTCCTCCGGCTCTTCCGGGGGGACACCGAGGTGTTCCCAGACAAGCAGAGAGACATAGTCCCTCCAGCATGTTCTAGGTCGACCCCGGGGTCTCTTCTCGGTTGGACATGCTCGAAACACCACACCAGGGAGGCGTTCGAGAGGCATTCTGACCAGATGCCCAAGCCACCTCAACTGGCCCCTCTCAATGCGGAGGAGCATCAGATCTACTCCAAGCTCTCCCTAGATGGTAGAGCCTCTCACCTTATCTCTAAGGGAGAGCCCCGCCACCCAGGGAAGAAAGCTCTTTTCAGCCGCTTGTATCCGCGATCTTGTTCTTTCGGTCACTACCCAAAGCTTATGACCATAGGGGATTGTTGGAACGTAGATTGACTAGTAAATTGAGAGCCTTGCAGCTCAGCTCCTTCTTCACCATGACGGACTTGTACAGGCTCCATTTAACAGCAGAGGCTGCAGCGATCCATCTGTCGATCTCCTGTTCCATCCTTCCCTCACTTGTGAACAAGACCCCAAGATACTTAAATTCTTTCACTTGGGGCAGGACCTCATTCCCAACCCGGAGGGTGCATTCCACCCTTGTCCGACTGAGAACCATGGTCTCGGATTTGGAGGCGCTGATTTTCATCCCAGCCACTTCGCACTCAACTGCGAATCGCTCCAATAACAGATGGAGGTTTTGGCTTGATGAAGCCAAAAGGACAACAACATGTGCAAAAAGCAGAGACGAGACTCGATGGCCACCAAACCAGAACCCCTCAACACCTCGGCTGCGCCTAGAAATTCTGTTCATAAAAATCATGAACAGAATCGGTGACAAAGGACAGCCTTGGTGGACTTGAACCCTCACTGGAAACAAATTCAATCTGTTGTTACCAATATGGACCAAACTCTGGCTCTGGTGATACAGTGATCAAATGGCTTGAAGCAACGGTTTTGAAATGCCATACTCCCGGAGCACGCCCCACAAGATGGTCCAAGGGACATGTTCGAAAGCCTTCTCCAAATCCACAAAACGCATGTGGACAGATTGGGCAAACTCCCATGCCCCTTCCAAGATCCTGTGGAGCGTATAGAGTTGGTCAAGAGTTCTACGGTGAGGACGAAAAACACATTGTGGATCCTGAATCCGAGGTTCGACTATTAGTTGGATCCTCCTTTCCAGTGTCTCTGCATAGACTTTCCCGGGTAGGTTGAGGAGTGTGATTCGCCAATAATTGGAATACACCCTCTGGTCCTCCTTTTTAAAAAGGGCGACTACCACCCTGGTTTGCCAGTCCAGCGGGACAGCCCCCGATAACCATGCGATGTGGCAGAGACGTGTCAACCAAGACAGTCCTACAGCATCCAGAGCCCTGAAATATTCAAGGCGGATCTCATCCAACCTTGGAGGCTGACCAACGAGCAGCTCTTTGACTATCTCGGTGACCTCCACTCCAGTGATGGGTAGACCCCCGCTCAAACCCCCAGGGTCTTCCTCCTCCATGGAGGGTGTTTTGGTGGGATTGAGGAGGTTTTCAAAAGTATTTCCTTCACCTCTCGACAACATCCCCAGTCGAGGTGAGCAGCTTCTTCTTCCTGAGGCATCGGATGGTGGTCCAGAACCTTTTTGAGGCCAACCAATAATCACTCTCCAGGCCCTCACCGAACTCCTCCCATGCCTGGGATGGATTTTGCATCTGCTTGAGCTGCCGCATGTTTGGCCTGCTGTTTACCTGTCTGCTGCCTTGGAGTCCCACAGGCGAATAAGCATTCTGTATTACCAAAGTGTAATGACAGTTTATCTATTAGCCAGTTATAACATGACTCAACATTCTTCAAGTACATTTGATATTTTGTTGAGATCTTTATCTGACACAATCAACATGCTATCATCTGCATATAACAGTAATTTCCAGTTGTTTGACATTCAAGTTGACCTATCGTTTACAAAAGTTTAGCTAATATTTAAGCTATACAGTCGGCCCTTGACTATTCGCGGACTTGCACTCACGGTTTGAGTATTCGTGGACTGCTGAGCAACTGATGCGTCACTCAAATTCAGCAATGGCTGTCCTCCTTCCTGCTGATTGGTTGAGATGATGTAACGCCCCTTTTACTAAAAGGATAAACTTTATTACACTTCATGTCCTTTTACATTGAACTTGGAGTGATGTCTCCAAGATGGCGCTTCCTAGAGGGTGACGTCGCGGAGTTCTCAGAGTCAAATTGTTTCTTTGATTGTTTTAATTTGTTTTATTTGTTTTGTTTGTTCATGTTTTGCACTATGCTCGTCTATGACCGGTCCACCCTGCTACAGCTATGAGATTGGAGTCTTGGGGCAACTAAGCACGCTATCCTGAGCTAATATGCTATGGTAGCTCAATGCTAGCTGCACGATGGCTAACAATAAGCCCAGGCGGGAAGGGGCCGAACGACGACTCCGGCGCTTGGGATCACAGGGGATGAAGGCCGTGCAGCCGGCTGGTGCAATCGCCTTGTCGGGTGTACTTTCCTCGAGCCATGTTTCACAGAAACACAGCAAGGAGCAGTCCTGTAGATTTCTCTGCGCTGCAATCTGAGCATGAACCTCTCCATCTTGTTTCGCAGGGACTGAACATTTTCAAGCAGTATGACCGGAAGTGCTAACCAAGCGCCAGAGACTCTGAGAACTTCGCTTGGGCTTATTGTTAGCCGGGGTGCGGCTAGCATTGAGCTACCATAGCTTTTTAGCTCACGATAGGAATTGTTGCGTGCTTAGTTGCCCGAAGCTGAAGCTGCTCATAGCTGTAGTAGGGTCGACTGGTCATAGACAAGCATACTGCAAAATATGAACAAATAAAACAATTTGACTCTGAGAACTCCGCGACGTTGCACTCTCAGCAGCGCCATCTTGGAGACGTCACTCCAAGTTCAATGTAAAAGGACATGAAGCGTAATAAAGTTTAGCCTTTTGGTATCGTTTGTTAAACATGTGAGAGAACACAAAATTGTACAAACATTCTAAGGGGCGGTTCAACATTTTCCCAAGCGTACAGAGAGGACCCCCCCCCCCCTCGAAAGCATACAAATAAATGTTGATGATCTCTCAGCAGGATCTTTTTAAGGAAGATATTAAACAAAACAATGGTCCCCCAGTGCAGCTAACTGGGTTACCAAAGGTGGGCCATGTCTCTGTGTCTATAGTGAGAGGCACGTAAAAGAACCATTGCTGACTTTCGTCAAGAGTAAACTGCAAAGCCGTCAGCGTGTTTCTGTCCTTTGCTAAAGGTTTGTGACAGGAAGGGCATCCGACATAAAAACCTATACCGAATCAGATGATTCGCTGTAGCGACTCCCGAGAAAGGGGAAAAAGCCGAAAGGAAAAGATTAAACAAAACAATGGTGAAACCTCTTTTATAAAATAAATCAATGCATTTCCTAGATCAATACGTCTTTTATACACCAGTCAAATAATAATGAAATCAATAAAAAAGTATACTTTTAAATAATTATTTTTAATGACACCTGCTTTAATATTAATATTAAGACATTTGGTTTTAATAATAAAAATGACTGTTTTTAATAATATTGTTTTATATTAAAATATAATTCAAAATGTCTGCATTTTTTTATTGATCATTGGCTTTTGGATGAGTACGCTTCAGTTTGTGATTAGCTGCCTTCTGATGTTTCAGCAGCTGATGCCGGGTTGGGGAGTATATATAAATAAACCATTGCACACACAGCGGTTTTGTTTTATGTGCTTGTCGTATAAGTTATCGACCCGAAAGCCATTGCTAAGTGCCCGCCTACACAAAGATATATTGACGTCACTGGGTTGGTACAAAGTACCACATGAAATATAGTGCATGCATATCACAGCATATTATAGGACATAAACAACATGGAATCTCCGGCCAACAACACGCACAGTTTTTCAGCAGAAGACGATTCATCTATTTGTGTTTAACGCTTAAAGCTTTTAAAGTTTAAGGCTATGCAAGGGCGTAGGCTGGGGGCGTGCACAGGGTGCACGTGCACCCCCAACAGCAGGAGTTGAGTTTCAATGGACAAGTAATTGTGTATTCACGATCTTATAAATAAACTTAATGACTGTTATTGAAGAGAAAGTCTGAGATAAGTTCCGCATGATTAGAGTCAGGAATTAAACCGGAAGTCAACGTGTAACAGGCACTGCGCATGTGCAAGCCCGAGCTGACCAATCAACAAACATATTATCAGTAAGCAATAATAGCTGAACACTGTCAGTCAAACAAAGTGCGACTGTGAGAATAAAGTCCAGTTTGTTAGTACTGCCTCCGGGTCCTGCACATGTTAAAACACAAACATTGATGAACAGAGAATAAATGGCTAAAATAATCATAAGGCATCCAGCCTGTATCTGCAGCCTAATGGTCAGTACTTTTATAAAATTGAAAGTATGTTTTTGTGCTGTAAATATGTATTAATATTTGTGCCTTTGAATAGATAAATAACTTTAGCTCAATTTGTAAATACATTTAGCACATGTACTTGCAGATGTAGTTTGAAATATATTTGAGAATGTTTTTGGTTGGACTACTAGTCCTTCTCAAAAAATTAGCATATTGTGATGTTCATTATTTTCTGTAATGTACTGATAAAAATTAAACTTTCATATGTTTTAGATTCATTACACACCAACTGAAATATTTCAGGTCTTTTATTGTTTTAATACTGATGATTTTGGCATACAGCTCATGAAAACCCAAAATTCCTATCTCAAAAAATCAGCATGTCATGAAAAGGTACTCTAAACGAGCTATTAACATAATCATCTGAATCAACCAATTAACTCTAAACACCTGCAAAAGATTTCTGAGGCTTTTAAAAACTCTCAGCCTGGTTCATTACTCAAAACCGCAATCATGGGTAAGACTGAAGATCATCATTGACACCCTCAAGCAAGAGGGTAGGACACAGAAAAATCTCTGAGCGAATAGGCTGTTCCCAGAGTGCTGTATCAAGGCACCTCAGTGGGACGTCTGTGGGAAGGAAAAAGTGTGGCAGAAAACGCTGTGGAAGCAGTGGACTGGGTTACAGGTTCTGCATTCCCCAGGTCAAGCCACTTTTGAACCAGAAACAGCGGCAGAAGCGCCTGACTTGGGCTACAGAGAAGCAGCACTGGACTGTTGCTCAGTGGTCCAAAGTACTTTTTTTGGATGAAAGCAAATTTTGCATGTCATTCGGAAATCGAGGTGCCAGAGTCTGGTGGAAGACTGGGGAGAAGGAAATGCCAAAATACCTGAAGTCCAGCGTCCAGTACCCACAGTCAGTGATTGTCTAGGGTGCCACGTCAGCTGCTGGTGTTGGTCCACTGTGTTTTATCAAGGGCAGGGACAATGCAGCTAGCTATCAGGAGATTTTGGAGCACTTCATGCTTCCATCTGCTGAAAAGCTTTATGGAGATGAAGATTTCATTTTTCAGCACGACCTTGCACCTGCTCACAGTGCCAAAACCACTGGTAAATGGTTTACTGACCATGGTATTACTGTGTTCAATTGGCCTGCTAACTCTCCTGACCTGAACTCCATAGAGAATCTGTGGGATATTGTGAAGAGAAAGTTGAGAGACACCAGACCCAACACTGTGGATGAGCTTAAGGCTCCATCCTGGGCCTCCATAAGACCTCAGCAGTGCCACAGGCTGATTGCTTCCATGCCACGCCACATTGAAGCAATCATTTCTGCAAAAGGATTCCCGACCAAGTATTGAGTGCATAACTGTACATAATTATTTGAAGGTCTTTTGTTTTTGTTTTTGTATTAAATGCACTCTTTTTTGGTCGGATGAAATGTGCTAATTTTTTGAGATGGATTTTTGGTTTTCATGAGCTGTATGCCAAAATCATCAGTATTAAAACAATAAAAGACCTGAAATATTACAGTTGGGGTGCAATGAATCTAAAATATATGAAAGTTTAATTTTTATCAGTACATTACAGAAAATAATGAACTTTATCACAATATGCTAATTTTTTTAAGAAGGACTGGTATGTGTGATTTGTCTTTTGAGAGTAATAGATGAATCATCTTCTGCTGAAAAACTTTGTGTGTTTTTTGCATGAGATTCCATGTTGTTTATATCCTATAATATGCTGTGATATGCATGCACTAATTTTCATGTGGTACTTTGTACCAACCCAGTGACATCACGGTAACTTTGTGTAGGCAGGCACTTAGCAATGGTAGCTTTCAGGTCGTTAACTTGTATGACAAGCACATAAAACAAAACCGCCGTGTGTGCAATGGTTTATTTATGAATACTACCCAACCCGGTATCAGCAGTTGCTGAAACATCAGAAGGCAGCTGATCACAAACTGAAGCGTACTTGTCCAAAAGCCAATGATCAATAAAAAAATGCAGACATTTTGAATTATATTTTAATATAAAACAATATTATTAAAAGCA
The DNA here is from genome assembly GCA_024760905.1 of Plotosus lineatus. Classification (NCBI taxonomy): domain Eukaryota; kingdom Metazoa; phylum Chordata; class Actinopteri; order Siluriformes; family Plotosidae; genus Plotosus; species Plotosus lineatus. The sequence continues at coordinate 71,452,282 of CM045728.1, read as the reverse complement.
ATGTCGTTTTTATTATTAAAACCAAATGTCTTAATATTAAAGCAGGTGTCATTAAAAAGAATTTGAGTGGTATCATAGAGCTTAACTGGTCATTAAAACACACAAAAAAGAGGCTCATTGACAACTTGTGTGTGAATGAGGATAATGGGGCATTACATCATCTCAACCAATCAGCAGGAAGGAGGATAGCCATTGGCTGAATTTGAGTGACGTGTCAGTTGCTCGGCAGTTGGCGAATATTCAAACTGTGGGTGCAAAACTGCGAATTGTCAAGGGCCCACTGTCCTGACACATGATGTTTTATATTGAGAAGTAATCCGTACAACCAGTGTGTGAGTGAAGGTCAAGTGAACAGCAACAAATGAATTAAACCAGAAAGGAGGTGCTGGTGATCAAGCACCTATTTTATAAAAACTTAGAGGCGGATATCATATTAAAATAAAAATAAGGGAAAATTGGAAAACAATATGCAAATGAAGAGGAAGGGGTTAAAGGCCAAAAGTGCAAACATAAAGGGAAAATTAGTTGAAACTTTTGGCACGAGTTCAGAAATGTATCATTCTGCTTCTCTTCCTGGACCATGGACGTGTCGGCCATGCCCCTCTGCCGGAGCCTTGTACAGTCGGCCCCTAATTTACGAAGACCCCTTTGTACGAAATCCCCGGATTATGAAAAACATTTTCTTGAGTTTCCGTCCCCGAAATACGAAACAACCCCCCTCTTGCGAAAAGAAATTCAAAATCAAATGCGCCAATCAAAATTTCACATGACGCACGAGTTGCTCTCTCATTGGCTGTCTCTCAACATCCCGCCTGCTGGCCTCCCAGATAGAGACAGAAGGAAGCTTCACTCTTTAGTTTTTAGTTTAGTTTTTTTTAACTTGTTTTAATTCAGAAGATGTTTTAAAAATGTGGGTGCATTTGTGCTCATCTGGAATTCTGCTCCCTCAAGGAATCAAATTAAAGTTCAGTTTGTCAAGCAGGGAATGCGCTTTGAATTCATGTCTTGTGGGCGTGGCCCGCAGTGTGCGCGAGAGAGAGAGAATAAAGCTTTAGTTTTTTTTTTAAGTTGTTTAATTCAGTAAATTTTTAATAAATGTGGGTGCATTTGAGCTTATCTGGCATCCTGATCCCTCAAGGATTCAAATTTAAAGTTGAGTTTGTCAAGCAGGAAATGCGCTTTGAATTCCACGTCTTGTGGGCGTGGCCCGCAGCGCACGAGAGAGAGAGGTGTGTTTGTGTGTTAATAAAAATGTTTAAAAATGGTTTAATATGTTAAAATGATGTAATGGTTTAATAAATAATTTTCTTTTACTTTTAACACACATTTCATACAAAATTGGTGTAATTTTATCATTTATAAAGGGTTTAAGGGGTTTATCCAGTCCAAGGACTGGAGCCTTGGAACGAATTAGGCGTTTAACATGTAAGATGCGACCCCTACTTACGAAATCCCCGCTATACGAAAGGGGCTCTGGAACGGATTAATTTTGTAAATTTTAGGCAGACTGTATTAAGTTTACCTCAGAATAATGTTTTATCATATTTAATACTTATCTTTCTGTAGATTTTATTCCATTTCTATTTGTTCTTCAGTTTCATTTCGCTTTCGACCTCTGACAACCTTGTGCGTATATCCGGATGGTTTTGATGAGTGATTTTGTGTTGGTTTAGTGTTTTTTTTTTTTTTTTGTTTGTTTTTTTACATAAATGGCCTTGTTTTTGTGGCATTTTCCTTAACTTTTCCCCCATACCACTTTAATTTCCTTATTATTTTTTTTTAAATTCAATGAATATTTATTTATTTACAGATGCTCCCTGACTTACATTCATCCGTTTACGTTTTTTGATTTTACTTTTTTTTTTTTTTTTTTTCTCCCAAAAAAAAAAAATTGTCAAATTTTGAGATTAGACGTACCTACGTAGTATGCGGATGTAATGAAGCTAGGTCCATTGTTTACAAACAACAGACTGAACGTGCCTTTCCTTCTTCCCAGTTCAGTTATTGTTATTTATAATATATATACACACATATACATACATACACACACACACACACACACACACATATATATATATATATGTCTTCCTTTCGGCTTTTTCCCTTTCTCGGGAGTCGCCACAGCGAATCATCTGATTAGCACGTTTGATTTGGCAGAGGTTTTTACGTCGGATGCCCTTCCTGTCACAACCCTTTTAGCAAGGGACAGAAACACGCTGATGACTTTGCAGCCTACTCTTTACGAAAGTCAGCAATGGTTCTTTTACATGCCTCTCACCATAGACAGTGAGAGACATGGCCCGCCTTTGATAACCCAGTTAGCTGCACTGGGGGGGACAGTGACAACCTTGTGCAGAGTGGGACTTGAACCCCCAACCTTTGGATCAGCGATCCAACGCCCTATACCACTAGACCACCACTGCCCCTATCTATATATATATATATATATAATATAATTTTTTTTTTTTCTGAGTAGATCCTTCCGTAGGAGAGTGCTCAATACTTTTTGGTAGAGCAAAAGTAAAAGGACAGGACAAAGACTTTCTATTGAAACTCCATTTATCACTACAGATATATCTCGAAACAGATCTGTAGTGATAAATGGAGTTTCAATAGAAAGTCTTTGTCCTGTCCTTTTATTTTTATTATATAATATATATATAATATAATATAAAAATAAAATCATCTTCCGCTAGGTCTGGGGTCGGGTCGCGGGGGCAGCAACCTAAGCAAAGAGGTCTAGACGTCCCTCTCCCCACCCACTTCCTCCAACTCACCCGGGACACACACACACTGAGGCGGTCCCAGACAAGCCGAGAGACCTAGTCAGTTCCAGCGTCTAGGAGGCATTCTGACCAGATGCCCGAGCCACTTCAACTGGCCCCTCTCAATGCGGAGGAGCAGCAGATCTACTCCGAGCTCTCCACGGATGGTAGAGCTTCTAACCTTATCTCTAAGGGAGAACCCCACCACCCGGCAAAGGAATCTCATTTCAGCCGCTTGTATCTGTGATCTTGTTGCCGGGGGGGGGGCACTAAACAGTGTCTCTCCCCCTCATGCCGGTCCCAAGCCCGGAGAAATGCAGAGGGTTGTGTCAGGAAGGGCATCCAACGTAAAACCAATGCCAAACTTTTATGATGCAAATCAGAAGTATTACCCCCATACCGGATCGGTCGAGGCCCGGGTTAACAACGACCGCCATCAGTGCTGTCAATCAACGGGGTGCTGATGGAAATTGGACTACTGTTGGTTGAAGAAGGAGGAGTGGGAGGCGCGTTTGCAGGCAGAGAGAAAAGAGGAAAGGCATGAGTCTAGGACTGAGAGTAGGGACTGTGAATGTTGGAACTATGACAGGAAAAGGTAGAGAGCTGGCTGGCATGATGCAGAGGAGGAAGGTGGAACTGAACATACTGTGTGTTCAGGAGACTAGGTGGAAAGGTAGCAAGGCGAGAAGCTTAGGAGTGGGGTTTAAGCTGTTCTATCATGGTGTGGATGGGAAGAGAAATGGAGTAGGAGTCATCTTGAAGGAGGGGTTTGTCAAGAATGTTCTAGAAGTGAAAAGAGTGTCAGACAGAGTGATGAGTCTCAAGTTAGAAATTGAAGGTGTAATGCTCAATGTTGTTCGTGCTTATGCCCCACAGGCAGGATGTGAGCTAGAAGAGAAGGAGAGATTATGGAGTGACTTAGATGAAGTGATGCAGAGTACCCCCAGAGGTGAAAGAGTGGTCATTGGTGCAGACTTCAATGGACATGTTGGTGCAGGCAACAGAGGGGACAAGGAAGTGATGGGCAGGTTTGGTATCCAGGGTAGGAACACAGAAGGGCAGATGTTGATAGATTTTGCAAAAAGTATGGAAATGGCTGTGGGGAATACTTTCTTCCAGAAGAAACAGGAGCATAGGGTGACTTATAAAAGCGGAGGCAGGAGCACACAGGTAGACTACATCTTGTGTAGGCGATGTAATTTGAAGGAAGTCAGTGACTGCAAAGTAGTAGTGGGTGAGAGTGTTGCCAAACAGCATAGGATGGTGGTATGCAGGATGACGCTGATGGTGAGGAAGGTGAAGAAGGCAAAGGCAGAACAGAAGACAAAGTGGTGGAAGCTGAAAAAGGAAGAGTGTCATGTTGTCTTCAAAGAGGAGTTGAAACAGGCTTTGGGTGGCCAGGAAGTGCTTCCAAATGACTGGACAACCACAGCAAATGTGATCAGGGACACAGGTAGGAGAGTACTTGGTGTGTCCTCTGGAAGGAAAGTAGATAAGGAGACTTGGTGGTGTGATGAGGAAGTGCAGGAGTGTGTACAAAGGAAGAGGTTAGCTAAGAAAAAGTGGGACATTGGGAGGACCGAAGAGAGTAAACAGGAGTACAGGGAGACGCAGCGTAAGGCGAAAGTAGCAGTGGCTAAGGCCAAACAGAGGGCGTATGATGACTTGTATGATAGGTTGGACAGTAAAGAGGGAGAAAATGATTTATACAGGTTGGCACAGCAGAGAAATAGAGATGGGAAGGACGTGCAGCAAATTAGATTGATAAAGGACAGAGAGAGAAATGTATTGACTGATGACAGAAGTGTGCTGGGAAGATGGAAAGAGTACTTTGAATAGGTGATGAATGAGGAAAATGAGAGAGAAAAAAGAATAGAAGAGGTAACCATTGAGGAGCAGGATGTAGCAAAGATCAGTAAGGGTGAAGTGAGAAGGGCATTGAAGAGGATGAAGAATGGAAAGGCAGTTGGTCGTGATTACATACCTGTGGAGGTATGGAAGTGTCGAGGAGAGGTAGCAGTAGATTTTCTGACAAGAACATTCAACAAGGTCCGAGAGAGTGAGCAGATGCCGGAGGAGTGGAGAAGTGTGCTGGTGCCCATTTTTAAGAACAAGGGAGACGTGCAGAGTTGCGGCAACTACAGAGGGATAAAGTTGAGCCATACGATGAAGTTATGGGAAAGAATAGTGGAAGCTAGACTAAGGGCAGAGGTCAGCATTTGTGAACAACAGTTTGGTTTCATGCCAAGAAAGAGCACCACAGATGCAATGTTTGCTTTGAGGATGTTAATAGAGAAGTGCAGAGAAGGTCAGAGGGAGCTACATTGTGCCTTTGTTGATCTGGAAAAAGCATATGACAGGGTGCCAAGAGAAGAACTGTCGTATTGCATGAGGAAGTCTGGAGTGGCAGATAAGTATGTTGAAGTGGTGCAGGACATGTATGAGAGATGTAAGACAGTGGTGAGGTGTGCTGTCGGTGTAACAGAGGAGTTCAAGGTGGAGGTGGGACTGCATCAAGGGTCAGCTCTGAGCCCCTTCTTGTTTGCTATGGTGATGGACAGGCTGACAGACGAGGTTAGACAAGAATCTCCATGGACTATGATGTTTGTAGATGACATTGTGATCTGTAATGAGAGCAGAGAACAAGTGCAGGAAAATCTAGAGTGTCCGGTGTGATGTGCGATAGGAGCGTGTCAGCAAGAATGAAGGGAAAAGTGTACAAGACGGTGGTGAGGCCAGCGACGTTGTATGGCTTAGAAACAGTGGCACTGAGGAAAAGGCAGGAGGCAGAGCTGGAGGTCGCGGAGATGAAAATGTTGAGGTTCTCTGTGGGAGAAAGAAGGATGGATAGGATGAGAAATGAGTATATCAGAGGGACAGCCCATGTAAGATGTTTTGGAGACAAAGTCAGAGAGGCTAGATTGAGATGGTTTGGACATGTACAGAGGAGGGATAGTGAGTATATTGGCAGTAGGATGCTGAGGTTGGAACTACCAGGCAGAAGGCCTCGAGGAAGACCAAAGAAGAGATTTATGGATGTGGTGAAGGAAGACATGAAGGTCGTTGGAGTCAGAAAAGAAGATGCAGAGGACAGGGTAAGATGGAGGCGAATGATTTGCTGTGGCGACCCCTGAAGGGAGCAGCCGAAAGTAAAAGAAATATCTGTGATCTTGTTCTTTCGGTCATTACCCAAAGCTCGTGACCATAGGTGAGGGTTGGAACATAGATCGACCGGTAAATTGAGAGCTTTGCCTTGTGGCTCAGCTCCTTCTTCACCACGACGGACCGGTGCAGGCACCGCTTAACAACAGAGGCTGCATCGATCAGTCTGTCGATCTCCCGCTCCATCCTTCCCTTACTCGTGAACAAGACCCCAAGATACTTAAACTCCTCCACTTGGGGCAGGACCTCATTCCCGACCCGGAGGGTGCATTCCACCCTTGTCCGACTGAGAACCATGGCCTCAGACTTGGTGGTACTGATCCTCATCCCGGCTGCTTCGCACTCAGCTGCGAATCGCCAAAAGGACAACATGATCCACAAAAAGCAGAGACGAGATCCGATGGCCACCAAACCAGAACCCCTCAGTGCCTCGACTGCGCCTAGAAATTCTGTCCATAAAAATTATGGACAGAATCGGTGACAAAAGACAGCCTTGGTGGACTCCAACTCCCACCGGAAACAAATTCGACCTGTTGTTGCCAATATGGACCAAACTCTGGCTCTGGCGATACACCAACCGAACAGCTTGTAGCAAGGGGTCCGGAACGCCGTACTCTCGGAGCACGCCCCAGAAGATTGTTTGAGGGACACGGTCGGAAGCCTTCTCCAAATCCACAAAGCACATGTGAACAGATTGGGCAAAATCCCATGCCCCCTCCAGAATCCTGTGGAGCGGTTAGAGTTGGTCAAGAGTGCTACGGCCAGGACGAAAACCACATTGTTCCTCCTGAATCCGAGGTTTGACTATCGGTCGGATCCTCCTCTCTAGTACCTCTGCATAGATTTTCCCAGATAGGCTGAGGAGTGTAATTCCCCAATAATTGGAACACACCCTCCGGTCCCCCTTCTTAAAAATCAGGACCACTACCCCAGTTTGCCAATCCAGAGGTACAGCCCTGATGACCATGCGATGTTGCAGAGACGTGTCAACCAAGACAGTCAGTCCTACAGCATCCAGAGCCCTGAGATATTCATATATACAGTTGGCCCCCTACTTCACATATTAATCCGTTCCGGCGCCTTTTTTTGTAACGCGGGAGTTTCGTCAGTAGGGGTCGCATTTTACATGTTAAACACCTGATTCATTCCAAGATTCCCAAGACTACCCCATAAACCCTTTAAAAATGATAAAAGTCCACCAATTTTGTATGAAATATGTGTTAAAAATAAAAATAAAAAAATTTATTAAACATTTTATTAACATATTTATTAATTAAACCATTATTAAACATTTTTTATTAACACACACACACACACCCGTCTCTCTCTCTCGCGCTCTCTCTCTCACACAGACACGCATACGCATTAAATGTGTATTGTATACACATTAAATGTTTATTGTAGCACTGTAGGCCACCCCCACAAGACGTGAAATTCAAAGTGCATTCCCTGCTTGACAGATCAGAGGTCCGAACTCATTTTTAACTTGATTTCTTGAGAGATCGGAATTCCAGATGAGCTCAAATGCGCCACATTTATTAAACATATACTGAATTAAACAACTTAAAAAACTAAACTAAAAACTAAAGAGATTAAGCTTCCTTCTCTGTCTCTCTCTCTCACACACACACACACACACACACTCTCTCTATCACACACGCACGCACAGGCACACACACACATGGACCGGATGTTTTATTTAAAGCAGAATTACAGGAGCTGTTTGAAAGATCAGAGGTCCTCACTGTATTTCTGCTTTAAGGCCTCCTTCTGGTTCTGTGTCATCCCTCCTCGCCAATGGGAGACCAGCGGGGCGGGATGTTGAGTGACAGCCAATGAGAGAGAAACTCGCGCATCGTGTGAAATTTTGATTGGCTCCTTTGAATTTTGAATTTCTTTTCGTAAGAGGGGGTTGTTTTCGTATCCTGGGGATGAAAACTTGGAAGTCCCTATAATCCGCGCTTTGTCTCAAGTACAAAATAAGTAAACCACTTTCAGTGTTGAGCGCCTCACATATTGTAAGCGTTGATTGACTGTTTTAATCTTCATATAAAGTGATTCGGCTCAGTTTCATGTGATGTGACTCGGCTCAGCTTCAGGCAAAGTGACCATCCGCTGACCATCGGAACTATTTTCAAGCAGAAGGATCACATCATAGAAAATGTTCAAGGTTATATTTGAGACTGTATTTGATGAGTGAATTTGATTAAGATTTATCTATTTTAGATTATTTTGCTTGAATTTAATTTATTTGAAATTGTTATTTGATATATATATTATTTTACGATATTATGTTTATAATAATTGATTTAGGGGTGTTTTATGGTATACGGTAATGGTATTTATGGATGTATAGGGCAGTATGAGCGTCATATGTCACTGTAACAACTTGCGTTCACTTTCAACTTGCGTTCGGCCGTCCGGAACCAATTAAAAATGTAAGTCGGGGAGCGTCTGTACTTTTTAAAAAGCCGCGATGCACTGAAGCCGCATTAATTGAAGCGCAAGTAGCGAGGGATCCCTGTATTTAAGGGGAAAGTGAGAGAGTAGAGTAGTGGGGGGAAAAATAGCAAGGAGAAATTATGGAAGCATACATTTCATTAGACCTGTCACGCTTGGAAAAGGGGCTGTGAACTATATCATTTGATTTTTCTTTCAATCTTAGTCAGGTGTAGATTAGTATTGTTTACTGTGGTTATGAGTGTGTGTTGAGTAAATCCGTTCCAGTTCAAAAAAATTTGTCTGTCATACATTGCTGTCTGCTACCTGTAACAATATGGGGCCATAACAATATTTACTAAGTATAATATAAGTGTATCGAGGGGGACTTTTCTTTCCACCGGCATATGTCTGAACTTAGGCAGGGGGGCCTGAGTTTTTTTTCGACACCAGCCACTGACAAATTGATTCTAAACCCCAAAATGCTTGTAACTTTTAGGGCCGTTGTCTGTATAAGGGCTTGGGCGAAACATCCAGTAGTTCTCAATATCAGGATAGTTGATCTAAAAAGATTTAATACAAAAACATTTTGATAAATCCATCAGTTAAAAAGAGTTATTGTCCACTCCATAATAATGGCATAAGCGTATTGGCTGTAGGGTCACATTTAAGGTCAGCACATTTAAGGCGCGAGGTCAACATGAGGCACCCGTGAGCCTGTTGACTGCTATTTTTAGAACAGGCCCGTGGCTCTATTGTGCCACTCTTCATTCAGCTACATGTCATTTTTTCCCTCGCTCTTAATCAAATCAATACGTTCACATAGATGAATATCATTAATTATTAATAACATCTTAAAAGTAAATTGAGCAAATTTGATTTATGTCAGAAGTGTGTATCAACCTGGTCGCCCTTCACATTACTTGGGACCCAAGAAGTAGCTCTCACTTTCAAAAAGGTTGGTGACCCCTGCTCTAGGCCTTCTGCCTGGTAGTTCCAACCTCAGCATCCTACTACTAATATACTCACTATCCCTCCTCTGTACATGTCCAAACCATCTCAGTCCTAGCCTCTCTGACTTTGTCTCCAAAACCTCTTACATGTGCTGTTCCTCCTCGTTACTCCCAAAAAGAACCTCAACATTTTCATCTCTGCTACCTCCAGCTCTGCCTCCTGTCTTTTCCCAGTGGCACTGTTTCTAAACCATACAACATCGCTGGCCTCAACACAACCTTGTACACTTTTCCTTTCATTCTTGCCGATACCTTCCTATCACACCGGACACTTTTTCTCCATCCATTCCAACCTGCCTGCACACGCATCTCTTTCCCACAATCTCCATTACTCTGGATTGTTGAGCCTGAGTACTTAAAATCCTCCACCCACTTTCTTTATCTCTGCTCCCTGTAACCTCACCGTTCCTCTTGAGTGCTTGTCATTCACACACATGTATTTTATCTTACTGAGACTAACCTTCATTCCTCTCATTTCCAGGGCATACCTCCACCTCTATAGATTTCCCTGCACTTGTCCTTTGCTCTCACTACAGATCACAATGTCATTTGCAAACATCATAGTCCATGGGGAATCTTGTCTGACCTCGTCTGTCAACCTGTCCATCACCATAGCAAACAAGAAGGGGTTCAGAGCTGACCCTTGATGCAGTCCCACCTCCATCTTGAACTCCTCTGTTACACCGACAGCACACCTCACCACTGTCCTACATCTCTCATACATGTCTTGCACCACTCTAACATACTTCTCTGCCACTCCAGACGTCCTCATGCACTACCACAGTTCCTCTCTCAGCACCCGGTCATATGCTTTCTCCAGATCCACAAAGGCACAATGCAGCTTCCTCTGACCTTCTCTGTACTTCTCTATTAACATCCTCAAAGCATCCACTGCATCTGTGGTGCTCTTTCTTGGCATGAAACCAAACTGTTGTTCACAAAAATGATAAACTATTTTTGAGTAATTTTGAAGAATTGTTTGTGTACTATAAATCTTTTACAGAATGAATTTTTCCCAACTAATTTTTAACCATGTGATCTCTCCTTATTAGGTGATTAATAAAACTGCAGATTTGGAAACAAGCTGTTGAACCTTTTTGCACAAGCCAGAAAAATCTCACTGGATTTTGATATGAACTGGATACACTTCATATGTCAGGTCAGTTGATCCTATTGTTAGAACCCTCAAGCTGGTCAAACAATGAAAGGGGGAAGACTGGGGCAACTTTCTTGATCATTGGCATTTTTTGGTTTTAAATGTATTCTGACAAGCTTTTAAATAAACTTGTTATGAGAAAATAACAATCCTGAGAATGCTACTGTTAGAATATATTCATATGTCTGTATGTTACTCTATAACTATTCTCTGTGACCGATAGTAACTCAATGTCTTCCCCCCTCACTTATGCATGCTAGAAAAACCAGATCGAACCGTGTGTCCTTGTTTGTTCCCGTTCTATCTTTTCCAATCTTCGCATTGACGCAAGTCGCTAAAGCAAAATAACGGATATGAGCTATCAGCTGCCTTGCTATCAATCTCACACATGACTCTCATGAACAAATGTTATGACCAATGTACTCTGAACCAAGGACACCTGATTCTGTATCTTGTCTGCTTTTTTGCACGAACACATACTGTATAAAAAGCTTATGCTCAGAAGCACACTCTGAGCAGTTGATGAATAAACCAGCTTGATTTAACTCGGGTGGTTTGTGGTCTTCTGTTCCCGGAGTACTCTTAGACGTTGAGATACAGGAATCCAGACCGTGCAGGAACACAGGAGAGCCTCTGCAAGAGATAGAGTTCTCACAGCTACAGCCATCTATGGCTGTGACATGAACAAAAGTGTCGAGAGCAGATATTAGAAAAAAAATTACAGGAAATGTAATGATTTCAAATTAACAGATTGTGATTTTGTGAAAATCAAACTATAATTGCATATGCATATATATATATATATATATATATATATATATAAATAAAAAAGTATAAATGCATAATTGGCCTTGTTTTGCGGCATTTTGCTTGACTGTTTCCCCAATTCATGCGGCATTGCATCGCCTTTTTTTTTCTTTTTTTTTAATATTAATCGAATTTAAAAATAAGCAAATTATGGAAAAATAGGGGAAAAAATGAAGTAAAATATCACAAAACAAGGCCAATTATGCAACCCCCCCCCCAACAAAAAAAATGAAAAATAACCCAAAACCCCCCATCACAACTACTTACATTTTTATGTGAGGTGTGCATCTGAGTGTGTGCACGTGCATCTGTGTGCGCGCGTGTGCATCTGTATGTGTATATTTATATTTTATTTATATCTTGTGCATTTTTTTGTTTATTATAAGCATTTATAGCGTTGAATATGTATTTATTGGTAGAATATAGACACATTTGTCAGTCAGGGAATGCAGCCGCGAGGGGGTCACAAACAAGTGTCCGCTCTCACGTCGGTCCCAAGCCCGGATAAATGCAGAGGGTTGCGACAGGAAGGGAATCTGGTGTAGAACTTTGGCCAGAATACAAAATGCAAACTGTAAAGACAAATTTCATACCAGATTAGTCGAGGCCCATGTTCACAACGACCGCCATCAGTGCTGTTAACCAACAGGGTGGAAATTGGTCTACTGTTGGTCGAAGAAGGAGGAGCGGGAGGCGTGTTTGCAGGCAGAGAGAAAAGAGGAAAGGCATGAGTCTAGGACTGAGAGTAGGGACTGTGAATGTTGGAACTATGACAGGAAAAGGTAGAGAGCTGGCTGGCATGATGCAGAGGAGGAAGGTGGACATACTGTGTGTTCAGGAGACTAGGTGGAAAGGTAGCAAGGCGAGAAGCTTAGGAGTGGGGTTTAAGCTGTTCTATCATGGTGTGGATGGCAAGAGAAATGGAGTAGGAGTCATCTTGAAGGAGGGGTTTGTCAAGAATGTTCTAGAAGTGAAAAGAGTGTCAGACAGAGTGATGAGTCTCAAGTTAGAAATTGAAAGCATTATGTTCAATGTTGGTGCTTATGCCCCACAGGCAGGATGTGAGCTAGAAGAGAGGGAGAGATTCTTGACTGAGTTAGAGGAAGTGATGCAGAATACCCCCAGATGTGAAAGAGTGGTCATTGGTGCAGACTTCAATGGACATGTTTGTGCAGGCAACAGGGGGGACAAGGAAGTGATGGGCAGGTTTGGTATCCAGGGTAGGAACACAGAAGGACAGATGTTGGTAGATTTTGCAAAAAGTATGGAAATGGCTGTGGGGAATACTTTATTCCAGAAGAGGCAGGAGCATAGGGTGACTTATAAAAGCGGAGGTAGGAGCACACAGGTAGACTACATCTTGTGTAGGCGATGTAATTTGAAGGAAGTCAGTGACTGCAAAGTAGAAGTGGGTGAGAGTGTTGCCAAACAGCATAGGATGGTGGTATGCAGGATGACGCTGATGGTGAGGAAGGTGAAGAAGGCAAAGGCAGAGCAGAAGACAAAGTGGTGGAAGTTGAAAAAGGAAGAGTGTCATGTTGTCTTCAAAGAGTAGTTGAAACAGGCTTTGGGTGGCCAGGAAGTGCTTCCAAATGACTGGACAACCACAGCAAATGTGATCAGGGACACAGGTAGGAGAGTACTTGGTGTGTCCTCTGGGAGGAAAGTAGATAAGGAGACTTGGTGGTGTAATGAGGAAGTGCAGGAGTGTGTACAAAGGAAGAGGTTAGCTAAGAAAAAGTGGGACATTGGGAGGACCGAAGAGAGTAAACGGGAGTACAGGGAGACACAGCGTAAGGCGAAAGTAGCAGTGGCTAAGGCCAAACAGAGGGCGTATGATAGGTTGGACAGTAAAGAGGGAGAAAATGATCTATACAGGTTGGCACAGCAGAGAAATAGAGATGGGAAGGACGTGCAGCAAGTTAGATTGATAAAGGACAGAGAGAGAAATGTATTGACTGATGACAGAAGTGTGCTGGGAAGATGGAAAGAGTACTTTGAATAGATGATGAATGAGGAAAATGAGAGAGAGAAAAAAAAGTAGAAGAGGTGACCATTGAGGAGCAGGATGTAGCAAAGATCAGTAAGGGTGAAGTGAGAAGGGCATTGAAGAGGATGAAGAATGGAAAGGCAGTTGGTCCTGATTACATACCTGTGGAGGTATGGAAGTGTCGAGGAGAGGTAGCAGTAGATTTTCTGACAAGAACATTCAACAAGGTCCGAGAGAGTGAGCAGATGCCGGAGGAGTGGAGAAGTGTGCTGGTGCCCATTTTTAAGAACAAGGGAGACGTGCAGAGTTGCGGCAACTACAGAGGGATAAAGTTGATGAGCCATACGATGAAGTTATGGGAAAGAATAGTGGAAGCTAGACTAAGGGCAGAGGTCAGCATTTGTGAACAACAGCTTGGTTTCATGCCAAGAAAGAGCACCACAGATGCAATGTTTGCTTTGAGGATGTGAATAGAGAAGTACAGAGAAGGTCAGAGGGAGCTACATTGTGCCTTTGTTGATCTGGAAAAAGCATATGGCACCCTGTCATATGCTTTTTCCAGATCAACAAAGGCACAATGCACACCTCACCACTGTCTTACATCTCTCATACATGTCCTGCACGAGAGACGTAAGACAGTGGTGAGGTGTGCTGTCGGTGTAACAGAGGAGTTCAAGGTGGAGGTGGGACTGCGTCAAGGGTCAGCTCTGAGCCCCTTCTTGTTTGCTATAGTGATGGACAGGCTGACAGACGAGGTTAGACAAGAATCCCCATGGACTATGATGTTTACAGATGACTGTAGTGAGAGCAGAGAACAGGTGGAGAAAAATCTAGAGAGGTGGAGGTACGCCCTGGAAATGAGAGTAATGAAGGTTAGCCTCAATAAAACAGAATACATGTGTGTGTACGATAAGTACCCAAGAGGAATGGTGAGGTTACAGGGAGCAGATTAATAATTTGGAGGATTTTAAGTAATTAGGCTCAACAATCCAGAGCAGTTGAGTGTGGAAAAGAGGTGAAGAAGCATGTGCAGGCAATTTGGAATGGTTGTAGAAAAGTATCCGGTGTGATGGGAAAGTATTGGCAAGAATGAAAGGAAAAGTGTATAAGACGGTGATGAGGCCAGCGATGTTGTATGGTGTAGAAACAGTGGCCCTGGGGAAAAGACAGCAGGCAGAGCTGGCGGTAGCAGAGATGAAAATGTTGAGGTTCTCTTTGGGAGTAACGAGGATGGATAGGATCAGAAATGAGTACATCAGAGGGACAGCACATGTTAGATGCTTTGGAGACAAAGTCAGAGAGGCTAGATTGAGATGGTTTGGACATGTACAGAGGAGGTATAGTGAGTATATTGGTAGTAGGATGCTGAGGTTGGAACTACCAGGCAGAAGGCCCAGAGGAAGACCAAAGAGATTTATGGATGTGGTGAAGGAGTACATGTAGGTAGCTAGAGTAAGAGTTGAAGATGCAGAGGATAGGGTGAGATGGAGGCGGATGGTTTGCTGTGGCAACCCCTGAAGGGAAAAGCCGAAAGGGAAGGAAGATACATCAGTTGAGGTGTGTGTTTGTGTTAGCGGACGGACCTCGGTCCCAATTTTCCGCGAAAGTGAGAGATCTCTTTATTCAGAAACGAAAAAAAAAAAAAAGCTTCCAGATTTGACACAGACCCCCCCCCCCCTGCTTAATTTTGAATGTGTGTGAATACTGTATTTTTCAGACTATGAATCGCATTTTTTTTCATACTTTGGCTGAAGGTGCGATTTATACTCCAGAGCAACTTGAACAAAATTATATGTAATAATTTTACATGCGTCATAAGAATAAAGAACATAATTTCCCATTTGTTATTTTTACACTCACAACCTCAAGAAGACACTCAAGGCTTGGGTACCAGCATCTGCTTCAGTGCTGTACCACTGAAAAAATGGCTCCCAAAAGAAAATCCGATTTTGTGGATAACAAGCTGCAAGTAGTGAAATATGCAGTAAATATGCAGAAAATGGTAATCGAGCAGCAGAAATAAAGTTTGGAGTGAAAAAGAAACTTGTGATGGACTGGAGAAAAGCGGAGATTATTCTGAATGCAATGAAGAAAACAGAAAAGCTTATTGTGGGCTAAAAGCTGGAGGCCACAGCTTGAGGAACGGGTTCGCACATGGGTGCTTGAGCAACGTGCTGCAGGGAGAGGCTTATTAACAGTGTAGTTGCGTCTCCACGTCCAGGTAGTTGTCAAGATGAATATAAATGACTTTGCATGAGGATTTTCTTGGTGTTACTGCTACATGCAGTGTTATCCCTCTATCAGAGTGAGGACCACAATGTCACAAAAACTGCCAGCAGATTTCCAAGCAACGGTAGACAATTTCCATGTGTTTGCAACTTGTAGTCCAGTGTGACGTATAAATGTTTTTCTTCTTCTTTATTATGCATTTTTTTGCTAATGTGACTAGTACTCCGGAGTGACGTATAGTCCTGAAAATTCAGTAGTTATTTGTGTCTTTGTTAACACTGTAATTGACTGGTGACCGGTTTTGTGTAACCCGCCTCTCTCAATTATACGTGAGATTGACAGATAATGGATGGATAATTTTTTTTAAAGAGGATATCACCCTTGTAATTTTTTAGTCAGTTAAAAAGCGAGTGACTTTCTTTAGGATTACTCCCAGGCACAGCACGATACCTTCTGATAATTTACGACTACAAGTTGCAACACAGCTCAAGTTAGTATAGCACAGAAAACAAACTGAATGATGTATCCTGTCACAAATTATTTCTACAGGAAATGGTATGCAGGTTAGACTTTTTTTTTCTTGTTTTTAAAATTGTTTTTCTTGGATGTTTCACATTGTTTCTGTTTACTTTTTTCTAATACAAATTCTTTGTCCTGTATAGAACTGCAATACGCAGCATGAGAAAATTATGGACTTTAAGACTCATGTCCAGAGTTACAGTCATAAGCAGGTATCAAGTACCATTCATTGCACAGTTATTAACCATGAACATAGAAAATCAAAAGCCTAAAATAATGGCATCCATAAACTAAATTTGTTTTTGTTTACAGGAAGTGGCAAAATATTTTCATACAGGTAATATGTACTCTTATTACTTACCATATATCAGGGGTACTTGGGAATTGACATGTATAGTAGTATGGGTTGTATTTGATTTACTGGAATTATATATAATCAGTCAATTCATAGCTGTAGACTTGATTGCATGTTAGTATTTTCAAAGCACGTATGAAGCCAAGTAAAGTGTAAAATCGATCATTTTATTTATTTATTGAATGTAGGCAGTAGGGATGAGGGGTTGGGGTGGGATTTCATTCATCACATCACTCCAAAGTACTTTTTTGGATTTTTTTTTTTTTTTTCTCCCCCCATTTTTATTTAAGGTGGTGAAATCCCCCAGTGCAGCTAACTGGGTTATCAAGGGCTGGCTATGTCTCTCACTGTCCATAGTGAGAGGCATGTTAAAGAACCATTGCTGACTTTCGTAAAGAGTAGGCTGCATCGCCATCAGCGTGTTTCTGCAAATTTCCTAAAGGGTTGTGTCTGGAAGGGCATCCGATGTAAAAACATATGCTAAATCAAACGTGAATCAGCTGATTCACCCTGGTGACCCCTGGAAAATGAAAAAGGGAAATGCTGAAAGGTAAAGATTTTAGTTGGTGAAATGTTGCTTTTCCTCGATGGTCCTACAAGTGGCACTGTATTTACTTATGTACAGGGGGAACTGTGTGTTTTGTCCCCAAGACTTGGAAGGCCTACGGCCTGCCCGTCTGAAGTGTCATATATTTGGGCTTCCATAGATGTTAGGCGAATTGTTAAACTTTCCAATATTGTACTGGAATGAATTATTGATCAAGAACATCAATGTGAAAGGAATAAAGAAATTCGGGGTTAATATATTTCCTTTATTTAAAGACATTTGTAATCCTGAAATGGAGAACTCTTCATCGTATGGCTCATCAACTTTATCCCTCTGTAGTTGCCAGAACTCTGTACGTCTCCCTTGTTCTTAAAAAATGGGCACCAGCACACTTCTCCTCCATTCCTCTGGCATCCTCTCACTCTCTAAGACCTTGTTGAATGTTCTTGTCAGAAAATCTACTGCTACCTCTCCTAGACACTTTCATACCTCCACCGGTATGTCATCAGGACCAACTGCCTTTCCATTCTTCATCCTCTTCAATGCCCTCCTCACTTCACCCTTACGAATCTTTGCTACTTCCTGGTCCTCAACAGTCACCTCTTCTACTCTTTTTTTTTCTCTCTCTCTTCTCTCATTTTCCTCATTCATCAGCTCTTCAAAGTACTCTTTCCATCTTCCCAGCACACTTCTGTCATCAGTCAATACATTTCCCTCTCTGTCCTTTATCAATCTAACTTGCTGCACGTCCTTCCCATCTCTATTTCTCTGCTGTGCCAACCTGTATAGATCATTTTCTCCCTCTTTACTGTCCAACCTATCATACAAGTCATCATACGCCCTCTGTTTGGCCTTAGCCACTGCTACCTTTGCCTTACGCTGTGTCTCCCTGTACTCCTGTTTACTCTCTTCGGTTTTCTCAATGTCCTCCTTGAAGACAACCCGACACTCTTCCTTTTTCAGCATTGAAGCAGTCATTTCTGCAAAAGGATTCCTGACCAAGTATTGCGTGCATAACTGAACATAATTATTTGAAGGTTGACTACTTTTGTATTAAAAAGACTTTTTTATTGGTCAGATGAAATATGCTAATTTTTTTTGAGATAGGAATTTTGGGTTTTCATGAGCTGTATGCCAAAATCATCAGTATTAAAACAATAAAAGACCTGAAATATTTCAGTTGGTGTGTAATGAATCTAAAATATATGAAAGTTTAATTTTTATCAGTACATTACATAAAATAATGAACATCACAATGTGCTAATTTTTTTAGAAGGACTAGTAGTTTTATGAGGGTACTCACCAGAAAAATAGAGAAAAGACATTTTTATTGAGTTTTAGTCGATTTCACGTGAGCAAGTGTCGGTTCAATACTTGTTTTAATAGTTCATGCAAAAATCCGAATTTCGATAAAAATGGATCAATATTTACTTTTCTGGCCTTTATCTCAAAAGTGGTCTGTGCGACCAGCGCCTACTTTTGGTGGAGCGCCTCACATTTGTATGTTAATCATTTCAGTTCATTTTCCTGAACCGCTTTATCCTAATTAGGGTCACGGGGAGGCTGGTGCCCATCTCAGCCGACTCCAGGCGGGGGTAGAGTACACCCTGGACAGCTCGCCAGGCCATAGCAGGGCGAAAACACACTGACGGCTTTGCAGCCTTCTCTTGTCGAAAGTCAGCAATGGTTCTTGGACATGCCTTCCACCATAGACAGTGAGAGACATGGCTGGCCTTTGATAATCCAGGCAACTGCACATGGGTGGACGGTGACAACCTTGTGGAGAGTGGGACTCGAACCCCCAACCTTAGAATCAGCGCCCTATACCACTTGGCCGCCACTGCCCTGTATTTTAATCAAATACAGTGGTACCTCACCTTAATTTTTTTTCATAACCTTAATTTTTCGTAAGTTGAGCCGCATTTTGCGTTTAAAACGCGTGATTCGTTCCAAGGCCCCCAATACTACCCCCTAAACCCTTTAAAAATGATAAAAGTATACCTTTTAACGCCTCCTTCTGCTTCAATATTGTACCGATCTTAGACATGTATTCTGTCTTACTGAGACTAACCTTCATTCCCCTCCTTTCCAGGGCATACCTCCACCTCTGTAGATTTTCCTCCACTTGTTCTCTGCTCTCACTACAGATCACGATGTCATCTTCAAACATCATAGTCCATGGAGATTCTTGTCTCACGTCTGTCAGCCTGTCCATCACCATAGCAAACAAGAAGGGGCTGAGAGCTGACCCTTGATGCAGTCCCGCCTCCACCTTGAACTCTTCTGTCACACCGACAGCACACTTCACCACTGTCTTACATCTCTCATACATGTCCTGCACCACTCTAACATACTTCTCTGCCACTCCAGACTTCCTCATGCAATACCACAGTTCTTCTCTCGGCACCCTGTCATTTGCTTTCTCCAGATCCACAAAGGCACAATGCAGCTCCCCCTGACCTTCTCTGTACTTCTCTATTAACATCCTCAAGGCAAACACTGCGTCTGTGGTGCTCTTTCTTGGCATGAAACCAAACTGTTGTTCACAAATGCTGACCTCTGCCCTTAGTCTAGCTTCCACTATTCGTTCCCATAACTTCATCGTATGGCTCATCAACTTTATCCCTCTGTAGTTGCCACAACTCTGTACATCTCCCTTGTTCTTGAAAATGGGCACAAGCACACTTCTCCTCCATTCCTCTGGCATCTGCTCACTTTCTAAGACCTTGTTGAATATTCTTGTTCAGAAAATCTACTGATACCTCCCCTAGACACTTCCATACCTCAACTGGTATGTCATCAGGGCCAACTGCCTTTCCACTCTTCATCCTCTTCAATGCCCCCCTCACTTCTCCCTTACTAATCTTTGCTTCTTCCTGGTCCTCAACGGTCACCCCTTCTACTCTTTTTTTTTTTTTTCTCCTTTTTCTCTCTCATTTTCCTCATTCATCAGCTCTTCAAAGTACTCTTTCCATCTTCCTAGCACTCTTCTGTCATCAGTCAATACATTTCCCTCTCTGTCCTTTATCACTCGAACTTGCTGCACGTCTTTCCCATCTTTATTTCTCTGCTGTACTAACCTGTATAAATCATTTTCTCCCTCCTTACTGTCCAACCTATCATACAAGTCGCCATACGCCCTCTGTTTGGCCTTTGACACAGCTACCTTCGCCTTACGCTGTGTCTCCCTGTACTCCTGTTTACTTTCTTCGGTCTTCTCTATGTCCCACTTCTTCTTGGCTAACCTCTTCTTTTGTACACACTCCTGCACTTCCTCATTCCACCACCAAGTTTCCTTATCTACTTTCCTTCCAGAGGACACACCAAGTACTCTCCTACCTGTGTCCCTGATCACATTGGCTGTGGTTGTCCAGTCATCTGAAAGCACTTCCTGACTACCCAAAGCCTGTTTCAACTCCTCCTTGAAGAAAACACGACACTCTTCCTTTTTCATGTTCCTCCACTTTGTCTTCTGCTCTGCCTTTGCCTTTTTCACCTTTCTCACCATCATTTGGCAACACTCTCACCCACTACTACTTTGCAGTCACTGACTTCCTTCAAATTACATCGCCTACACAAGATGTCGTCTACCTGTGTGCTCTTACCTCCTCTTTCATAAGTCACTCTATGCTCCGGTTTCTTCTTGAAGAAAGTATTCACCACAGCCATTTCCATCCTTTTTGCAAAATCGATCAACATCTATCCTTCTGTGTTCCTGTCCTGGATACCAAACCTGCCCATCACTTCCTCGTCCCCTCTGTTGCCTGCACCAACATGTCCATTGAAGTCTGCACCAATGACCACTCTTTCACCTCTGGGGGTACTCTGCATCACTTCATCTAACTCACTCCAGAATCTCTTCTTCTCTTCTAACTCACATCCTGCCTGTGGGGCATAAGCACTAACAACATTGACCATCACGTCTTCAATATCTAACTTGAGACTCATCACTCTGTCTGACACTCTTTTCACTTCTAGAACATTCCTGACAAACCCTTCCTTCAAGATGACTCCTACTCCATTTCTCTTCCCATCCAGACCGTGATGAAACAGTTTAAACCCTGCTCCTAAGCTTCTAGCCTTTCTACCTTTCCACCTGGTCTCCTGAACACACAGTATGTCTACCTTCCTCCTCTGCATCATGTCAGCCAGCTCCCTATCTTTTCCTTGCATAGGTCCAACATTCAAAGTCCCTACTCTCAGTCCGAGGCTCACGCATTTCCTCTACTTTCTCTGCCTACGGACACGCCTCCCGCCTCTCCTTCTTCGACGTCTTCGACCAACAGTAGTCCAATTTCCATCAGCACCCTGTTGGTTGACAGCACTGATGGCGGTCGTTGTTAACCCGGGCCTCAACCGATCCGGTATGAATTTTGTTTTCACCATTTGCATTTTTAATGTGACAGAAGTTTTATGCCGGATGCCCTTCCTGTCGCAACCCTCTGCATTTATCCGGGCTTGGGACCAGCATAAGGGGGAGAGACACTGGTTAGTGCCCCCCCCACCTCATGGCTGCATTATTGGTATTATGAAGATGCAGCTCCATAATAGCCAATGGGAGGGAGCTGCGTCATCCCTCCTAGCAGATAGCAGGCCAGTTGGGCGGGATGTTAGGAGATAGCCAATGGGAGGGAGCTGCGTCATTCCTCCTGGTAGATGGGAGGCCAGCGAGGTTGGATGTTGGGAGATAGCCAATGTGAGGGAGCTGCGTCATTCCTCCTGGCAGATGGGAGGCCAGCGAGGTGGGATGTTGGGACATGGCCAATGTGAGGGAGCTGCGTCATCCCTCCTCGCCGATGGGAGGCCGGCGGGGCGGGATGTTGGGAGATGGCCGATGGGAGGCCGGCGGGGCGGGATGTTGGGAGATGGCCGATGGGAGGCCGGCGGGGCGGGATGTTGGGAGATGGCCGATGGGAGGCCGGCGGGGCGGGATGTTGGGAGATGGCCGATGGGAGAGCAACTCGCGCACTGTTTGAATTTTTGAGATGGCGCTTTCATAACATGAATTTGTTTCGTATCCAGAGACAGAAATTTTAGGTAAATGCGTTTCGTAACCTGGGTGTTTTTTTTTTTTTTGTTTTTTTTTTGGTGGGGCACTTTCATAAGGTGAGGTTCCACTGTATATTGAAAGTTTGTTGAGTGGGGAGGAGGTTTTCATATCTTTATTCAATAATTGTGAGCTGCATTTTAGGCCAATTTTTCACAGTAGTTTAAATAAAGCATTCAGGTTTTAAGGCTGAAGTATAAGAACTAATGTAACAGTATTCAGACCTGTGAGCTCATGCATGTGGATGACACGGTCTAACATGGGTGGAGATACTGAGAAAATATGTCAGAAAATATTTGTGCTTTTCTGAAAATGTCCAGATTTACTATATTTTTCAGACCATAAGGCGGCACACTTAAGACTGATTTGTCTAAATCCGAGGAGAAAATTTTAGGGCGGGGGTAGAGGGGCACTTGTTCCAAGTTCACTTGCTTGTGCTTGAGACAAAGCGCGGTTTATCTGGACTTCTGATCTTTCAAGCGAGCAAGTGAAGGCTGAGTACTAAACAAGTTTTCAACAGCGAACTTACTCACTTGAAAGATCGGAAGTCCGGATAAGCTGCGCTTTGTCTCAAGCACAAGCAAGTGAACTTGTGACAAGCACCTACTTTCGATGGAGCGCCTCACATATTGGAAGCTGCTCGTTGATTGGCTGTTTTAAGCTTAATGTAAAGTGACTCGCCTCAATGCAAATGGCAGCGTGTTGTTTGACCGAAGAGAACGTCTAGTTCGAAAATCCCGAAAATGGTGCGAACTTTAACAAAAGAAGAAGAATTCTGTGTGTCAGAAATCGATAAGGATGTTAAGAATAAATTTAAGTGGGAATGGCTAGAAAAGATTGTGAAATTTGAGGTGAAAATCGGCAAACATACTCGGAACGTATTGAAATGTAACTATGTAAGTAATCTGTATTGGTAAAATCATTGTGATAAACTTACTCGTATTGTTGATAATAACAGTTTAATATGTATGGGAATTTCATTTTAATTTTTTTTAATTTGCAGCCAAATGTAAGTAATTCATGTTCAATCTGAAAATACTCAATACATTGGTGATGGTTGTCATATAAATTAATACACTGTCAGTTATTTACCTGAATAGTATCTTCTTTTCCTTTTGGCTTTTTCCTTTTCTCAGGGGTCGCCACAGCGAATCATCTGATTTGCACATTTTATTTGGCATCGGTTTTTACGTCGGATACCCTTCCTGTCACAACCCTTTTAGTAAGGGACAGAAACACGCTGACGGGGTTCTGCAGCCTACTCTTTACGAAAGTCAGAAATGGTTCTTTTACATGCTTCTCACCACAGACAGTGAGGGACATGGCGTGCCTTTGATAACCCAGTTAGCTGCACCGGGGGGACAGTGACAACCCTGTGGGGACTCGCAACATTAATTAGTAGCTAGCAGGCTGGGACAGTTAGTTGAAAATGTTTCATGAATTTGTAAAGTGGTTTACAGGAAATGTGTGTATTTTTTCATCTTTAATTTATACAACACAAAACATCGAACCATAGTTGACCTATTTCTCAATTCTGTGTATATATTATATTGCAAATACATATGTTTACAAATAATTATATTCCAATTAGTCTATGCATGATGATATGTTGCCCAACTGTACATAGCAAACAGGCTCCGTTTCAGGCTAAAGTTCAGCTGAAAATATATTTTGCTGTTTTTATCCCTGTTTATTTCCAAATACAGGCATTACTGCTATCGAAGTCAGGTGACTCACCGAGTAATACATAAGTGGTTTTTCCATCTGATCAGTCTCTATTCACCGAACTCCATGCATGAGGGGAATAATAGATAAAATGTTATAATATATTTAAAAAAATAGAGGCTTTCTGTTCAACTCATACAACTGTTAAACTCTGACACTGAAGATGAAGAATTTGATGGATTTGTGGAAGAGGAATGAATTAAAATGAGGATTTTATATATATATATATATATATATATATATATATATATATATATATAGTTACAACTGAACAGTGTTGATAATTATTGTAAAGTGTGTTATTTGGTATTTTATGTGTTACAGCCGAGCAATGATGAGTTATTGTGAGACTTGACTCAAGTTTGAGTTATCTGACTTTTGTTTCGCTTAATGTGCCTTATAATCAGGTGCGCCTTATGTATGGACAGAGGCCATTCACGCATTGTTCGGTGATGTGACACTTTATAATCCGCTCTATGGCCTGGAGAAAACGGTATAGGTTTTAAGTGCTTTTCATTTCAACCGTGAACAATTACATGCAAAAACCGCAGGGTTAAGTGAAGCAAATGTTCCTGTAAATACCAATACTCGGCAAACAGGGTTTAACAACATCAGGGATGGGAATTTTCATCTTTTTGTAAGTCAAATAGGTCATTTTTGCGATCGATGCAAATCCGGTGTAAAAATCTGGGGGGGGGGTAGTGCAGTCATCTTGTCATATTATATCCAATTCCTCTTTTGATGACCGGCTGATTGCCAAAACATGGGACGTGCTTCCTGTCACAAACACTGTCGCGTGTGAATCCTGTCGTGTTGAGTTCTCACCCCGTATCAGTCAGACTATAAAGCCATCAGCAAACCCATGCAGCACCAGAAGTCGCATTAATAGTAAGCAGTGCTGCAGTGGTGGGTACACGCCGTTAGATGCCGTGTACCCACTTGTTTTAGTGGCTGAGTTGGGTGTACTGACTTAATTTGGTCTACTTTATGGTTGATCACCGTAAATTTCTGCAACTGTGTAAATAAAAAGTGGACATAGTGATAACTAGTTTCAAAGCCGAAACTTCCCCGCGCTCCGTGCACCTCAGCGCGCCTCGGTCGCGTCGCTGCCATCGTGTACTCACATTTTTTGACCACTACAGCACTGTCATAATGAAGTTATTTATTAATAATAAAAGTACTTCTTACTATCAAAGTCATTTAAAATAAATTCAGAATCTGTCTTACTTACTTTAAGTAAGTAATGTTGTTTAAAATAAATTCAGAGTCCTATTATACTCTAAAATTGTTGGTCTTTTCAATTTAGTTGTATTCAGCATGTGTGTGTGTGTGTGTGTGTGTGTGTGTGTGTGTGTATATATATATATATATCTACTTTTCCCTTCAGGGGTCGCCACAGCGAATCATTTGCCTCCATCTCACCCTATCCTTTGCATCTTCTTCTCTTACACCAACGACCTTCATGTCCTCCTTCACCACATCCATGAATCGTCTCTTTGGTCTTCCTCTAGGCCTTCTGCCTGGTAGTTCCAGCCTCAGCATCCTATTACCAATATACTCACTATCCCTCCTCTGTACATGTCCAAACCATCTCAATCTAGCCTCTCTGACTTTGTCTCCAAAACATCTTACATGTGCTGTCCCTCTGATGTGCTCATTCCTAATCCTATCCATCCTCGTTACTCCCAAAGAGAACCTCAACATTTCATCATCTCTGCTACCTCCAGCTCTGCCTACTGTCTTTTCCCCAGGGCCACTGTTTCTAACCCATACAACATCGTTGGCCTCAACACCGTCTTGTACACTTTTCCTTTCATTCTTGCCGATACCCTCCTATCACACATCACACCGGACACTTTTCTCCAACCATTCCAACCTGCCTGCACACACTTCTTCACCTCTTTTCCACACTCTCCATTGCTCTGGATTGTTGAGCCTAAGTACTTAAAATCCTCCACCTTTCTTATCTCTGCTCCCTGTAATCTCACCGTTCCTCTTGGGTCCTTGTCATTCATGCACATGTATTCTGTCTTACTGAGGCTAATCTTCATTCCCCTCCTTTCCAGGGCATACCTCCACCTCTCTAGATTTTCCTGCACTTGTTCTCTGCTCTCACTACAGATCACAAGGTCATCTGCAAACATCATAGTCCATGGGGAATCTTGTCTAACCTCGTCTGTCAGCCTGTCCATCACCATAGCAAACAAGAAGGGGCTGAGAGCTGACCCTTGATGCAGTCCCACCTCCACCTTGAACTCTTGTGTCACACCGACAGCACACCTCACCACTGTCTTACATCTCTCATACATGTCCTGCACCACTCTAACATACTTCTCTGCCACTCCAGACTTCCTCATGCAATACCACAGTTCTTCTCTCGGCACCCTGTCATATGCTTTCTCCAGCTCCACTAAGGCACAATGCAGCTCCCTCTGTACTTCTCTATTAACATCCTCAAAGCAAACACTGCATCTGTGGTGCTCTTTCTTGGCATGAAACCAAACTGTTGTTCACAAATGCTGACCTCTGCCCTTAGTCTAGCTTCCACTATTCGTTCCCATAACTTCATCGTATGGCTCATCAACTTTATCCCTCTGTAGTTGCCACAGCTCTGCACGTCTCCCTTGTTCTTAAAAATGGGCACCAGCACACTTCTCCTCCATTCCTCTTGCATCTGCTCACTCTCTAAGACCTTGTTAAATGTTCTTGTCAGAAAATCTACTGCTACTTCTCCTTGACACTTCCATACTTCCACCGGTATGTCATCAGGACCAACTGCCTTTCCATTCCTCATCCTCTTCAATGCCCTCATCACTTCACCCTTACTAATCTTTGCTACTTCCTGGTCCTCAACAGTCACCTCTTCTACTCTTTTTTTTTTTTTTTTTTTTTTTTTTTTCTCTCTCTCATTTTTATATATATATATATATATATATATATATATATATATATATATATATATAAAAATGAGAGAGAGAGAAAAAAAAAAAAAAGATCCTTTCTCATTCAACAAGGTACGAGAGAGTGAGCAGATGCCGGAGGAGTGGAGGAGAAGTGTGCTGGTGCCCATTTTTAAGAACAAGGGAGACGTGCAGAGTTGCAGCAGCTACAGAGGGATAAAGTTGATGAGCCATACGATGAAGTTATGGGAAAGAATAGTGGAAGCTAGACTAAGGGCAGAGGTCAGCATTTGTGAACAACAGTTTGGTTTCATGCCAAGAAAGAGCACCACAGATGCAATGTTTGCCTTCAGGATGTTAATAGAGAAGTACAGAGAAGGTCAGAGGGAGCTACATTCTGCCTTTGTGGATCTGGACAAAGCATATGACAGGGTGCCAAGAGAAGAACTGTGGTATTGCATGAGGAAGTCTGGAGTGGCAGAGAAGTATGTTAGAGTGGTGCAGGACATGTATGAGAGATGTAAGACAGTGGTGAGGTGTGCTGTCGGTGTGACCGACGAATTCAAGGTGGAGGTGGGACTGCATCAAGGGTCAGCTCTGAGCCCCTTCTTGTTTGCTATGGTGATGGACAGGCTGACAGACGAGGTTAGACAAGAATCTCCATGGACTATGATGTTTGCAGATGACATCGTGATCTGTAGTGAGAGCAGAGAACAAGTGCAGGAAAATCTAGAGAGGTAGAGGTATGTCATGGAAAGGAGAGGAATGAAGGTTAGCCTCAGAAAATCAGAATACATGTGTGTGAATGAGAAGGACCCAGGAGGAACGGTGATGTTACAGGGAGCAGAGATAACGAAGGTGGAGGATTTTAAGTACTTAGGCTCAACAATCCAGAGCAATGGAGAGTGTGGAAAAGAGGTGAAGAAGCGTGTGCAGGCAGGCTGGAATGGTTGGAGAAAAGTATCCGGTGTGATGTGCGATAGGAGAGTGTCAGCAAGAATGAAGGGAAAAGTGTACAAGATGGTGGTGAGGCCAGCGATGTTGTATGGCTTAGAAACAGTGGCGCTGAGGAAAAGGCAGGAGGCAGAGCTGGAGGTAGCGGAGATGAAAATGTTGAGGTTCTCCCTGGGAGTAACAAGGATGGATAGGATCAGAAATGAGTATATCAGAGGGACAGCCCACATAAAATGTTTTGGAGACAAAGTCAGAGAGGCTAGATTGAGATGGTTTGGACATGTACAGAGGAGGGATAGTGAGTATATTGGCAGTAGGATGCTGAGGTTGGAACTACCAGGCAGAAGGCCTCGAGGAAGACCGGAGGACAGGGTGAGGTGGAGGCGGATGATTTGCTGTGGCGACCCCTGAAGGGAGCAGCCGAAAGTAAAAGAAGAAAAGAAGATCCTTCCGTAGGAGAGTGCTCAATACTTTTTGGTAGAGCAAATAACAAAAATAAAAGAACAGGACAAAGACTTTCTATCGAAACTCCATTTATCACTACAGATCTGTTTCGAGGGGTGGTGAAACCATCCTCTCTCTTCAGGTGATTATAGAAGAATATAAGGGAATTCTTCTATAATCACCTGAAGAGAGAGGATGGTTTCACCACCCTTCTTCTATAATCACCTGAAGAGAGAGGATGGTTTCACCACCCCTCGAAACAGATCTGTAGTGATAAATGGAGTTTCAATAGAAAGTCTTTGTCCTGTCCTTTTATTTTTGTTTATATATATATATATATATATATATATATATATATATATATATATATGGCTGTCAGGGGATTAGATTTTAAAATGTCTTTTTTTTTTTTTTTCCTTAGTCAAAAAGGTTCCTGACCCCTGGTTTAAAGTATTTCAAATTAAAACTAGGCCCACTGTATGCCTATAACTAAATTACATTTTTTTTTAATAATTAATTTTCATAAGGTTCTCTTTAAAAATATTCCTTCCAGGAGACATCACTTAAGCTCCTTTTTGTAAGTAAAACCCCAAACCTTTAGCCCCGCACCCCCGCAGGGGGCCTAGGTGGCCCCCTTGACCCCTGCCAATTTTTCTTCCTTTTCCATAAAGGCCTGTTCTCATCACTGCAACATTTCACAAAATTTAGTTTTGCTCTGTGATTAAACGGTGAATATAATACAGACTGTGAAAAATTCATATCAGCCAGGCAATTGATCTAGTTGGCAAAAATAAAATTTTTACTGTATAAAATATTTGAGTGTTTTTTTTTCTTTTAAATTTCACATGCACTCCCTGGCCTGTACACAGATTCTGAAACCATATATGGTAGGCTAGAGTAGAGTAGGCTGCAAATGTTCATTTAGACCTGTGTAATAGATTTTTATTTCCTTACTTTCCTTTGAGTGATCTGTTCTGTCAGCTTTCTTAGAAATATTTTGTTTGCACCTGTGTTAAAAGCAAACATAACACTTGACAACTGCAGTTTTGTTCCTTTTTCCTTTGTCTATAGTAATTTTCATGTTGTAAGAACTATACACTGCCTGCACATTCTTTTAGGCCCACAGACAGGCTTGATGGTCTACTTGTCTCTGATCTTTGGCCAAGCTTCATTAATAAAAATACAGACAGTTAACAGTCTTGAAATCTAAATTATAGTTCATCCCAGTATTGCTGCTGACTGAGTCAACTTTCTGACAGTGGAGGCTCAGTGGTTAAGGCTCAGGGTTACTATTTAGAAAGTTAGGGATTCAAGTGCTGGTCCATTAAACTACCACTTGGGTATTTGAGCAAAGACAGTTGTATAAATTGGATAAAACGCAAGCCTTTCCAATTAAGGGTGTCTGCGAAATATTGTAAATGTAATTTGCAGCTGATTTGTAATCTGTGATTTGCACCAGATGTAATTATAATGCACTTAATTTTGTTTCTCTCTCTTTTTGTAGCAGTACATGGTGGAGCAGGTAAGATTTGGCACAATCTGACTTGCTCTATATACAGACACTTCTCTGCTTACAAACATTCATTTTTACGAACGTCTGCAGATACGAACAGGGCTGCGTGCCTATTAAATGTATTATGCATGCTGATTCTGTGTACAGTAGTGCATCACTCTGATGTGCCCACACTCCATCATTTGTTAGCAAAATGTTCAAAGTTAATCTGTCGAGGTGTTCCGACCTTTTCTTGTGTTTTATCTAAATTTTTTTTCGTGCATCCGTAATCCAATATGGTTGGTGAAAAGCGGAAATCTTCCAGTGAAAGTGGAAACTCGAAAAACTTGCAAGCCATCCCATTTGAAACGAAGGTGGCTATAATAAAGAGACTTGATGCCGGTGAGAAGATGGTGAATGTGGCACTTGCATACAACATGAATCGTTCCACTGTTGGTACCATTTTTAAGCAAAAGGACTGCATTATGGAGCACGTCAAGAGTGCAGTGGTGATGGAGTTCAACCGTCATCAGCAAGAAGTGAGGGAAACTCATTGAAGAGATGGAGAAACTCCTGAGCATTTGGCTCGAAAGTCATTGGCAACAGTGTATTCCTTTGAGCCTTATGCTGATTCAAGAGAAAGCCAGATCGCTCTTCGAAGACCTTGAGGTTAAGGCAGGGGAAAGTGCTGCCGAAGAAACTTTTTCTGCCAGCCATGGCTGGTTTGCCTGTTTTAAGAAGAGGGCAAATATTTATCACGTAGCTGTGACCGGAGAGGCAGCAGCAGCAGCAAACAAAGCAGCCGCCGAATGCTTCATTATATCATTCCTCTATCCATGCTGTAACTCCGCACTAAACCTCCTCCTCATCATCATCTCAAGCCTTAATTAACTTACTGTACTGTACTAAAAACCATATTATTATTATTATAGAATCTTCTTCTTTTGTTTTCGTCTTTTTCCCGTTTTCGAGAGTCGCCACAGCGAATCACAATTGATTTAGCATAGGTTTTTACGTCGGATGCCCTTCCTGTCACAACTCTTTAGCAAGGGACAGAAACATGCTGACGGCTTTGCTGCCTACCCTTTACGAAAGTCAGCAATGGTTCTTTTACATGCCTCTCACCATAGACAGTGAGAGACATGGCCCGCCTTTGATAACCCAGTTAGCCGCACTGGGGGGGGACAGTGACAACCTTGTGGGGACTCGAACCCCCAACCTTAGGATCAGCAATCCTGCGCCCTATCCACTAGACCACCAGACCACTGCCCCTATTAATAATAATAATAATAATAATAATAATAATATTATTATTATTATACAATATTATTGTATAATATTACATTATATCATATTATAATATGTGACGCGCGCCACTGAAAGCAGGCGCTGGTCACAAGTGATACATGGAGCTTGTGAGACGAAGCACGGCTTGTTTAGTACTTGTTTAGTACTCAACCTTCACTTGCTCACTTGAAAGAGCGGAAGTCCAGATAAGCCGTGCTTCATCTCACAAGCTCCGTGTGTCATTTGTGGCTAGTGCCTGCTTTCAGTGGAGCACCTCGCATATAATATTATTATTGTATAATATTATTACATTATATCATATTATAATATTGTTGTATTTTACATTATATAATTATTATAGTATATTATGTAGTAAAAACCTTTGTACTGTATTAAGTTTTAGTCAACAATTTTATTATCTAAAACATGTCTAAAGAACGCCCTGTAACTTACGAACAAATTCGGCTAACAAACGACCCTCCGGAACCTAACTCGTTCGTATGGTGGGGAGCGTCTGGACTTGGTATTAATATTGTACTCTGTATAATGTCTTTATATTTTATGTTTTTATTTGCTTGGTCCATAGCTTCTTGTCCGAGGTTTCTTTTCCTGGATTACCTGAAAATGCACCACAAGGCAAAACCGCTCATTGGTGAGTGTCCTTGCTGAAATGTAATTGTCAGTAATTTTTTAATTTGTCCACTAATTTAAGCTTCTGTGCAGGTTTCAATGCCATAACAATGTTTATAGCTCCTGAAAAAAATGGTGCCTTTTATATATGCCACGTATGTAAAGAGCGGATCAACATTGTTGACATTGTACAGCATCTCTGCTCTGATAGGCATTACCTCAGATACTTGGTGAGTTCCTGCTGTCGTCAGTCCAGATACCAGTTGTTTTAAATAAGGAAATTTAAGACATTGTTTTTCTTTGGTTCAGGCCTCAAATAATCCAGAAATGCTGTGTTTTGCTTGGCCAAACGACTCCTTTTCTTATCTGCAATCCTGTGCCACAGAAGAATACAAAACAAATGGTTTTGGTAAACTACGGGTAAAAAAAAAAAAGTTTATGTAGGTTAAAAAAAGGAACTGTATTTGTTCTCTGTTGTGAAGACCCAGGTGTGTGTGTGTGTATAGGTATTTGAACTGCCAAAGATGATGCTGAAGAGGAGTAAAACACTGCTATATTCTCAAGGTATTTTTGCCATTATGTGCTCTTGTTTGTTCCTCCATCTATAAAAGGCAATGAAAAGGATCATTACAAATGAAGTCTCTCTGTCTGTCTGCCTGTGTGTGTGTGTATATATATATATATATATATATATATATATATATATATATATATATATATATATATATATATATATAGGGGACAGTGGCGGTCTAGTGGTATAGGGCGCTAGATTGCTGATCCAAACGGTTGGGGGTTCGAGTCCCACTCTCCACAAGGTCGTCACTGCCCCCTAACTGGACAGTCCCCTAACGTCACTGTGCGGCTAACTGGGTTATCAAAGGCGGGCGATGTCTCTCACTGTCTATGGTGAGAGGCATGTAAATGAACCATTGCTGAAAAGAGTAGGCTGCAAATCTGTCAGCGTGTTTCTGTCCCTTGCTAAACAGGGTTGTGACAGGAAGGGAATCCGACGTAAAAACCTCTGCCAAATCAAATGTGCAAATCAGATGATTTGCTGTGGCGACTCCCGAGTAAAAGGGAAAAAGCCAAAAGGAAGGTGTGGGTGGGTGGGTGTGTGTGTGTGTGTGTATGTATGTGTATATATATATATATATATATATATATATATATATATATATATATATAATTTATTACACGTGTGTGTATATATATATTACGTGTGTGTATATATATATATATATATATATATACACACACACACGTGTAATATATATATACACACACGTGTAATATATATATGTGCACAGTCGGCCCCCTACTTGCGAAATTAATCCGTTCCAGAGCCGTTTTCATAACCTGGGAGTTTCGTAAGTAGGGGCACATTTTGCATGTAAAATGCCTGATTCGTTCCAAGACTACCCAATAAACCCTTAAAAAATGATAAAAGTAGATCAATTTTGTATGAAATACGTGTTAAAATTAAAAGTATTTATGAAACCATTTAAACATTTTATTAACATATTTATTAATTCAACTATTATTAAACATTTTTATGAACACACACACCTGTCTGTTTCTCTCTATCTCTCACACACACACACACATTAAATATTTATTGTGGCGCTGCAGGCTGCGCCCACAAGCAGAACGCTGGAGCATTTTAAGATGTGGAATTCAAAGCGCATTCCCTGCTTGACAGCTTTAAGGTCCATACTCAACTTTAACTTGATTCCTTGAGGGATCAGAGGTCCAGATGAACCGCGTTTTGCTCACATGTGCCATATTTTATTAAACATTTTAGTTTAGTTTATGTTTTTTAATTCAGTAAGAGTTAAGCCCCCTTCTCTCTCTCTCTCTCTCTCTCTCTCTCTCTCTCTCTCTCTCACACACAGAAAACGTGCAGCTGACGGAACAATTTTGTTTAAATGGACGGGATGTTTTATTTAAAGCAGAATTACAGGACCTATTTAAAAGATCAGAGGTCCTCATTCAATATTAACTTGCTTCCTTGTGAGATCGGAGGTCTTTTCCCATGGAGCACTCTATTTTAATATCGTGCCAAAATAATCGCCTCAGTCACTGTGTTTCCGCTTGAGGTCTCTTGGTTCAATATCGTCCTGATTATAGAGGGGTTTTGGCGATAACGAAATATAACGCTGCATGATCAATCTCAAAACAGCCAACAGTCAACTTTCCTTCACATGTGTGCCAAACAGAAAGTTTGGGTAACGTTCAGCTGAGTCATCCCTCCTAGCTAATGGGAGGCCAGCGGGGCGGGATGTTGGGAGACAGCCAATGAGAGAGCACCTTGCGCATCGTGTGAAATTTTGATTGGCACATTTTAATTTTGAATGGTTCATTTGGTGCTTTTCGTAAGAGGAGGTTGTTTTCGTATGCCGGGTACGAAAACTTAGGAAAATGTTTTTCGTAACCCGGAATTTTCGTACCAAGGGGGTTTCTTAAGTAGGGGGCTGACTGTATATACACACATACAGTCTGACCTCGACTTACGAAAACCTCTGAATACGAAAAATCCAGGTGACGAAAAACATTTTCCTAAATGCTCGTCCTTTTTTTACGAATAAACCTTTTTACGAAAAGCGCCAAACGCGCCATTCAAAAATTCAAACAATGCGCGAGTTGCTCTCTCTCATTGGCTGTCTCCCAACATCCCACCCCGCTGGCCTCCCATTGGCCAGGAGAGAGCTGAACTGTACCCATACTTCCTGTTTGTCACACGCGTGATGGAGAGCTGAGGAGGACTGTCGGCTCGTGAGTTGTTTTTTTTTTTTTTTTTTTTTTTTTTTTATTTGGAGAGTGATCATTGCGTTATATTTCGTTATCAATCATGGACTCCACGAAAGTGATTCCCGGTGACACAGAACAGAAGAAGTGGGCTCCGTTATCAATCGATGTGAAGCAGGAGCTAATAAAAAATACGAAAGTGCGACGCGGTTGAGCGAAATCGCAAAGGAGTACGGCCGAAAGCCCTCTACAATCAGGACGATATTGAAGCAGAAGGAGACCTTTAAAGCGGAAATACAGTGATGGAGGCGATTATTTCGAAACGATATTAAAGCAGAAGGAGGCATTAAAAG
Source organism: Plotosus lineatus (assembly GCA_024760905.1). Classification (NCBI taxonomy): domain Eukaryota; kingdom Metazoa; phylum Chordata; class Actinopteri; order Siluriformes; family Plotosidae; genus Plotosus; species Plotosus lineatus. The sequence goes on along the minus strand of CM045728.1, from coordinate 71,417,720 downwards.
CAGAGATACAGTGAAAGCACAGTGCCTCGTGGGACAAGACCGCCGAGCTCGCAAGGAAGCAAATTAATATTGAATCTGGACCTCTGATCTTTCAAACAGGTACTGTAATTTTGCTTAAAATACAACACCCCGTCTCAAAAGCTCCGTCGGCTGCACGCTGCGTGTGGGTGGAGCCTGCATTTGGCAAAACACGCCACTCTACAAAACACACGAGAGAGAGAGAGAGAGAGAGAGAGAGACACACACACACACACACACACACACACACGGTGTTGTATGTGCGCTAATAAAAAATGTTTAATAATGGTTTAATTAATAAATATGTAAATAAAATGTTTAAACGGTTCAATACATTTTCTTTTACTTTGAACACTCATTTCATACTAGTCCTTCTCAAAAAATGAGCATATTATGATAAAGTTCATTATTTTCTGTAATGTACTGATAAAAATTAAACTTTCATATATTTTAGATTCATTGCACACAAACTGAAATATTTCAGGTCTTTTATTGTTTTAATACTGATGATTTTGGCATACCGCTCATGAAAACCCAAAATTCCTATCTCAAAAAATTAGCATATCATGAAAAGGTACTCTAAACGAGCTATTAACCTAATCATCTGAATCAACCAATTAACTCTAAACACCTGCAAAAGATTCCTGAGGCTTTTAAAAACTCCCAGCCTGGTTCATTACTCAAAACCGCAATCATGGGTAAGACTGCCGACCTGACTGCTGTCCAGAAGGCCATCATTGACACCCTCAAGCAAGAGGGTAAGACACAGAAAGAAATCTCTGAGCGAATAGGCTGTTCCCAGAGTGCTGTATCAAGGCACCTCAGTGGGACGTCTGTGGGAAGGAAAAAGTGTGGCAGAAAACGCTGCACAACCAGAAGAGGTGAGAGAAATTTTGCATGTCATTCGGAAATCAAGGTGCCAGAGTCTGGAGGAAGACTGGGGAGAAGGAAATGCCAAAATGCCTGAAATCCGGTGTGAAGTACCCACAGTCAGTGATGGTCTGGGGTGTCATGTCAGCTGCTGGTGTTGGTCCACTGTGTTTTATCAAGGGCAGGGTCAATGCAGCTAGCTATCAGGAGATTTTGGAGCACTTCATGCTTCCATCTGCTGAAAAGCTTTATGGAGATGATTTCATTTTTCAGTTTGACCTGGCACCTGCTCACAGTGCCAAAACCACTGCTAAATGGTTTACTGACCATGGTATTACTGTGCTCAATTGGCCTGCCAACTCTCCTGACCTGAACCCCACAGAGAATCTGTGGGATATTGTGAAGAGAAAGTTGAGAGACACCAGACCCAACACTGTGGATGAGCTTAAGGCCGCTATCGAAGCATCCTGGGCCTCCATAAGACCTCAGCAGTGCCACAGGCTGATTGCCTCAATGCCACACCGCATTGAAGCAGTCATTTCTGCAAAAGGATTCCTGACCAAGTATTGAATGCATAACGGAACATAATTATTTGAAGGTTGACTTTTTGTATTAAAAACAATTTCTTTTCTTGGTCGGATGAAATATGCTAATTTTTTGAGATAAGGATTTTTGGTTTTTCTTTACTTTTTTGCCAAAATTATCAATATTAAAACAATAGAAGGCTTGAACTACTTCAGTTGTGTATAATGAATCTAAAATATACGAATGTCTAATTTTTATCAGTACATTACAGAAAATAATGAACTTTATCTTTTTTAGCTAATTTTTTGAGAAGGACTAGTACATATTTCATACAAAATTGGTGTACTTTTATCATTCTTAAAGGGTTTATGGGGTAGTCTTGGTAGCCTTGGAACGAATCACGCGTTTTACATGTAAAATGCACCTCTACTTACGAAAACTCCAGGTTCCGAAAAAGGCTCTGGAACGGATTAATTTTGTAAGTAAGGGCCAACTCTGTGTGTGTATATATATATATATATATATATATATATATATATATATATATATATATATATATATATATATATATATATAAAAATAGCATATTCTCTGCCAAGCTTTTGTTATATTTACTTCCGTCAATAGACAAAGTAGTTTTTATAGATTGTTGCACAAACTACATTACATTTAATCGCAAAATCATAAATTAATTAACGGGTAACTTGATCAGAAACTTTTTAGTGGGAATAAAACACTTCAAGGATAGTGTTTTATTAAAAAAAATATATATATTTTTAGCTTGTTTCGCAGGCAGTGATAGCCCGGTGGTAAGGTTCTGGATTCCCAAGGTTGAGGTTCTAACTGCTCTCCCCCAGTTAGGCTAACTGGGTTATCAAAGGCCATCCATGTCTCTCACAGTCCGTGGTGAGGGGTGTGTAAAAGAACCATTGCTGACTTTTGTCAAGAGCATGCTGCATCACCATCAGCATGTTCTTGCCCTGTGTTGTCCAGACAATCTGTCTAGGGTGTACGCTTCCTTCACCCAGAGTCAGCTGAAACGGGCACCAGCCTTTCTCTGACCCTAATTAAAATCAAGCTGTTCAGAAAATGGATGAATTAGCATATTACATGCCATGAAGCAAACACATTTCTAATTAGTTTAGAATTGGAATACTGAGTTCTGAGTGTTGCTCACTGGCTTGCTCACTTCGTGCACCTTCATCAGGATCAATTAAATATAAACCCAAGTAAACACTTATTTTTTTAAATAGTTTCCTTGAGTGGGAAAAATTCTCCAAACAAAATATGTAAAGGAATTGCATGACATGAGCTGGTTCTTTTGGAATTTAATTTAAAGTGGTTGGGGACACTTATTCGGGTGAGTTGAGGACTTTCCAATTGTGTGTGGACATTTGGCACTGCATTATTTATGGATTCAAACCTACTTTTTTCTTATCATAAAGAAATTCTGTTTACAAGCCACTAGAAATGGAACAAAAGACATTGAATTGAAGTGATGGAATTATGAACTTGTGATCTTTCTTTTGTCTTCCATAGTCATGACTGTGTTTTCCAAAATGGACAAGTTAACTGAACGCATCCAAGGTTAAAGTTTTTTTTTTTTTTTCTCCAGCTATTGTCTTGCTTTTATTTTTTATAAACATAATTTACTTTACTTAACATTTTTCCCCAGCTGGTGTACCACCAACAAAATCCATTCAGGAATACATTGCTGACCCTGCCAGAACTCATCCATTACTGGGTATGAAATGTTCATCTATAGAATAATGGTCAAGGTTGACTGTTGTAATGACTTCATGTAGTGAAGGGGTATAATTTTCAATAATTATAATAAACCATGCATGCATGTGTGTGCTCATGTTATGGCTGTCTTTTACTTTTTGTAGGCTTGAATCAACTACTTGAGTACTCTTGTCCAGTGAATGAAGAATGTGCTTATCTCTGTAATGTGTGCAAGCAGAAGCTTTCAGACACTCAAGTCATCTTCCACTGCATCAGCTTTGATCATGTTTCCTTGTGTCTGGTCAGTGTATACGGATGAAAATTAAATTTTTAATGGACCCAGTGGGTATTATATTATTTAGTCAAGTTTCAAATTAATCAAATTATCAATTTAAATTAGTCTAGTTGTGGTGTGATAAAAGCATAGATTATGGCTCTCATTGTTTAAAATGGTTTAATTTATTTCTGAAATGGGGGAAGAACTACCCTTAAGCACACTGCCTTGATTAAATTTAATGAGCTGGACACTGAGATTTTTAATTAATTGCTTGCCATCCAGGATTTAATGTCCGCTAGATAAGTGAACAGGTATCATGTGGTGTCACTGGTGTATGTACAGCTGAATGTCATCCACATAGCAGTTGTATTGACTGTTACATATGTGTGTGGTATACAGGGATCCCTTGCTACTTCACACTTCAATTCATGTGGCTTAAGTGCATCGCTTTTTTTTTTTTAAATATAAATATTCATCGAATTTAAAAAAAAGGAAATTAAGGAAGAATGGTGGGAGAACTTAAGGAAAATGCGACAAAAACAAGGCCAATTATGCAAAAAAAAAAAACCCTAAACAAACAAAAAACAACCCGAAATCTCAAATCAAAATGAGTTACATTGCTGCATCTGTGTGTGCACACGCATCTGCGCGTGTATGTATGGATCGTCTTCTCATGCAATACCCTCTGTGTGTGTGTGTGTGTGTGTGTGTGTGTGTGTATTTATATTTTATTGACATCTTGTGTTTTTCTTTTTTTGTTTTTTTTTTAATAAGCATTTAGAGCATGGAATATGTGGGGATGGTGGTGTAGTCGTTAGGGTGCTGTGCTCATGATCGGGAGGTTGTGAGTTCAAATCTCACTGAGACCCTCACTGTGCTAATACCCCTGGGCAAGGTCTCAACCACAAGTCTGTCTGTTCACCCAGCAGTATAAATGGGTACCAGTAAAAATACTAGTCCTTCTCAAAAAAATGAACATATTGCGATGTTCATTATTTTATGTAATGTACTGATAAAAATTAAACTTTCATATATTTTAGATTAATCATATGAATCAATGAATTAACTCTAAACACCTGCAAAAGATTCCTGAGGCTTTTACAAACTCCCAGCCTGGTTCGTTACTCAAAACCGCAATCATGGGTGAGACTGCCGACCTGACTGCTGTCCAGAAGGACATCATTGGCACCCCCAAGCAAGAGAGTAAGACACAGAAAGAAATCTCTGAGCGAATAGGCTGTTCCCAGATTGCTATATCAAGGCATCTCAGTGGGACGTCTGTGGGAAAGAAAAAGTGTGGCAGAAAACGCTGCACAACCAGAAGAGGTGACCGGACCCTGAGGAAGATTGTGGAGAAGGGCCGATTCCAGACCTTGGGGGACCTGTGGAAGCAGTGGACTGGGCTACAGGTGCCGCATTCCCCAGGTCAAGCCACTTTTGAACCAGAAACAGCGGCAGAAGCACCTGAGCTGGGCTACAGAGAAGCAGCACTGGACTGTTGCTCAGTGGTCCAAAGTACTTTTTTTGACATGCAAATTTTTCATGTCATTCGGAAATCAAGGTGCCAGAGTCTGGAGGAAGACTGGGGAGAAGGAAATGCCAAAATGCCTGAAGTCCAGTGTGAAGTACCCACAGTCAGTGATGGTCTGGGGTGTCATGTCAGCTGCTGGTGTTGGTCCACTGTGTTTTATCAAGGGCAGGGTCAATGCAGCTAGCTATCAGGAGATTTTGGAGCACTTCATGCTTCCATCTGCTGAAAAGCTTTATGGAGATGATTTCATTTTTCAGCACGACCTGGCACCTGCTCACAGTGCCAAAACCACTGCTAAATGGTTTACTAACCATGGTATTACTGTGCTCAATTGGCCTGCCAACTCTCCTGACCTGAACCCCATAGAGAATCTGTGGGATATTGTGAAGAGAAAGTTGAGAGACACCAGACCCAACACTGTGGATGAGCTTAAGGCGGCTATCGAAGCATCCTGGGCCTCCATAACACCTCAGCAGTGCCACAGGCTGATTGCCTCCATGCCACGCCGCATCGAAGCAGTCATTTCTGCAAAAGGATTCCCGACCAAGTATTGAGTGCATAACTGAACATAATTATTTGAAGGTTGACTTTTTTGTATTAAAAACACTATATATATATATATATATATAAAATTGGTCGGATGAAATATATGCTAATTTTTTTAAATAGAATTTTGGGTTTTCATCAGCTGTATACCAAAATCATCAGTATTAAAACAATAAAAGACCTGAAATATTTCAATTGGTGTGCAATGAAAGTTTAATTTTTATCAGTATATTACAGAAAATAATGAACTTTATCACAATATGTTAATTTTTTGAGAAGGACTAGTATACTGGGAAGGTAACCTGTGATGGATTAGCGTCCCATCCAGGAGGAGTTGAACTCCTGGTCGCTTCACGCGACAGAAACCGGGGACAAGCACCGGCCTGATGAGCCACTAGGCTCGGGTGTAAAAACCAACACAGAGCATTGAATATGTATTTGATATTGTCTACACACATACATGTACGTATACGTCAGTCGAGAGTTTATCCTACTTCGTGGATTTCGATGGTCGAGTGTGGATCTCGGTCCCAATTAACTGCGGAACATGGGAGATCCCTGTCTTGAGACAAGGGATAACATGCATTTTGAGAAAAGGAAAAGGTCTAAAATAGAACCTCGAAATGCCACATTTAATGGGAGCACGGGAGAATGTGCAGTCTCCTGAAACAATTGAGAAGGGACAATCTTTCAAATAGACGTCGAACTACCGTTTTTGACGTGATAAGCACTCAAGGTGCTTTAAAAAATTGTAGTGGATGGGCGCTTATTAAAATGTTATTAAGAACTGTAAGTAGAACTGTAAGTGCTTACTACCATCAAGGTGGAAAACATGAATGATAACAGAACAAAAGAGTTTTACTGGTATTTCTTATTCATTTTGTGGTATCAACCAAACTACAGTAGGCCCTCGATATTCGCGGGGGTTCGGTTCTGGCCCCTCCCGCGAATGAAGATAATCCGTGAGTTCTGTACCCGGAAGTAAAACCCCATCTATCATATTACATGCCGAGTGAGCACCCGGAAGTAAAATACTGTGTATCTATTACATGTGCCAAGATATATGCTTCTTAAACGCATTCTATAGACAGTCTTACTCATTAATGCACTATTAATGTAGTAAAATGTAGTAATGATAATGTAGTAACTTTTCAATTTTTACTCTTATTTTTATAGATGAAAATATCAACATTATACAGCATATACTGTTGTAAAGCACTTGTTTTAAAGTCTTTTTCAATTATTATTCCAGTACTGTATCCAAGTTAATGTTTAGAATTTTTCTGCGTGAGATTTTATGTTCTGTAGCATGTTTAACAAACGATACCAAAAGGATAAACTTTATTACGCTTCATGTCCTTTTACATTGAATTTGGAGTGACGTCTCCAAGAAGGGGCTGCCGAGAGGGCGACGTCGCAGAGTTGTCGGAGTCAAATTGTTTCTTTTTTCTTATTTGTTGTTTTGTTTGTTCATGTTTTGCACTATGCTCTTCTATGACCACTCGACCCTGCTACTATCCTGAGCAAATATGCTATGGTAGCTCAATGCTAGCCGTAGCCCGGCTAACAATAAGCCCAGGTGGGAAGGGGCTGAAGGACAACTCAGGCGCTTGGGATCGCAGGGGATGAAGGCCGTATAGCCGGCTGGTACAATCGCCTCGTCGGGTGTACTCTCCTCGAGCCAAGTTTCACAGAAGCACAGCATGAAGCAGTCCTGTAGATCCCTCTGCGCTGCAATTTGAGCATGAAACTCGTCCATCTTGTTTCGCAGGGACCAAACATTTTCAAGCAGTATGACCGGAAGTGCAAACCTTCCACTTCTAACCAAGCGCCGGAGACTCTGCGAACTCGCCTGGGCTTATTGTTAGCCGGGGTGCGGCTAGCATTGAGCTACCATAGCATATTAGCTCAGGATAAAAAGGTGCTAAACTTCAGAAGACTCCAATCTCATAGCTGTAGTTGGGTTGACCGGTCATAGACGAGCATTGTGCAAAACATGAACAAATAAAACAAATTAAAACGAACAAAGAAACAATTTGACTCTGAGAACTCCACGACCTTGCTCTCTAGGCAGCGCCATCTTGGAGACGTCACTCCAAGTTCAATCTAAAAGGACATGAAGCGTAATCAAGTTTATCCTTTTGGTATCATTTGTTAAACATGCTATAGAACATAAAATCTCACACACTAACATTCTAAACATTAACTTAGATACTGTACTGGAATAATAATTGAAAAAGACTTTAATAAAACAGTTCAGAGGAAACTGTTGTTTCTTCAGGAGAAAGTTTTATTTCTTCAGAAGAGACATCAGTTTTCTTTCACTTAGCCAGAGAAGACGCACAGCATTTGAGTGGTATCATGGAGCTTAACTGGTAATTAAAACACACACAAAAAAAAGGCTCATTGACAACTTGTACGCGAATGAGGAAAAAGGGGTGCTATATCATCTCAACCAATCAGCAGAAGGGAGAACAGCCATTGGTTGAATTTGAGTGACATGTCAGTTGCTTGGCAGTCTGCAAATACTGTGATTGCAACACCGCGAATAGTCAAGGGCCTACTGTACTTACATGAAAGCTGAAAATTAACAGAAAACAGCATAAATTTAAAAAAAAAAAGATTTTTTCTTCCCTTACTTTTCTCTCTTGGTGCTTTTCTTTGAAACATTTCCTTTACACGTTTTCCCAAGTATAATGAGGCAACCAGAATGTCAACTTTGGCACATGGCAAGTTGAAGCAATCATCACGCACATAAACAAAAGCACCTGGTCAGGAACTTTTTAAATTTATGACATTAGTGAGCAGGAGAATTGGGAGAAAAATACTTATCACTTTATGATAGGTCCATATCTGGCTCATCGCTCAATCCATTCAGAGCATCTGATAGGTTTTTGCTGTCGCAGTTTCTAGTGGTTCACCTTTTTTTCGACATTCACCAAGAGAACAGCAAAATATTTTCTTGTTTTTTAAAGCACGGCGGAACAATCAAATTTGTTGTTACTGATGATCATTATAGATATTCCCCAGTTGCAGGGGGTCTTGAAATACTGTGTAAACTCACTTTTACAGGCAGAGAATGCCTCATTTTATGCTTACAGAGACTGATCGAATAAAATTGGAAAGTTTGATCTACGATTTTGCTCCCAGTACACATCGGCGGTTATTAGACGCAAGATCAAAAACATTGGGGGGGGTGGGGACCTTATTGGAGCAGGGCGCTTATTAAGTCTAATACGGTATTTTAAACATGGTGCAAGTTTTGTCAATAATAAAAAAAAGAATAGGCTTGAATCCCACTAAGGATTGATCAGCAAGTTATTTAGGTTTGAATTTAAACTTTGACTATTTGTGTTCTCGTGTGTGTGTGTGTTTTTGTTTTTTTTGTAATTAGAAAACTGCACACCCAGATATACTAAAGTCTCCAAAGAGTCATTACAATCAGTGCAAAAGTTTGCAAAAGAAGATTCTTCATCTGGCCAATCGGGCACAGACGGTCAGCCCTCCAACTGAAATACAGGTAATGCAGCATTGACTTTATTTGGGCCTGAGCATTTATGAGGGTGTTTAGCTCTACTATCGACCTTTTTATTGGGCATTTGTGTAGTATAAATATTACCATGTAGTTTGAACTTCCAGTGTTTCCAGCGGAACCTTCGGACCGGCCAAGAGTAGCAGCCTTTTGAGCAGCTTGTGTGTGACTTGCTTTTTTTTTTTTTTGTCGAAAGTGAAATGAAATTAAAGAACAAGTCATAATGGAAATTGAATAATGCAACTGTGGGGGGGGGTGCAGCCGTGGGGGGGGGCAGAAGCCAGTGTCCACCCTCACACTGGTCTCAAGCCCTGATAAATGCAGAGGGTTGCGTCAGGAAGGGCATCCGGCATAAAACCAATGCCAGATAAAATATGCGAGTTAAAACAAAAAATTTCATAGCGGATCGGTCAAGGCCCGGGTTAACAACGACCGCCATCAGTGCTGTTAACCAACAGGGTGCTGGTGGAAATTGGACTACTGTTGGTCAAAGACGTCGAAGAAGGAGAGGTGGGAGGCGTGTCCGTAGGCAGAGAAACGAGGAAAGGCATGAGTCTACTGAAAGTAGAGACTTTGAATGTTGGATCTATGACAGGAAAAGGTAAAGAGTTTGCTGACATGATACAGAGGAGGAAGGTGGACATTCTGTGTATTCAGGAGACCACATGGAAAGGTAGCAAGGCTAAACACTTCGGAGCAGGGTTTAAGCTGTTTTATCATGGTGTGTATGGGAAGAGAAATGGAGTAGGAGTCATCTTGAAGGAGGAGTTTGTCAGGAATGTTCTAGAAGTGAAAAGAGCGTCAGACAGAGTGATGAGTCTCAAGTTAGAAATTGAAGGCGTGATTGTCAATGTTGTTAGTGCTTATGCCCCACAGACAGGATGTAAGCGAGAAGAGGAGAGATTCTGGAGTGGGTTAGATGAAGTGATGTAGAGTACCCCTAGAGGTGAAAGAGCAGTCATTGGGGCAGACTGTAATGGACATGTCGGTGCAGGCAACAGAGGGGACGAGGAAGTGATGGGCAGGTTTGGTATCCAGAACAGGGACGCAGAAGGACAGATGTTGGTAGATTTTGCAAAAAGGATGGAAATAGCTGTGGTAAATACTTTCTTCCAGAAGAGACAGGAGCATAGGGTGACTTATAAAAGCAGAGGTAGGAGCACACAGGTAGACCACATCTTGTGTAGGCAATGTAATTTGAAGGAAGTCAGTGACTGCAAAGTAGTATGGGTTGAGAGTGTTGCCAAACAGCATAGGATGGTGGTGTGCAGGAAGACTCTGATGGTGAGGAAGGTGAAGCAGGCAAAGCAGAAGACAAAGTGGTGGAAGCTGAAAAAGGAAGAGTGTCATGTTGTCTTCAAGGAGGAGTTGAAACAGGTCTTGGGTGGTCAGGAAGTGCTTCCAGATGACTGGACAACCACAGCCAATGTGATCATGGAGACAGGTAGGAGAATACTTGGTGTGTCATCCGGAAGGAAAGTAGATAAGGAGACTTGGTGGTGGAATGAGGAAGTGCAAGGGTGTGAACAAAGGAAGAGGTTAGCTAAGAAGTGGGACATTGAGAGAACCGAAGAGTAAACAGGAGTACAGGGAGACACAGCGTAAGGTGAAGGTAGTGGCGTCAAGGGCCAAACAGAAGGCGTATGCTGACTTGTACGCGAGCTTGGACAGTAAATAGGGAGAAAATGATTTATACAGGTTGGCACAGCAGAGAAATAGAGATGGGAAGGACGTGCAGCAAGTTCGAGTGATTAAGAACAGAGAGGGAAATGTATTGACTGATGACACAGATGTGCTGGGAAGATGGAAAGAGTCCTTTGAAGAGCTGATGAATGAGGAAAATGAGAGAAAAAAAGAGTAGAAGAGGTGACTGTTGAGGACCAGGAAGTAGTAAAGATTAGTAAGGGTGAAGTGAGGAGGACATTGAAGAGGATGAAGAATGGAAAGGCAGTTGGTCCTGATCACATGCCGGTGGAGGTATGAAAGTGCCTCGGAGAGGTAGCAATAGATTTTCTGACAAGAATATTCAACAAGGTCTTAGAGCATGAGAGGATGCTGGAGGAATGGAGAAGTTTGCATGTGCCCATTTTTAAGAACAAGGGAGATGTGCAGAGTTGCGGCAACTACAGGGGGATAAAGTTGATGAGCCATATGATGGAGTTATGGGAACGAAGAGTGGAAGCTAGACGAAGGGCAAAGGTCAGCATTTGTGAACAAGAGTTTGGTTTCATGTCAAGAAAGAGCACCACAGATGCAGTGTTTGCCTTGAGGATGTTAATAGAGAAGTACAGACAAGGTCAGAAGGAGCTGCATTGTGCCTTTGTGGATCTGGAGAAAGCATATGACAGGTTGCCGAGAGAAGAACTGTGGTATTGCATGAGGAAGTCTGGAGTGGCAGAGAAGTATGTTGGAGTGGTGCAGGACATGTATGAGAGATGTAAGACAGTGGTGAGGTCTGCTCTCGGTATGACAGAAGAGTTCAAGGTGGAGGTGGGACTGCATCAAGGATCAGCTCTGAGCCCTTTCTTGTTTGCTATGGTGATGGACAGGCTGATAGATGAGGTGAGATGAGCATTTCCATGGACTATGATGTTTGCAGATGACATTGTGATCTGTAGTGAGAGGAAAGAACAAGTGCAGGAAAATCTAGAGAAGTGGAGGTATGCCCTGGAAAGGAGGGGAATGAAGGTTCGCCTCAGTAAGACAGAATACATGTGTGTTAACGACAAGGACCCAAGAGGAACGATGAGGTTCCAGGGAGAAGAGATAAGGAAGATTGAGGATTTTAAGTACTTAGGCTCAACAATCCAGAGCAATGGAGAGTGTGGAAAAGAGGTGAAGAAGCGTGTTCAGGTTGGAATGGTTGGACAAAAGTGTCCGGTGTAAAAGAAAGGTATCGGCAAGAATGAAGGTAAAAGTGTCCAAGATGGTGTTGAGGCAAACAATGTTGTATGGTTTAGAAACAGTGGCACTGGGGAAAAGACCTAGGCAGAGCTGGAGGTAGCAGAGATGAAAATGTTGAGGTTCTCTTTGGGAGTAACGAGGATGGATAGGATCAGGAATGAGCACATCAGAGGGACGGCACATGTAAGATGTTTTGGAGACAAAGTCAGAGAGGCTAGATTGAGATGGTTTGGACATGTGCAGAGGAGGGATAGTGAGTATATTGGTAGTAGGATGCCGAGGTTGGAACTACCAGGCAGAAGGTCTAGAGGCTCAGAGCTCACCCTTGATGCCGTCACACCGACAGCACACCTCACCACTGTCTTACATCTCTCATACATGTCATGCACCACTGTAACATACTTCTCTGCACCCTGTCATATGCTTTCTCCAGATCCACAAAGGCACAATGCAGCTTCCTCTGACATTCTTTGTACTTCTCTGTTAACATTCTGACCTCTTCCCTTATGTCATGCTGACCTATGCCCTTAGTTTCGCCTCCACTATTTTTTCCCGTAACTTCATCGTATGGCTCATCAACTTTATCCCTCTGTAGTTGCCACAACTCTGCACATTTCCCTTGTTCTTAAAAATGGGCACCAGCACACTTCTTTCATTCCTCCAGCATCTTCTCACTCTCCAAGACCTTGTTGAATGTTCTTGTCAGAAAATGTACTGCTACCTCTCCCTAGACACTTCCACACCTACCAGTATGTCATCAGGACCAACTGCCTTTCCACTCTTCGTCTTCGATGCTCAAATGTGTGTGTGTGTGTGTATCTATCTATCTCTCTCTCTCTCTCTCTCTCTCTCTCTCTCTCTATATATATATATATATATATATATATATATATATATATATATATATATGTCCTGTGTCCCGAGGCAGTGGCGTCCCAGTGGTTAAGGTCGTCTTACTGATCCGAAGGTCAGGGGTTCAAGTCTCACTTAACTTTTTTTTATCTCTCTCTACTTTCAGAATATACATGTGGATCTGGAAAGCTTCAAAGTTATTGGCTCTTTAAGCTATGCCTGTGGTAAGATAATGTATTCACATTCAGGACAGTTAATCGTGAACTGGGTGCATTCATGGTTTAGTATTGTTTTGTCAATTGCGCAAGAAACTGAAGTAGAACAGAGCATCGAAAAGTAGACTTCGTGTCTTGTGTGTATTTAATAATAATTATTTAATTATGAGTTTATGATTTATTAAAACATCCTTGTATCCACATTTTAAAATATGGTTGCTTGTTTTTTAGCTTTGGAAAAGCTGCAGATAATACAAAGAGAAAGGAAACAGTCTGAATTAAATGTTAATACTGCACCAGGAGAACCAATTAGTAAGTCTTATTTATTGTTTGTCTCACTTTGATTATCTGTTTACTTTTGAGATTTCACCCTCTGTTTGACATTCTACAGTGTCTGCCTCAAAAGACGAGTCATCTGCTAATACTGCTCAAAAAGTGGAGAAAGCAAAAATGGGTATAATGGCATTCTTGTTTACTCTGTGACTGCTACTAACTCTCAAATTCAGACATGTTCCAATTGATCATAATGATGAGTCTTAATGTTTGATATCGACACAACCTATTTTGTTGTATAAAGCATATTTAAATGAAATGAGGAACGAAGAGTTCTCAAACTTCTACACTTTTTTGTTCATGGTAGCTCATTCATCCCCCGGTGTTCTGTGACCAATATTGAACTAGACCTTGGAGTTGGACCACAATTGGATTATGATTTGTTATTCTTATTTATTTGTTTTATTTGTTTATTTACTGTTTCAAATTTTTAAACTCTGTTGAAGCAAAAAGGCTTATCCTGAAAAAGAACCTTCACATACGATGCCGTTTGTGTGTGTCTGTGTGTATTATTATTTTCCTTGTCGCTGGAGCAGCAGCCTAAGCAATGAGGTTCAGACTTCCCTCTCCCTGGCTACTTTCTCAAGCTCTTCCGGGGGGACACCAAGGTGTTCTTAAACCAGCTGAGAGAATCCCTCTAGTATGTTTTGGGTCAATCCTGGGCTCTCTTCCAGGGTGTACTTGCTCAAACCACCACACGAGGGAGGCGTTCGGGTGGCATTCTAACCAGATTCTTGAGCCACTTCAACTGGCTCCTCTCAACATGGAGGAGCAGCGGTTCTACTCCGAGCTCCTCCCAGACGACTGAGCTTCTCATCTTATCTCTAAGGCGGAGCCCTGCTACTCTGTGAAGGAAACTAATTTTAACTGCTTGTATCCACAATCTTGTTCTTTCAGTCACTACCCAATGCTCGTGACCATAGGTGAGAGTTGAGTCGTAGATCGACTGGTAAGTTGTGTGTTTTTTCTTGCGGCTCAGCTCCCTCTTCACCACGACAGAGAGTCTGCAGCGATCCACCTGTCAATCTCCCACTCCATCTTTCCCTGGTGACCTGGTTGGGAATCCTTTTGCAGAAATGACTGCTTCAATGCGGCGTGGCATGGAGGCAATCAGCCTGTGGCACTGCTGAGGTGTTACGGAGGCCCAGGATGCTTCGATAGTGGCCTTAAGCTCATCCACAGTGTTGGGTCTGGTGTCTCTCAACTTTCTCTTCACAATATCCCACAGATTCTCTGTGGGGTTCAGGTCAGGAGAGTTGGCAGGCCAATTGAGCACAGTAATACCATGGTCAGTAAACCATTTAGCAGTGGTTTTGGCACTGTGAGCAGGTGCCAGGTCGTGCTGAAAAATGAAATGTTCATCTCCATAAAGCTTTTCAGCAGATGGAAGCATGAAGTGCTCCAAAATCTCCTGATAGCTAGCTGCATTGACCCTGCCCTTGATAAAACACAGTGGACCAACACCAACAGCTGACATGGCACCCCAGACCATCACTGACTGTGGGTACTTGACACTGGACTTCAGGCATTTTGGTATTTCCTTCTCCCCAGTCTTCCGCCAGACTCTGGCACTTTGATTTCCGAATGACATGCAAAATTTGCTTTCATCCGAAAAAAGTACTTTAGACCATTTGAGCAACAGTCCAGTGCTGCTTCTCTGTAGCCCAGGTCAGGTGCTTCTGCCGCTGTTTCTGGTTCAAAAATGGCTTGACCTGGGGAATGCAGCACCTGTAGCCCATTTCCTGCACACACCTGTGCACGGTGGCTCTGGATGTTTCTACTCCAGACCCTGTCCACGGCTTCCCCAAGGTCTGGAATCGGCCCTTCTTTCACTTTTTCCTTCCTACAGACGTCCCACTGAGGTGCCTTGATACAGCACTCTGGGAACAGCCTATTCGCTCAGAGATTTCTTTCTGTGTCTTACCCTCTTGCTTGAGGGTGTCAATGATGGCCTTCTGGACAGCAGTCAGGTCGGCAGTCTTACCCATGATTGCGGTTTTAAGTAATGAATCAGGCTGGGAGTTTTTAAAAGCCTCAGGAATCTTTTGCAGGTGTTTAGAGTTAATTAGTTGATTCAGATGATTAGGTTAATAGCTCGTTTAGAGTAACTTTTCATGATATGCTAATTTTTTGAGATAGGAATTTTGGGTTTTCATGAGCTGTATGCCAAAATCATCAATATTAAAACAACAAAAGACCTGAAATATTTCAGTTGATGTGCAATGAATCTAAAATATATGAAAGTTTAATTTTTATCAGTACATTACAGAAAATAATGAACTTAATCTCAATATGCTCATTTTTTGAGAAGGACCTGTACAGTCACAACCCCCCCCCCCCTCCCCACACACACTCACACACACACACACACACACATTATAGATAAAAAAAATCAGAAGAGGGGTCATATTGTAACTGTTTTGTAAGTTTTACCAAAGTTGTCATTTTTTTCCCCCCATCTCAAAAGGTTCTGTTACACAAAGAAGTGTCAATCCACAATGCAGAATATCATGTGTTGTAAGTAATAACACATTGACTTGATTTGTCATTTACAAAACATGTATAAACTTGTCAAAGTCTATATCTGGTAATGTTTGTTTTGTTTCACCTTTTTTGATTTGTTTTTTGTTTTTTCAGGGGTTGACTTTTAAATTAAAAATTGTCCAATCTCTTTGTGTGAAATGATTTAATCATTTTCGTGATGTGTGTCATAGGAATGTAATCTGTCGTTAAACTTTCTGAAAGATTACAAGCAGCATATTAAGGAAAAGCCACACAACCGGGTAGGCTTTCTGATGTCATTATTTTACATAGTATGTTAGTCTTTCCAAGGCCTTTTTTTGTATTTTTCCTCCACTGTGACAGGAGTTGATCAGTCCCTCAGTATTGTTTTTATTTAGCAAGGAAAGTACCTGGGCTTGTACAGTCTGTTTATGGCCTTTATTCGATATACAGACTTTGTTTCCGACCTTAAAGACCCTGAAAGATGCATGGAATTTTACTTGTTTTTTTGGGTTTGTGTCTTGTGAGTTGTGACTGTGTCCTGATACACGCCTCTTTTGAATTGGAACACGTTTCACACGCTCTAGTACTACTGTCCCAAACTCTACCATGTCAGTGTCATTGTGCAGATCATTAATTAGTAAAACTGTGTATGCATTACAATGTTTCTATGCATATTTAAGTGCCTTTTAACAATCCTGTTGCAATGTTTGTGTTATAGAAACTCCTTGAGCTGTTTGGACCAGGTAATATTCTGAATATATTTTCAGTATCAGGTGTTTAAAACATTTTTTCTTTGTACACTGTGATATGAAGAACCCCTCTCAAGCCCCTGTTGTATTAATGATGCTATAGAGAGTAGACCCTTGTCATGGAATTTTGAATATCCCATCTTGTATGTTGTTTCTGACATCAGGTCTATTTGTTGTGTGATGCTTTACAATGTCCTACAATTATGTTACGGCAGACAGGAGTTTACTTTTTTGACGTTTTATTTGAATTTTTTGGTGGGGGGGTCTGTTGGAATTTGAACTGTAGTTTTCCTACTAGTTTTATGATTATTAGTTCTATATTTTGTTCTACATAACCCCCCTCCAGATCTCCTTATATTGTCGTACGTATTGTGCAACATTTTTACAACAGTGTTAGGTCGAGTGTACGTACATCACATAACCTACATATAGTGGTCGTATGTCAAGAGCTTCACAGGAAGGCCTGACCTTTTTTTTTTTTGCCAATTACTGATGCGCACAGCACAATGTATGCTTAATATGTGAATGCCACTAACCCAAGTAAGTCTCTTTTGACCTAGATCGGTTATATTTTTGAATCAAAAGAATCCAAGGTTGTTTATGGAAGTGGGTTAAAGGAGGGATAAAACTTTTAAATTAACAAGCTGTTGATGTACACTGTGATGCTACTTGAGATTTAGTGATGCTTCTTGCTCAAAATAACCAACCCTTCTTGAAACATGTTTACTTTTCAGGCCAGTACAGGGGTAAGTTTTTTTTGTTTGTTTGTTTGGTTTTTTTTTTAAATTATTTTTCCCCCGTCCACTGCAATCAGTAGAAATACATAATACAGCATTAATGCAAAGGTACAAATGAAGCCTTGTCAACATAAAATTTACAAATAAACATGCCCTCATTCCCCTGTTGGTGTTTTGGGTTAGGAACCCTTTCTCAGATTAAACTGTATCAGCAAATATGGTCCCGCAAGATGTCCTCTCCCCTACTTGGTATGATGAACAATGACACCACATTATTTTTTCCATTCTGTGCTGTGCTACAAATTATTTTGTCATCTTGTATTTTTTTTTTTTTTTATATATATATATATATATATATATATATATATATATATATAATATATATAATATATGTATATAATATATATGTATATATGTGTGTGTGTGTGTATGTATATATATATATATATATAATATATACACACACACACACACACACACACACACACACACACACACTGGTACCTCACCTTATGAAATTAATTTGTTCCAGAACTGGCTTCGTAACCTGAATTTATTTTATTTTTTATTTATTTATTTATTTGTTTCCGTAAGTCGAGCAGCATTTTACATGTAAAAGGCCTGATTCGTTCCAAGGCCCCCAATACTACCCCTTAAATCCCTAAATCCTTGAAAAATTATAAAAGTATACCTTTTAACGCTTTCTTCTGCTTCAATATTGTACCGATGGTAGACAGGTTTCAGCTGTATTCCTTTGCGATATCACTCAACTGCATGCCATGAGCCCGCTTCTTCTTTTCACTTGCACCAGGAATCACTTTCTTGGGGCCCATGATGAATGACGAAAAATAAAGTTGCAGTGAGCACACCCAAAAAAACTCAGGAAACAGTCGCCCCGTACTTTATGCGTGTAAGAACTCCGTGACGAACAATGGGTCGAAGGCATATGAAAAGCATCATGGGTATTATGGAGATGCAGCTCCCTCCTCACCAATGGGAGGGAGCTGCATTTCCATGACGAACAATGGGTCGAAGGCACACGAAAAGCATCATGAGTATTATGGAACATGTCATGTGACCATCCGTCAACCATCGGAACCATTTACAAGCAGAAAGATCGCATCATAGAGAATGTTAAAGGTTATATTTGATACTATATTTGATGAGTGAATTTGATTAAAGTTTATCAATTTGAAATTATTTTGCTTGAATTTATTTGAAATTAATGTTGATATATTTGATATTTTACAAGGTTATGTTTATTATAATTGATTTAGGGGTGTTTTATAAGATACGGTAATGGTATTTATGGATGTATATTACAGTATGAGCGTCATACATCACTGTAACAAGTTGCGTTCACTTTCAACTTGCGTTCGGCCGTCCAGAGCCAATTAAAAACATAAGTCGGGGAGCGTCTGTGCGTGTGTGTGCGTGTATATATAAAATAAAAGGACAGGACAAAGACTTTCTATTGAAACTCCATTTATCATTACAGATCAGTTTCGAGGGGTGGTGAAACCATCCTCTCTCTTCAGGTGATTATAGGAAGAGAGAGGATGGTTTTACCACCCTTCGAAACAGATCTTCTTCTTTTCCTTTCGGCTTTTCCCTTCAGGGGTCGCCACAGCGAATCATCTGCCTCCATCTCACCCTATCCTTTGCATCTTCTTCTCTTACACCAACGACCTTCATGTCCTCCTTTACCACATCCATGAATCGTCTCTTGGTCTTCTCTTCAGGCCTTTGCCTGGTAGTTCCAGCCTCAGCATCCTATTACCAATATACTCACTATCCCTCCTCTGTACATGTCCAAACCATCTCAATTCAGCTCTCTGACTTTGTCTCCCAAAACGCCTTACATGTGCTGTCCCTCTGACGCACTCATTCCTAATCCTATCCATCCTCGTTACTCCCAAAGAGAACCTCAACATTTTCATCTCTGTTACCTCCAACTCTGCCTCCTGTCTTTCCCCCAGGGCCACTGTTTCTAACCCATACAGCATCAAGTGGCCTCAACAATCGCTTTTGTACACTTTTCCTTTCATTTTTGCCGATACCCTCCTATCACACATCACAATCGACACTTTTCTCCAACCATTCCAACCTGCCTGCACGCGCTTCTGACCTCTTTTTCCACACTCTCGCCATTGCTCTGGATTGTTGAGCCTAAGTACTTAAAATCCTCCACCTTTCTTATCTCTGCTCCCTGTAATCTCACCGCTTCTCTTGGTCCTTGGTATTCATGCACATGTACTCTGTCTTACTGAGGCTAATCTTCATTCCCTCCTTTCCAGGGCATACCTCCACCTCTCTAGATTTTCCTGCACTTGTTCTCTGCTCTCACTACAGATTACAATGTCATCTGCAAACATCATAGTCCATGGGGAATCTTGTCTAACCTCGCCTGTCAGCCTGTCCATCACCATAGCGAACAAGAAGGGGCTGAGAGCTGACCTGATGCAGTCCCACCTCCACCTTGAACTCTTCTGTCACAATCGACAGCACACCTCACCACTGTCTTACATCTCTCATACATGTCCTGCACCACTTAACATACTTCTCTGCCACTCCAGACTTCCTCATGCAATACCACAGTTCTTCTCTCTCGGCACCCTGTCATATGCTTTCTCCAGATCCACAAAGGCACAATGCAGTCTGGCCTGACCTTCTCTGTACTTCTCCCATTAACATCCTCAAGGCAAACACTGCATCTGTGGTGCTCTCTTCTGGGCATGAAACCAAACTGTTGTTCACAAATGCTGACTTCTGCCTCTAGTCTAGCTTCCACTATTCTTCCCATAACTTCATCTGTATGGCTCATCAACTTTATCCCTCTGTAGTTGCCACAACTCTGCACGCCTCCCTTGTTCTTAAAAATGGGCACCAGCACACTTCTCTCCATTCCTCTGGCATCCTCTCACTCTCTAAGACCTTGTTAAATGTTCTTGTCAGAAAATCTACTGCTACCTCTCCTAGACACTTCCATACCTCCACCGGTATGTCATCTGGACCAACTGCCTTTCCATTCTTCATCCTCTTCAATGCCCTC
>CM045728.1:71389849-71392349 GCA_024760905.1 Plotosus lineatus | reverse complement strand
ATTTTCTTTCCACTTTTTTATATATCGACGCTCCCCGACTTGCGTTTTTAATTGGCTCCGGACAGCCGAACGCAAGTTGAAAGTGAACGTAAGTTGTTAGTGACGTGTGACGTATGACGCTCAGCTGCACTCTGCATCCAAAAATACCATTACTGTATCTCATAGAACACCCCTACATCAATTATTATAAACATAACATTGTAAAATAATATCAAATGTATCAAATAATGTCAACATTAATTTCAAATAAGTCACTTATTTATACCGAGTTACTTTACATGAAGCTTAAAACAGCCAATCAACACTTACAATATGTGAGGCACGCAATACCGAAAGTAGTGTACTTGCAAAAGTAGTGTGCTTGCTGTGGGTTACACAGACTTCCGGTCTTTCAAGTGCACAAGGATGCCGTTGAACTTGTTTAGAACACAGCCTGCACTGATGAAAATCCCAGCAAAGCGGAGAGTTCTTTGTTTTGTGTAAGTAAGTAAGTAAACTTTATTCAATAGATGTATACAAAGAACAAGTACAAATCCTAATGAATATTAATATAAAAATAAGTATACACTTAGGATTCTGCTAAAAGATAATAAATATCTGTAATTGTTCTGTAATTTGTGCATTCGGGTTTTCATTCATATTACAACTCTCTTTGCTTAACCGAGTATGCATGGTAGATTGTGCCGATCTGAGCAGATAGTTGATTAATTTCTGTATATGAGACTAGCACCCATGCTAGTAGGCTTATGCTTCTGACCAACCTTATTTGCTTAGGGTTACAAAAGTCCGCAAAACAGTTTAAACACGAAGATCACAGAGACGACCCTTAACACAAGGGTAACACGCTATATAACTGATACACACACACACACACACACACACACACACACACACACACAGTCTGCAGTTTGTAAACAATGAATGCAGCGTCAGTACGTCAGCGTACTACGAAAGTACGTCTAAACTAAAAATTAGAATTTTTTTTTTTTTGGGGGGGGGGGGGGTAAAATAGGGAAAAACTCAAAACGGATGAACGTAAGTTGGGGAGCGTCTGTACACATTCACCTGTCTTCATTTTATGACCAAACAAATGCTACCACAGCAATGTCTGTACTACCATTTTAGTTGCTACTTTCGTGTAAATGATTGACCCCTTTTGATAATGTTTCTTCAGTGGTGTTCCTGTGAAATAATTTTTCTATTGATCAATGGTGTATTTAAAAAAAAAAAAAAAACAAATAAAAATTTTCAATTACAGAATTGATTCTGTAGCAAATGAAATATCATGTGTTAATTTTTGATTGGTTGATAAAAATGCTTGAAATACTTCAGAAAGTTTATACAAACTGAAGCGACCAACAAGGCTTGTCAAAGAATTTCAAAGGTCCATGTTGCAGCTTTCCCTGGTTTGATACATAATTTTGTTTGCTCGCTGTTCCATAATTAAATTGTGAATGTTCACGTGCCAGTGTTTTAAAATTGCATGTAAAAGCGGTCCCAATGTTGACAACACAATTAGTTACCCATAAATGCACTCCCTGCTTCTTGCTAACAATCATGAAGCACAGTACTTGTTTGCGAAAGGAACCATTTATTTAACTTTTTGATCACACTTGATATTCTGCATATACAATATGTACCCTAACTCAGTATTTGTTTTATAACCAGGTCTGCAGTTCATGGTGAAATGTACGACTACTGGCCAGCATTATTTCAAATGCAGCTATCTCTGCTTGCTATGTAAAATGAAGTTTCTCGAAAGGGATGCCATTAATCATGTTTTAAGCTTTGGTCATATTTACAATTATCTTGTAAGTATCCTAGATAAAAATCAGAAGATTACTTTGCATGAAGTCTGGAGGGCATGACATCTGTATAGTGTATATTCAGTCAAAACTTAAATGTGTTTTTCTAAAGGATAAGGCCCATCCTGGGTCCTTGAGCAAAGGGGATTCTGAGAAGGTGTCTCTCATCATGGACTTGGCGCAGCAGGCAGAGAAAATCACTCCTAATGTTACTTTGCAGGTGGGAACCTTTTTAAATATTTGCTCTGTACACTGTGTGTATATGATGTATGTATGGATGGAGCGAAATTAGTGCCGGTACACTGGCATTTGCCGGCATTTTTGTAGAAGGTCCGGAAAAATCCAACCCAATACTGGTCCCCGTTTCAGGCAGAAGCCCTCTTCAGTATAATGAACAATCTGCCGTTGCCTAAGACAACACTTGATAACGCTAATAGTTACAGGCCGTCCGTGTTTTGTTTACATTGGTGCGACATCTGTCGGCAATGGGGAAAATTTTTATATATATATGTGTGTGTGTGTGTGTGTGTGTGTGTGTGTGTGTGTGTGTGTATATGATTATATACACACACACACACACACACACACATATATATATATATATATATATATATATATATATATATATATATACACACATATTATATATATATATATATATAATGTGTGTGTATATATATATATATATATATATA
>CM045728.1:71277349-71387349 GCA_024760905.1 Plotosus lineatus | reverse complement strand
TACTTTCGGTGGAGTGGCTCACATATACTCACTCACTATCCCTCCTCTGTACATGTCCAAACCATCTCATTCTAGCCTCTCAGACTTTGTCTCCAAAACCTCTTACATGTGCTGTCCCTCTGATGTGCTCATTCTTGATCCTATCCATCCTCGTTACCCCCAAAGAGAACCTCAACATTTTCAGCTCTGCTACCTCCAGCTCTGCCTCCTGTCTTTTCCTCAGTGCCACTGTTTTTAAACCATATAACATCGTTGACCTCAACATTATCTTTTACACTTTTCATTCTTGCCGATATCTTCCTGTAACACATCACACCAGACACTTTTCTCCAGCCATTCCAACCTGCCTGTACACGCTTCTTCACCTCTTTTCCACTCTCCATTGCTCTGGATTGTTGAGCCGAAGTACTTAAAATCCTCCACCTTCTTTATCTCTGCTCCCTGTAACCTCATCGTTCCGCTTGGGTGCTTGTCGTTCACACACATGTATTCTGTCTTACTGAGGCTAACCTTCATGCCTCTCATTTCCAGGGCATACCTCCACCTCTCTAGATTTCCCTGCACTTGTTCTCTGCTCTCACTGCAAATCACAATGTCATCTGCAAATATCATCGTCCATGGGGAATCTTGTCTAACCTCATCTGTCAGCCTGTCCATCACCATAGCAAACAAGACGGGGCTCAGAGCTGACCCTTGATGCAGTCCCACCTCCACCTTGAATTCATCGGTCACACCGACAGCACACCTCACCACTGTCTTACATCTCTCATACATGTCCTGCACCACTCTAACAAACTTCTCTGCCACTCCAGACTTCCTCATGCAATACCACAGTTCCTCTCAGCACCCTGTCATATGCTTTCTCTAGATCCACAAAGGCACAATGCAGCTCTCTCTGTACTTCTCTATTAACATCCTCAAAGCAAACACTGCAACTGTGGTGCTCTTTCTTGGCATGAAATCAAACTGTTGTTCACAAATGCTGACCTCTGCACTTAATCTAGCTTCCACTATTTCCCATAACTTCATCGTATGGCTGATCAATTTTATCTCTTAGTAGTTGCCTCAACTCTACACGTCTCCCTGTTCTTAGAAATGGGCACCAGCATACTTCACCATTCCTCCGGCATCCTCTCATGCTCTAAGACCTTGTTGAATGTTCTTGTCAGAAAATCTACTGCTACCTCTCCTAGACACTTCCATGCCTCCACAGGTATGTCATCAGGACCTCCTTTCCATTCTTCATCCTCCTCAATGCCCTCCCAACTTCACCCTGACTAATCTTTGCTACTTCCTGGTACTCAACAGTCACCTTTTCTACTAATTTTTATTTTTTTTCCCCCTCTCTCATTTACCTCATTCATCAGCTCTTCAAAGTACTCGTTCCATTTTCCCAGCACACCTCGGTCATCAGTCAATACATTTCCCACTTTGTCCTTTATCACTCTAACTTGGTGCACGTCCTTCCCATCTCTTTTTCTCCTCTGTGCTAACCGATATAAATCGTTTCTCCCTCCTTACTGTGCAACCTATCATACGCCCTCTGTTTGGCCTTTGACACCGCTACCTTCGCCTTACGCTGTGTCTCCCTGTACTCCTGTTTACTCTCTTCGGTCCTCTCTATGTCACACTTCTTAGCTAACCTCTTCTTTTGTACACACTCCTGCACTTCCTCATTCCACCTTATCTACTGTCTTTGTCTTTGTCTCCTTATCTACTTTCCTTCTTGAGATCACACTAAGAACTCTCCTACCTGTCTCCCTGATCACATTAGTTGTATTTGTCTAGTCATCTGGAAGCACTTCCTGACCACCCAAAGCCAGTTTCAACTCCTCCTTGAAGACAACACGACACTTCCTTTTTCAGCTTCCACCACTTTGTCTTCTGCTCTGCCTTTGCCTTTTTCACCTTCCTCACCGTCAGCATCATCCTATGTTGTTTGGCAACACTCTCACCCACTACTACTTTGCAGTCACTGACTTCCTTCAAATTGCATCGTTTACACAAGATGTAGTCCACCTGTGTGCTCCTACCTCCACTTTTATAAGTCACCCTATGCTCCTGTCTCTTCTGGAAGAAAGTATTCACCACAGCCATTTCCATCCTTTTGCAAAATCTATCAACATCCGTCCTTCTGTTTTCCTGTCCTGCATACCAAATCTGCCCATCATTTCCTCGTCCCCTCTGTTGTCTGCACCAATGACCACTCTTTCACCTCTGGGGGTACTCTGCATCACTTCATCTAACTTACTCCATAATCTCTCCTTCTCTTCTAGCTCACATCCTGCCTGTGGGGCATAAGCAGTAACAACACTGAACATGACGCCTTCAATTTCTAACTTGAGACTCATCACTCTGTCTGACACTTTTTTCACTTCTAGAAGATTCCCGACAAACTCCTCCATTTTATTTATTTTTTTTATTTTTATTTTTTCCCCTCATCCATACCATGATAAAATTGCTTAAACCCTGCCCCTGAGCATCTAGCCTTGCTACTTTTCCACCTAGTCTCTTGAACACAATATGTCCACCTTCCTCTTCTGCATCATGTCAGCCAGCTCTCTATCTTTTCTTGTCATAGTTCCAACATTCAAAGTCCCTACTCTCAGTCCTAGACTCATGCTTTTCCCCCGTCTCTTTCTGCCTACGGATACGCCTCCCGCCTCTCCTTCTTCGATCATCAGAAGTCCAATTTCCACCAGCACCCTGTTGGTTAACAGCACTGATGGCGGTCATTGTTAACCCGGGCCTCAACCGATTCAGTATGAAATTTGTTTTGACGGTTCGCATTTTGTATTCTGGCAAAAGTTTTACGCCGGATGCTTTTGTTGTCGCAACTTTCTGTATTTATCCGGCCTTGGGACTGGCGTGAGGATGGACACTTGCTTGTGCCCCCCTCACGCCTGCATTTATAAATGCGATATATTGGACTTCATTGAAAGCATGTTTTTTTTTGATGAACAAAAGTTTGTCGCTCACAGATGAGAAATTCACCAGATAGCTGAGGTTTTCATGTTCTGTTTGAATTCTAATCCATATAAAGTAAATTACTGTACATTATATGAAAGGTCTAATTTTAATAGCATAACCATCAAAATTTGTTAAAATACTTTTTGTTAAAGCGTACGTGTCCATCATTTCATTTGACCTGCAGATGAGCTGTTGTTAATGATGCTTTTTAATATTAGTTTTTTCCGGTTTATATCACTGTGGAAACTCCAAATATGGAGTTATAACACTAACAAAACCATTATATTGGTTGCTTTGATTGCATATTTGAAGTACATTTATTATTATAAGATAAACAAGCTCCCCAATCAGACGTGTATACTTATCCACTTCTGTGGGTTCTGGGGTTTGAAAGCTCAGTTTTCATCACCACTACGAAACCACTGTTGTGGTCCACTGCACAGTGGAATTACTACAGTGGTTTGCGGGGACATGAGAGTAATAAAACAGAACCACTATAGTAGTTTGCGATGGCGAGTGGGTTAATTCATAATTAATTCAAGTGATTTTAAATGAGTGTTTAACTGAGGTAATGTTAACGCTGAACATTTTAATGCATTTTGCTTCCTATATTTACAACATTTTATATCCAATATTGATTAATATTTGATATGAGCTCTCAGTAATGTCTTATTGGTAACATTAATGTGGTAATGATTGTTGTCAGGAATCATTGTTTTTGTCCACCTGTCTATAGAACTGCAACTCCTCCTACATGGCTTGATGGATTTTGATAAAACCTTTCAAAGTTGTAGTGTACCACCAGAAAATGTTTATGCAGGAATTTAATTTGGGTCCTGTGTTTTGAAGGGGAGATAATTAACTTGGTTATATTTAAGGTTGTCAACTTTATTCAGTTTCATATTTTAGAATATAATGATAGACTTGTAAGTGCAATGCCTTCTGTTGAATGGGTTTTAATGAAACTCCAAGGTAGTTCATGACGTTGCAGACCGGGATATTCCGTTGCGAGTTTAGTAGCAGTTCGAGTTAATGTCAACATCAAATTGTGTTAATGGAGAATTTTTTTATTATTTGTACTTTTTACATCTCAGAATTGGCCATTCTTAAACATTTCCAATGCTTGGTATTAATTTTAATATGTATCTTTATTAATATCCTTTTTAAGGAAGTGGAAGTGAGTGCTGGAAAATTTAAGGCTATTCAAAGGGATAGTTTTATGACTGGTGAGTGGTTTCTTCTTTTATATTTTTAGACAAATAAGGACAGGAATTTGTCAGTACAAATAATCTGTACAATATTCATCACTTTATGCTGAAAAATACCATGATTTATATTAATGCTACTAATATGAATCTCTGTTTGTCACCTGTCAGAGATGCATGGTTTACTGTCAGCTGTCTTGTGTTTTTGTTGATTATTGCACTTATTTGCAATTCTGAACTGCTCCTCAACCATTCAATCTGTTTAGAGCAGTCTTTTACAAAATCTTATTTAAGTCATACTATTGTGCACCTCGTATTTTTTATTAAGTTGTTAAAATAAACAATGCCAGCAACCCAAATCTTCTTGAAAGACTCGCTTCTAAATTATTCTAAAGTGGACATTACCTAAGAGAGTAACTAGCTGGGAATACCCCAGACCCCTCTAGTCACACACATTTATGTCTTTGCAAATCTTCTGTTTGATAACCTTGGGTTCAGGGGAAATTTTTCGACAACTTTTGAGGCTAAGGTTGTAATGAGCCACACTGTAAAAAGTGAACTTTTTATTTTCTTGCTATTTTATAGCTGTGAATGAGCTTGAAGTGGTTTTCAGAAAGAATGGACGTGGAGAACTCCAGCCTTCTGTCATTCCTGGACCAAGGTTAGGTAAGTGGTGCTGATAGAGGAATAGACTGACATTGTGGTTTGCATTAAGTCACTGGACTAAAGACAATAGATGTAGTCATACAGTTACATGATGGGTGTTTTTCTGAAAATGACCAATGAATGTATCAGCATGGTACAAAATAAAGTGACGAATCAATATACAATCCCCGGTATTATATTACCATCCGTAATGTTCATCTGAGTCAGGTTGGACACTGTGTAGTCTGTTAAGTGAGCACTCTAAATTCTAAACTGGGTTTTTTGCTGTGTTGCTAACTGTTGATGCAGTTTGTACACGTTTAAAATTTAAATGACTCGTGTACTTTGTACAATTAATCTTTGTTTATTCCCTTTCTCCCCAAGTCTCCAGTTTTGATGGTCAACAGGAAAATAACCTCTCAAAATGTAAAGAACAAGGACATACTTCAGACACCGAGAATCTGATTGTTGATGGGACATCCACTGATATTTCCAAAACAAAAGAGAAAATAAATTTACCTGCAGGACACATGGAGCATTTGAAATCCACATCTCTAGATTTGACACACAAACAGTCCGTTGATCCATCATTGGCCATAACACATTTTGACATGACATCTTCACAGCCTTCAGTTTCATCCTTACACGAACCACCGAAGCCCCTGAAATTGGACCACAAGTCTGTTGATCAAAGATATTCTAGCCTCACAGAGGACCTCCCATCTCTGAACCATTTAAATATTCAAGACTCAGGTCTACCTCACGAACAGAATGTAGAATTGGAAAAAAAAACCACCATAGAAGTGGAGGCCCTACAGATGCCAGAACAGTGTCCAGCTTGCTTAAGTGCCGAGACCCCAGTAGGTGTGTATACATTATAATTTATACTAAGTAAGATGTGTATTTTTTGCTTTCTTTTATTATGTATTTATAATGGACGTCATAACTCTGGAATGACCCTTTCAGAACGACACTGTAATGTTTACAAGTGTAATGGCACCATTAAATTTAAAGTGACTCAAAAACCAATCATGTACAGTGTATGGAAGTTATAAAATGAAGAATATTCTAGTTCCATCTATTAATCACTATGAAGAGCTAGCATTAGTGTTGCATGGTATGTAATAATTTGACGTTCAGTAACAGTCATTGTTCAACAGTTTTTGTATTGCTCTCTTTTAACCTTTCCTCATATATGTACTGTGGGGTTTTTCTTTTTTCTTTTCTTTAGCCACAGATTCTCAGACACACTTCTCAACTTGTATAGGTCTCAGGTGCTACCTGTTGAGGCCTGACAGACGACCAGTAATAGGTTAGTACTGGAGAACTTGGGTGCTATGTATGCTGTCGTGGTGCTTCGCCAGTTATTTAATTTTGAAATAATGAAGGATCACTCCTTTTAGCCGTTTTGGAGTGAGAGTTAGAGAGCATTACAAACCAAAGAAGTGGTGACGTGATGCGAGTTCATCCTCTGTTTATTGTGTGTAGATGAGAATAGTGAATTCAAGTGTGAGCCACCGAGCAGCTCGGCCAAGCCCCTCAGCCAAAGCGGAGAGAAAACAGTTAGTGAGAGTCACAACTGCCAAAATCAAAGTCCCCCCCCAAAACACAGACCATAACAAAAAGGACATAAAAGAACAAGAAATGTAATAAATTGGATAAACAAAACAAAATGAAAAACAAGCTACACCACCACAGTCCATAAAATCACACACACAAACATTCTAAACATTAACTTAGGTACTGTGCTGGAATAATAATTGAAAAAAAACTTTAATAGTGAAGTGTTTTACAACAATTCATATGATTATTCCTCTTCAGGCACTTCAGAGGAAACTGTCATTTCTTTCGGAGAAAGTCTTATTTCTTCAGAAGATACATCCAACGTCATTAATTTTTTCTGGCGCTTACCCAACGTTTGAGTGGCATCATAGAGATTAACTGGTAATTAAAACACACTAAAAAAGGCTCATTGACAATTTGTGCACGAATTAGGAAAAAGGGGCGTTATATCATCTCAACCAATCAGTAGGAAGGAGGACAGCCATTGGTTGAATTTGAATGACATGACAGTTGCTCGGCAATCCGCGAATATGTAAACCGTGAGTGCAAAACCGCGAATAGTCAAGGGCCTACTGTATCACTAACTCCAGCTTTAATAGTTGTAATAAAACAAATGAACCAAATTCAGCCATAAAGCAGTTGTGAAACCCATGAATTTTCTAAAATGTTTTATACTGTTTTAACCATAAGTTATGGGCAGTGGCGGCCTGGTGGTAAAGTGCACTGGATCGCTAATCCAAAGGTTGAGGGTTTGAGTCCCACTCCCCACAAAGTTGTCACTGTCTCCCCAGTGCAGCTAACGGGGTTATCAAAGGCCAGCCATGTCTCTCATTGTCTATGGTGAGAGGCATGTAAAAGAACCATTGCTGACCTTTGTAAAGAGTAGCTGCATAGCTGTCAGCGTGTTTATGCCGCTTGCTAAAGTGTTGTGTCAGGAAGGGCATCAGACGTAAAAACCTATGCCAAATCAAACATTTTCCCCTCCTCAGTGGAAAGTATGTGGAGTTAAAGGAAGTGTACACAAAATATTTTTTTAAAAAAAAGTCCCGCACTCAGCAAGGCAGAGTTTAACTTGAATAACCAATCAAGAACCATGCTGTAGTTACCACGATAAAACCTTTGTACACTGAGGCACTTGGGAACAAAAAGGGCATGTTATTAAGCTTTTTAGATGTCTGTCTCTTCTGATGGCAAAACCTGGAAAACCCTTGTGCGGTGGTACCTGCACACCTGTTTAAGCCTCCTCAAAGAAATGCGGTAGGTAGTCTTTTAGGCTTTTTACGCCCAAGCCTAGTGGCTCATCAGGCCGTTGCTTATTCTTGGTTTCTGTAGCCTGAAGCTACCAGTAGTTCAACTCCTCCAGGATGGGACTCTAGTCCATCGCATGTTACTTTCGCAGTATTTTATTTTATTTTTAACTGGTACCCATTTCTACTGCTGGGTGAACAGAGGCACACTTGTGGTTAAGACCTTGCCCAGGGGTCTTAGCCCAGTGGGGGTCTATTTGAACACACAACCACCAGATCATGAGCCCAGCCCCCTAACCACTATGCTACAGGCCCCACTACAAAATAAATGGGGTACCAGAACAAAATATGTGACACTGTAAATATCTGTGCATTCTTTCAACTGGAATTCTCCCTCAGCCTGTGAATACATGCATGGAAAGGGATGATGTGTTGCATTTCTAAAATTCTGAGTGCTCACTGAATACATAAAGTGGAGGCTGTTGTTCCTTTTATATTTCAAAAGTAGAGAAGAGGCAAGTATCCTGGTCAGCCATAAATTTTTAAGCCACTGAGAGATCATGTAAATAGCATTGATTGTTAATGAAGTAATGCCGTCTCTTATTGGGTGTCATACATTAGGTGGTAAATGTAGTCAAATGTTTGAAGTAGGAAGAGGGCCATATTGCATTAGAGTGAGAAACAATTGGCCATCTGTGGGATATGTTGGGTAAACTGGTCCAAGCCATTGAGGCCCCACCATGCAATGTACAGGAATTTAAGGATGTGCTGTGAACATCTTGTTACAAAAATACAACCTCAGAAAGCTTTTTAACAAAATGACTGTCCCGCTGACAAAACTTGGGAATCCTTGCATGCGGACAGGAGAGATGATGATCAAATGACTTCAGTTAAAGGCCCTAGTTTAAAGTTTGAAAAGAAAAAGTGTTTGAAAGATTCTCAGACCATGCACAGACCATGCAAACCTTGATTCTATGGTCTGATTAAACAGGATCAAAAATTTTGCTTGAAGGCCTTAACTGCAACAAACATGTACACTGATCAAAGAAAATATGCTGAGCATCAAGAGATTGCATTTGTGAAATAATACTACAGTGATGAGAAATGCACTTGCTCCTGAACCCCTTTACAGAATAACCCATAAGTGATCTGGAGCATGTCCAATAATGTTCGATCCCCCATCGTTTAACTAGTTTGATCACCGGTACTGTGCTTAAGTGCAGTTCAGCTGGCCCACATTGGGAACAAATCAGTTAGACTTTAGCACAGTACAAATCGGTGTGATCTCTCACCATTGCCATGCCTTGAACCCAAATATTATTTAAAACGAGAAAACTCCAGGTGAAACGGCAAAAGATACGGATAATTTCTGGAAATATAATCAGAGGGTTTGAGACCTAGAACAGAATATAATGAAATATTTCTAGAGTATGTTATGAACACTGTAAATACAGTGTTGAAACAGGAACCTGAATGCCCAAGATGACAATTGTTTATGAAAGGTATATTACCAAATTAAAAAGACCAAGTAAAGATGGAATGAATTGTAAAAGCATTTTCATTGCTGACTTGAGCATGAGGCCCTCCCATTAAAATTATATGAAAGAGAGGGCTATACAGTGGTGTGAAACTGTTTGCCCTTTCCTGATTTTAGTGCATGTTTGTCGCACCCACGTGTTTCAGATCATCAAATAAATTTAAATATAAGACAAAGGCAACACGAGAATACAAAATGCAGTTTTTAAATGGTTTTTATCATTATAGGAGTAAAAATCCGAACCTAGTGTGTGAAAATTGTTTGCCCCCTGTTAAAATAAAACTGTAGTTTATTACACCTGAGTTCAATTTTGCGAGCCACACCCAAACTTGATTACTGCTAAACCCATTTTCGAACAAGAAATCTCTTAAATAGGACCTGTCTGACAAAGTAAAGTAGGCCGGACGATTTTCAAATGCTAGGCGTCATGTCGAGCTACAAAGAAATCCAGGAACAAATGAGAAAGGAAGTAATTGAGATGCATTAATCTGGAAAAGGTTATAAAGCCATTTTTAAAGCTTTGTGACTCCAGTGAACCACAGTGAGAGCCATTATTTTCAAATGGTGAAAACATGGAACAGTGGTGAATCTTCCCAGGAGTGGCCGTTCAACAAAAATTACACCAAGAACATAGCAACGACTTATCCGAGAGGTCACAAAAGACAACACAACATCCGAGGATCTGCAGGCCTCAGTTGCTTGAGTTATGGTCAGTTTTCTTGGCTCCAGAATACAAAAGAGAATGGACAGAAATGGCCTACACGGCAGAGTTCCTAGACGAAAACCACTGCTGAGCAAGTCTCTTCTCAATTTTGCCAGAAAACATCTTGATGATCCCAGGACTTTTGGGGAAAATGCTGGTGAAATGTGGTTGTAGAAGTGTGAAGGTCTAGGGCTGTTTTGCTGCTTCAGGACCAGGAACACTTGTCGTTATAAATGGAACCATGAATTCTGCTGTCTGCTAAAAAGTTTTGAAGGAGAATGTCTGGCCATCTATTTGTGACCTCAAGCTGAAACAAACTTGGGTTCCTTAGCAGGACAATAATTCAAAACACACCAGCAAGTCCATCTCTGAATGGCTGAAGGAAAAAACAAAATGAAGACTTGGGAGTGGCCTCGTCGAATTCCTGACCTATTGAGGTGCAGTGGAATTATCTTAAAAGGGCAGTTCATGCTCTAAAACCCTCCAATGCAACAATTCTGCAAAGATGAGTGGACCAGAATTCCTCCACAGCGCTGTGAAAGATTCATTACACGTTATTGCAAAACCTTGCTTGCAGCTATTGCTGATAAGAGTGACCCAACCAGTTATTAGGTTTAGGGGCATTTAAAAGCTGCATTTTATGTTTACTAGTTGTCTTTTGGCGTATTTTTAGGTGTGGCAAATGTGAAAAAACTTCATAAAAGGGTAAACACCTTTTAATGCCACTATATGTTGGCAATGGTTTCTATGCTATCATATGATGTGAAAATTATTTTAATTTTTCCTCAAAAATTAAATCTTTCCTAGTGATTAACGCATGAATCCCCAGAATAAAGAATGCAAATGCAGGCCAGTGGGGGTAAAAGGGGATCAATCATTCTTGGGCTTGATAAGACACCGGTGTCTTTTTTTTTTTTTTTATTATGTACACAATGAATAATAGTTGAACTAACCTACCTGGGCCAGCCTAATGCTCTCATGGTGGCCCAATTTCTTCAAAGGCAGATATGGACTGATGGTGATTCTGGTCCTTGTCAGCCACCGACCAGGCTGGGTTACTTCAATATGTGACTTCCGGTGGTCCACCCCCCCCCCGCATTGCCAGCAGCCATTGCCACCAGACCAGATGATCACTCTTCTGGTGGATTTTCAGTTCTCTGCCTTTCTTAGAACTTCTTGCATACAACACACTGTTCACAAAACTGTCACAGTGCAGCAATGCTCCTTATCTAACCTGACAAAGATTGAGAAGAGTACTACAAGATCCCCAAATAGAAGGGTGCATGCATGATGCATTAGAACTATGAAGTCTTGTGAAGATTGATGAGCCTGTGAGTTGACTTGTATACACTCACTGTCCATTTGAATATGATCTTTCCTCTTCTATTGTTGTAACTCGTCCACCTCAAGTTTTGATGTCTGTTCTGCGATACTGATCACCTATAGTTGTAAAGACTGTTATAGTTCAAGTTATTTCCTATTATCTCAAACGGTTCTGACTAATCTCCTCTGACCTCGTTTGTCCACAAGTTTTTTTCAGCTTGCATACCCTCTATACACAGAATGGTTTCTGCTTCCTTTTATCTTCCAGTTTTGTATAAATGATAGACTTCTGTCTGAAATTCTTAGGATATCTGCAGTTTCTGAGTTGGCATCAACAGCTCTGAGAAGATAGTTGAAGAGAATGTGCAGTTGTTAAATTAGTGATTTTAAAAAATTTCTGCAACAAATGTCATACTAAGATACATAGTAAAAACAAATAATGTACTCTCACTGTTCAATTTAAGATCATTACTTGTCAAACATGAAAATGATTTATTGGCCAAATTATGACCAAAGGTGATATGCACTAAATTTCTTGCTTTTATGTGAGCAAATGAGCACATCAGTTGAAAATTGTTGATTTCAACATATTTAAACAAGCCATCATTTCACCTTCATTGAAACTGTGCTGACAGATTAAGGTGATGCCTCCAACAAGTGAAACAAAATTACAATAAATTGATAGGCTCTCTTTATTTTTTATAAAATAAATAAACACAAAATGGATAAGTCACATGTAAAAAACATATGTATGCCCTTAATTATGACATTTTCATGTCCATAAAATTAGGTTCTTTGCTTCTAGGCTTTTGATGTGTTACTGATACAGGATAGGGGGCAGATGCTATATTGATGCGGTGCTAGACCTCATCAGAAAGATCACAGGAATTGGTTAGGATGCCAATACAGGTGTAGTGGTGAACATTTAATGGTCATTTTTTTATGTTGGGGGGGGAAGAGGTTTTATGGGCTGAGTAATGACTTTTCTGGCATAGCTCGTTGGTGTGCTGAGGGCATGGTTTCAAAGTTGCACTGTAGGCCAGTGGCAATATGACTCGGGGAAGCTTTATCATCAGCGTATTGAAGGTTGACGATACCAGATGAGGTCTTGGTTTTGACTTGTAGTCTGTTGAGGTCAAATAGGTTGCCGCACTGTCTGTAGTTGAGGGTAATACCATCAACCATTCAATATTCATTTTCTGAACCACTTAATCCTAATTAGTGTCAAGGGGAGGGTGACACCCATCTGAATCGACTCTGAGCAAAGGTGAGATACACCCTGGACAGCTCACCAGGCCATCACAGGGCAAACACTCACACCTATGGGCAATTTGGAAAAGCTATATGTTTTTGAATTGTGGGAGGAAGCCTGAGTATACGGAGAAAGGTAATACTGTCATCAGAGGAAATATCATCATGTGAGATGAGGGTTACATTAACCAAAAAAAAAGTTAAAGAGGACAGGAAAAAGGACACATTCTTATGTTACACTGACTTTAACATTAAAAAGGGGTGATTCATTTTTTTCATAAGGTTCTTTTTAAAAATATTCCTTCCAGGAGACATCAATTAAGCTCCTTTTTGTAAGTATAACCC
Source organism: Plotosus lineatus (assembly GCA_024760905.1). Lineage (NCBI taxonomy): Eukaryota > Metazoa > Chordata > Actinopteri > Siluriformes > Plotosidae > Plotosus > Plotosus lineatus. Next base: position 71,374,560 of record CM045728.1, on the reverse strand, counting down.
CAAACCTTTTTCTGAACCCCCCAACAAGGGTGCTGCCCCCACACCCCTGTTGGGGGCCTCTGCGGCCCCCTTGACCCCTGCCAATTTTTCGTCCTTTTCCATAAAGGCCTGTTCTCATCCCTGTTAAAAAATAATGAAATTAAGGAGGAATAGATGGAAATGTTACGGAAAGTGTCACAAAAACAAGGCCAATTATGTGAAGGAAAAAAAACCCCTAAACAAAATAACCCAAAATCTCCCATCAAAACTGGATACATTGTTGCATCTGTGTGTGCAAGCGCTTCTGAACTTCTGGTTCCTCTCAAGCACAGCACAGCGGCTCTGATTAGATTTACAGAGAGTTTCACTCTCATCCAGTTCATTATAATACTGGAGTTAGTTTGTTTCTTTGAAAGTTTTGGCAGGAGTTCAGAAAAGTATTATTCTGCTTCTCTTCCTGGACCATGTCAGCCACACCCCCATAGTACAGTAGGCCCTCGATATTCGCGGGGGTTCGGTTCCGGCCCCTTCTGCGAATGAAGATCATCCGCGAGTTATGTACTCAGAAGTAAAACCCCATGTATCATATTACATGCGTGAATGAGCAACCAGAAGGTATGTAATAAATTTTTTTTTTTTAAAAAAAAGCACAATTAAAGCATGTCATTAAAGCATGATTTGTCAAATCTCAAAAATGGTGGCTCTTGTGATATTATTGGTGTTTGTGTTACATGGCAACTGTAACCATGATGCCCTGGCGAGCTGTCCAGGGTGCACTCTGCCCTTGCCCGAAGTCGGCTGGGATGGGCGCCAGCCTCCCCGCGACCCTAATTAGGATTAAGTGGTTATAGAAAATGAACTGAACTTTTGACATCTTAAGTCAACGAAGTCTTGCATTTGGCTACAGGTTAGCTGATGCACAGTAGCATGTTCTAAGTGCAAGATACTGTGATGCTTTGGAGATTTGGGTGTCAGGTCTTACATCAGGGGTGTCAAAATCATTTCGCAAAGGGCCATGTGGCTGCAAGCCTCCCACTTAACCCGGAGTGCCAAATTGAATGTACAATTCACACTGATGTCGGGTGGCTGCAAATGCTTCATTGTGCCCCCAGGAATCGCAGCAGGAATCAAGTTTGTCCTCTTGATGGCTGCTTTCACAGAATCTGTTACATGAGCCCTCATGCTATCAAAAGTGAGCAATGCTTTTTTCCTGTGAAAAAATCCTCCCGGTCGCTTGCCATAGCACTCTGTCAGCCATTCCTTCATTCGGCTTTCTATCATCTACCCTTTTGTGTTGATTTTCACGACAATGTCTTTCGGGAGTTTTTCATTTGGTATAGTCATCCGCTTAAAAATCACCATAGGTGGAAGCTTTTGTTCGGATGCTGTGCGGCTCAGAACACAAATGAAATGCATCTCTCATGGCCAGTTTTTTCAGCGTCTTACTTGGTGCATTATTTCTCCCACCTGTCTGTCTCACTCATGCGCTTCCAGCTAGAGCACCCCTGGAGGCCGTTAGCCCATTAAAAAAAAAAATCTGTAGTTTAGCTACATCGTTGTTTAAGCCGCATGCGAAAAAGTTGTGGCTTGTAGTTCAGAAATTTCTTATCTATTTATTTCCATAAAGAATGTAGGTCTACAATTCAAATAGTGTTTTTTTTTTTCTGTTTTTGTTTTTTAAAAGCATAGGTAAGTGGTTTATATGTTAATGAAATGAGCTATGATGCAGTTAACTGTCGAACCAACTTTGAATATTTTCTGTAAAATATATTAAATAAATATATAGACATTTTCCTGTATATTGAGTAATCTTTAAACTTACATTAATATTAATTTCAGATTAATTAAGATCGGTAATTTATATTTACTGTATGTATATTTCAGTTTGTTTGTTTTTTTTCCCCCTCACAGGTTTAAAATCTGTAATTGAATGTCGCACTGTTGGTCAAGAACCATTCTACGTATGTCTCACATGTGCAGAAAGATGTGCAACAAGCACCATAATAGAACACATTTTAAGCGACAAACACAGGCTGCAGTATCTGGCAAGTGTTATGTTTATTGATGTATGGGTATATATAATTCATGCATGTATTTTAATACTCTTTTTGTTTTTGGTTTACATTAGGAATCTATAGGTTATTGTTCTGAATCGGGCAAAAGGGTGAGGACCAAATGGTTGCAAGACCAAGCAGAAAAGGTAGAGAAGCTGCAAGGATGTGGGGAGACAGAGGTATTGTTACATTCTTAGTAGTTCACTTTGTTTATCGTTCAAGCATGTTCACACTTGGTTTACATTTTTGAATCAACTTGCAAGCAGGCTTGAACTTGATAGAAGCAGTAAAAATAGGTAACAAACTTTGACAAGGGTTATGTTTTTATATTTAAATGACTGGGTTGGAGTATCTTTAAAACAGCATGCCTTATGGTTGTATTGTAACTAAATTCCTCAAGATTCCTTTAATTTAATTATTTTAGCATCATAGATTGGATATATGCTCACAAATGAAATCAATGTGAACAGAAAAAAACCTTGAAATATTGTGGTTCATACTGTCTGCAATGAAATGCAATTCAAAAAATTAGAAATCGCTTTTATTTGAATTTTTCTTTCTGTCCCAAGTTCTTTTTTAAATTCGAGATTGTATATGTACTAAATAAACATACACATTATCAAAATGAGTTTATGTATTCTCATAGAGGAGTCATGCCAATATTAAATTCGAAAACATGCATCTTTAAAAAAAATAAATAAATTGGTGCATAATATTTTAATTATATATTGGGTTTTCTGAAAATAGCAAAGCTTTTAAAAAGTATACAAGCATGGTCAGTAATACCCAAAGAGCACTTGGGCCTTTGTTGTGGGTTTTTTTTTCCTCTAAATATTTGTAAAAACAAGCTTCTAGAATTTTGATTGTACATTTCACCACAATCTGGTGAGGGTTCCATTTGTCTCCTTGTTACGCAGCACAGTGGTTAGCACTGCAGGATCACAGAAAGATGATTCTAGGTTCAAATCTCATGGCCTTTTGTGGAGTTTGCATGTTCTCCTTGTATTATGCTGATGTAAGATTTATGTAAATGCTCTGGTTTCTTTCTCTGGAAAAAAAATGAACAAAATAATGCAGACTAGGCAAACAAGCAATTTTTTATTGGTCATAAGTGTGTGTGTTACCTCTGTGAGTGTTTTTTGACATCATGAAACTGGAAACAGTAAGTAGTGTGATAAGATGTTCCAATCACATTACTCGGTATATGACACTATGTAATAAATCAAATGGCCACAAGTCCAGAAAACTATTTTTGAATTATTAAGCTAGATTTTAGGTTTCCATTATTGTTTATAAAGTTAATTTTTGGAGCTGTGTTACATTTAAGAAGAAATTGTGATTAGTAATCTCTGTCTCTTTAGATTCTAAACTTGGATTTCAAAGATTATGATGAAATCTCCAATGCACAAAATATAACTGGTGAGCTAACATATACTTTAATCACTTTTTAAATCACATATTTTGTTTATGTAGCATGCATATTTTCAAGGTTATTGATTTTATGGCTTTTTTATACTTATGATCTTTAAAGCTTTGGGAAAACTAAGGGACTCTCTTCTTAAGCTGACATCGGAGATCAGTGCTCAAAGCCCAAAGGCAGCTTGCTCTGACGGTGCCAAAAGAGGCGAAAGTGAATTTGAAAGTGCGTATGAAAATGTGGGGGGGGGGAAATAAATATATTTTCATTTTGAGTTTTGACAGGAATTGTGACTATTAATGTTCTATTTCTAGCATTCAAACGTGCAGGAGAACCTGAGGAAAAAGACTTTCCATATTCTCACCTGAAACAAAATGTGAAATCCACAGAGCCTGAAACTACTAAACAAAGTTTGTAAAGTCTTATAAACTAGACATTTGATTTCCCAGTTTATTAGAGTCTTCTTTCTGGTAATGATGTTTCATATGTAGCCTATAATGATTGGCATGACTATTCAGTTTATGCTGAATGTAGGCATTTATCCATTATTATATCTACTGTAATATATCCATTTATTATTACATATACAGTCGGCCCTCTACTTATGAAAGCCTCTGAATATGAAAAATCCAGCTTACGAAAAACATTTTCCTAAGTTTTCATCCTCTGCACACGAAACAACCTCTTCTTACGAATAGCGCCAAACACGCCATTCAAAAATTCAAACAACGCGCGAGTTCCTCTCTCATTGGCTGTCTCCCAACATCCCGCCCGCTGGCTTCCCATTGGCTATCTCTCAACACCCCCCCCGCCTCCGATTGGCTAGGAAGGCATGACGCTGTCATTCCAACTTTGTTCAAGTTTGTGTGTGAAGCGTGTTTGTGTGTCAATCCAACTGTATTTTATTGCTCAGGCTTTTAACCTTCCATAAACATTTGTAAGATTATAATTCTGCTAAGAAGACATTGTCAACACGTACACGCACGCGTGTGATTCCCAGTGAAAGTGACTCCCGGTGTCATTGTAAGATTATAACTGCTAAGAAGACACGGTCAACGCGCGCGCGTGCACACATACGCGCGCACACACACACACACACACACGCACGTGTGATTCCCGGTGCCATGGTCATTGTAAGATTATAACTCTGATAAGAAGACATGGTCAACACACACACACGCACGTGTGATTCCCGGTGCCATGGTCCTTGTAAGATTATAACTCCGCTAAGAACACATGGTCAACACGAAGTAAGTACCTTAAAAGGTATGCTTTTATCATTTTTAAAGGGTAGTCTTGGGAGCCTTGGAACGAATCACGCGTTTTACATGTAAAATGTGCCTCTACCACCGAAAACTCCAGGTTCCGAAAAAGGTGATGGAACGGATTAATTTCGTAAGAAGAGAGCCAACTGTATTTTTAATAGACACAATTCGCATCTTGGCTCACACACGGCATGATGGGATCTCGACTACCAAACGTGGCGGAAGTAAACCTTGATGTGGATGAGAACCGCACTATCGATGCATTTAATTTATGGAAAGTTCCCGACCTTCGAACGTATTGTGTACCTAGGAGTCTTCCCGGTTGTTTCCGCAAGTGTAAAGATGAACTTGTTGCGCTTGCATTTGCGGCGATGTTACAAAAACTGCCGATAGTTTTGTCAAAGGCTGAGGAATCTAAACAAGTCCACGTGACTATGCCAGCTTGTTGACATTTGAAGTGAATGAGGGAGTCGTGACAATTTCCGATCCCTTGGAACTTGAAGATGGCTGGGAGACAGAAAATGACGCCTTATCAAAGTGACCGTGGATTTTTTTGATAATGAAGGTCCAGGCACCCCTACTAGCGCGACTTCATAATTACTACAAATCTTCTTCTTCTTCTTTTACTTTCGGCTGCTCCCTTCAGGGGTCGCCACAGCAAATCATCCGCCTCCACCACACCCTGTCCTCCGCATCTTCTTTTCTGACTCCAACGACCTTCATGTCTTCCTTCACCACATCCATAAATCTCTTCTTCGGTCTTTCTCGAGGCCTTCTGCCTGGTAGTTCCAACCTCAGCATCCTACTGCCAATATACTCACTATCCCTCCTCTGTACATGTCCAAACCATCTCAATCTAGCCTCTCTGACTTTGTCTCCAAAACATCTTACGTGGGCTGTCCCTCTGATATACTCATTTCTGATCCTATCCATCCTCGTTACTCCCAAAGAGAACCTCAACATTTTCATCTCCGCTACCTCCAGCTCTGCCTCCTGCCTTTTCCTCAGCGCCACTGTTTCTAAGCCATACAACATCGCTGGCCTCACCACCATCTTGTACACTTTTCCCTTCATTCTTGCTGACACTCTCCTATCGCACATCACACCGGATACTTTTCTCCAACCATTCCAGCCTGCCTGCACACGCTTCTTCACCTCTTTTCCACACTCTCCATTGCTCTGGATTGTTGAGCCTAAGTACTTAAAATCCTCCACCTTCCTTATCTCTGTTCCCTGTAACATCACCGTTCCTCCTGGGTCCTTCTCATTCACACACATGTATTCTGATTTTCTGAGGCTAACCTTCATTCCTCTCCTTTCCAAGGCATACCCCACCTCTCTAGATTTTCCTGCACTTGTTCTCTGCTCTCACTACAGATCACGATGTCATCTGCAAACATCATAGTCCATGGAGATTCTCGTCTCAACTCGTCTGTCAGCCTGTCCATCACCATAGCAAACAAGAAGGGGCTCAGAGCTGACCCTTGATGCAGTCCCACCTCCACCTTGAATTCGTCGGTCACACCAACGGCACACCTCACCACTGTCTTACATCTCTCATACATTCATAATTACTACAAATAAGGTAAATATAAGTTTTACAGCGGTCACCGAGTGATCTGACAGCTCTTGTTATTTACCTCTTTAATATAAAAAGCTAACAGCCCTTGTGAATTTACCTGTTTAATATAAAGAAAAATTTACATATATAATTTGGCATCGCCGATTGTTATGGTACATTAACAGGTAAATAAAAGGTAATATAGTAGTCATAGGGTCTATGAATTCGAATAAAGAACATTTTAATTATAAACTTACTGCTTTAATCCAACGTTTGCGTCCCTCCGGATCCTTCAGCTCGGTGGGGAGGGTAAATAGCGTGAATGGCGGCAGACATGTACACACGTTAGTCCAAAATTTGCAGGCATGTATACTGCAAACTAGCTTTTTCCAACGCTCGAGATGATACATGCCGTTCCCACAGTTCACTATGGCACAATGCGCACCTGGCATGTCATAATTTAAGGCTGAAGGAAGACATTTTAGGCGGCAGTTGTTCTGATGTGTTTCCATACAACAGCAAGTGGCTGCAAGAAAGTTTGGTATCAGTGACCCTTGGATCAGCTGTTGGGTCACGTTCCCCACACATGCACAGTCGTAATGCGAATTGTGTCTATTGAAAATGTAATGGTTTGGTTTTTTTAGTCTCTATTTATTTACACTATTCTGAAAAGTGTGCATCTATGAATATATCTGATACAATCAAGCTGATTGGAAATTCTTTTGTGAATTCTTCGAACTGATAGCTTTGAACAATGAGCTCTATAATGCTTTCTTGGGTACTATACAGACTATGGCTTTTGCACTAAGATGCATCTTATTTAATGTTCTATTTAATTAGATAACGTGCCATTTCATATCCAGCAAAATAAAAACACTGGCACAGGTTTCTTTAAGAAAACAATAAAGGGCAAAATAAATATGTATTTTTATTTTACTCTTTTCCTGTTTTTATTCTTCATTTGTTGTTAGAAAATTAAATACCTGAATTAAAGCTAATTTTACATAATAAAAATCTGCCAAAGAAATAATAAACAAGATGGCCTAAATAGATTGTTTAAGATGTAGATTCATATAGATGCATGAAACCACAGAATACACGAGGCAGTCACCTTTATAGATCTTTTACTGTTCAAAAAAGTAGAATCTAGGTTAAATATTTTGCTTCAATATAACTAGCATGAATTGAAATCTACTGACAAAATTTACTTACTTGCATTCTTGTACATGCTATTTTGAGTGGATAAGTATTTTCATCCTGTAAAACGGTAACAATTTTGACTTTGCAATGCTGCACACTCGTAATCCTCGATTGTCTTGATCTTGGTCACACAGTAGGGCCTTGACATTCGCAGGGATTCGGTTCCGGGCCCTCCCGCAAATCGAGATAATCCGTGAGTTCTTTACCCGGAAGTAAAACGCCATGTATCACGTGACCTGCGCGAATGAGCAACCGGAAGTAAAATACTGTGTATCTATTACATGCGCTAAAATATGCTTTTTAAACACATTCTATAGATGGTCTTGCTCATTAATACAGTATTAATGTAGTAAAATGTAGTCATAATTAAGAAAAACTTTTCAATTTTTATTGATGATAAAATATAAACATTATACAGCATATACTGTTGTAAAGCACTCATATTTAAGTTTTTTTCAATTATTATTCCAGTACAGTACCCAAGTTAATCTTTAGGATGTTTGTGTGTTAGATTTTGTATTCTGTGGTATGTTTATAACAAACGATATCAAAAGGATAAACTTTATAACTTTATTTATGTCCTTTTACATTGGTCTAGGATTGATATCTCCAAGATGGTGCATAGAGGGCGACATCGTGGAGTTCTCGGAGTCAAATTGTTTCTTTGTTCCTTTTAATTTGTTTTATTTGTTGTTTTGTTTGTTCATGGTTTTCACTATGCTCGTCTATGACCGGTCGACCCTACCACAGCTATGAGCAGCTTCAGCTTCGGGCAACTAAGCACGCAACAACTCCTATCGTGAGCCAATATGCTATGGTAGCGCAATGTTCGCCGTACTCCAGCTAACAATTAGCCCAGGCGGGAAGGGGCCGAATGACGACTTTGACGCTTGGGATCGCACGGGATGAAGGCCTTGTAGCTGGCTGGTGCAATCGCCTCGTCGGGGGTACTCGAGCCATGTTTCACAGAAACACAGCATGGAGCAGTCCTGTAGATCTCTCTGCGCTGCAGTCTGAGCATGAAGCTCGTCCACCTTCGTTTGGCCCCTCCCCGCCTGGACTTAGTGTTAGCCGGGATGCGGCTAGCTGGCATTGAGCTACCATAGCATATTAGCTCTGGAGTTGAGCGTGCATAATTATATATGCCCGAAGACACTCCGATCTCATAGCTGTAGTAGGGTCGACCAGTTATAGACGAGCATAGTGTAAAACATGAACAAACAAAACAACAAATAAAAAGAAACATGACTCTGAAAACTCCGTCTGGGCTTATTGTTAGCCGGGGTGCACCTAGCATTGAGCTGCCATAGCACATTAGCTCAGGAGTTGAGCGTGCTTAGTTATACACGCCTGAAGACACGTTGATCTCATAGCTGTTGACCGGTCATAGACGAGCATAGTGCAAACCATGAACAAACAAAACAACAAATTAAACGGAACAAAGAAACAATTTGACTCCGCGACGTCGCCCTCTAAGCAGAGCCATCTTGGAGACATCACTCAAAGTTCAATGTAAAAGGACATGAAGCATAATAAAGTTTATCCTTTTGGTATCGTTTGTTAAACATGCTACAGAACACAAAATCTCACTCACAAACATTAACTTAGATACTGTACTTCCTTTAGGCTTTTCCCCTTTATCAGGGGTCGCCACAGCGAATGATTCGCACGTTTGATTTGGCATAGATTTTTACATCGGTTGCTCTTCCTGACACAACCCTTTAGCAAGGGACAGAAACACTGACGGCTTTGCAGCCTAATGATACTGTACTGGAATAATAATTTAAAAAGACTTTAATAAAACAGTTCAGAGGAAACTGTCGTTTTTTCAGGAGAAAGTCTTATTTCTTCAGAAGAGCCATCCAACGTTTTCTATCGTTTATCCAGAGAGGACGCACAGTGTTTGAGTAATAGAGCTTAACTGGTAATTAAAATGCACAAAAAAGAGGCTCATTGACAACTTCTGCGTGAATGAGGAAAAGGGGGCGTTACATCATCTCAACTAATCAGCAGGATGGAGGACAGCCATTGGCTGAATTTGAGTGACCGGTCAGTTGCTCGGCAGTCTACGAATACTCAAACCGTGAGTGCAACACCGCGAATAGTCAAGGGCCTACTGTATATGGAAAAACACTGGTGTCAGACATTAACATCACACAAAATTGTATTTTATCCATGTCAATACTCAGCTGAACACTGCTGTGCCTACTTATTAATACACATGCCAATTACATTACATATGATTTTGCCAAAGTTTCTTTAAAGGCAGAACGATATGATTCACTGGTGTTTGACTGGATGTGCTTAATACACTGGAAACTCACTGTATGCCATTTTAAAATACCTAATTAACTTTTTGTTATAATTGTAATTAAAGTATATTATTGTGCCAGATCCTGATGATCCTGCTCGGAATTCACCATATTTATGGTCCTACCTCACAAGCACCACTCGGACAGAGCCAGTAATTGGTCAGTGCTGCTTTGTTCTTTTTTTTTTTATGATTAGGATTGGAATTGGGGATATCCTCTTCTGATTTTTGTAATTGTGCTCCTTTTTTTTTTCTTCCATTTTTAGGTTTGAGTATGGTCACCGAATATCGTAATTCCAGTGGTCAACACTCCTTTCTTTGCTCCTGCTGTGAAGTAATACTTGCAACTAACAATTATGAAAGCCACCTCATTAACTCCCACCACCGCTTTAACTACATTGTATGTAATTACAAAAGTGTAAATCTGCCTGTCTTCAAGTTTTTTATAAAGTTGATGATACCTTAATGTGACACTTTAACAGAAAATTAAGTACCCAGAGATTGTTAAACAGTGGAAAGGTGAGATCTGCTTGCTCACCAGAGGTGTTGAGCTCAAACAGAAGGCACGGGTGATAGAAGACTGTGAGGGCTGGGGCTGTCTCAAGGTTGATGTTTTTGAAAAGTCTTAATACTTACTGAGAATAATAAAGTACTGCTTTCATATTTATGAAATAATCTTATTTTTAGGTGGTTGAAAAAGAAATCAAGCTGCCTCAAAAACGGACACTGGAGTCATCAGAAGGTAAAAATGGAATAAATTGTTGCCCACTGATGAATAAATGTTATTACTTTTATTGTGAGCAGTATGGAAGGTACTATAACGGGCCAGTTTTCATACTGCAGTGAATTGTATGTGTTTTTGTCTGTCCATGATTCTGCTTGGTGCTAGAAAGTTATTACCTTTCATGTAAGATATATATTGCTGTTATTATTACTGGACAATTGAGAGCCGACAGAAATTGTACTAAAGAAAAGTAATACAGGGATTCCTCTCAACTTCGTGCTTCAATCCATGCGGATTTAGTGCATCGTGGTTTTTTGTTAAATATTTATCAAATTAAAAAAAAAATAAGGAAATTAAGGAAGAATAGGGGGAAAAGTTAAGGAAAATGCCACAAAAACAAGGCCAATTATGCAAAAAGAAAAAAAACCCTCTAAACCAACAAAAAACAACCTAAAATCTCCCATCAAAACTAGTTACATTGTTGTGAGGTGCCCATCTGCATGCATGCGTGCCTGTATGTGTGTGTATTTATGTTTTATTTACATCCTATGCATTATTTTTAAATGTTCATGTGTTATTATAAGCATTTATAGCCTTGAATATGTATTTATTGATATTATATACACATACATGTACGTATATGTCAGTCAGAGGGGGGTTGGGGGGTTATCCTACTACATGGATTTCGATGGTCGCCTGGGGATCTCGGTCCCAATTAACCATGGAAAGTGAGGGATCCCTGTATTACGATAGTAATTACATTTACGTTATGAACTTTCTGATAAATAAAACATTGTGATCTAATTAGATAATTAGATTTTCCATCTTCATCTTTTAGTAAGACTGCATGTGTGTCTAAATACTTGGAAGAGGAAAGTATTTACATTCAAATTTCACCACTATTGACATAAATTACTATGTTATGACAGTAGCAATATTTTTGTCGTTGTTGTTACTGTTATTATTATTATTATTACAGTTGGCTTCCTATTTACGGAATTAATCCATTCCAGAGCCTTTTTCGTAACACGGCAGTTTCGTAAGTAGAGGCACATTTTACATGTAAAACGCCTGATTCGTTCCAAGGCTCCCAAGACTACCCCATAAACCCTTTAAAAGTGATAAAAGTATACCAATTTTGTATGAAATATGTGTTAAAAGTAAAAAAAAATTAATTAAACCATTTAAACATTTTATTAACATATTAATTAAACCATTATTAAACATTTTTATTAACGCACATACACACAACACTTTCTCTCTCTCAATCTCTGTCTCTCTCACACACACAACTCTCATCTCATCTCCCTCCTGGCCAATGGGAGGCCAGCGGGGCGGGATATTGGGAGACAGCCAATGAGAGAGCAACTCGTGCATCGTGTGAAATTTTGAATGGCGAGTTTGGCACTTTTTGTAAGAGGAGGTTATTTTCGTATACAGGGGACGAAAACTTAGGAAAATGTTTTGTTAACCCTGAGTTTTCGTAAACAAGCTGTACCCATGGGGTTTTGTAAGTAGGGGGCCGACTGTATTATTATTATTCGACTAAATATGCTATTTAGGTAACATTACCTAATGTTAGGCCCTATTATACAACAAGGATCTGATATTACATATGCCTGTTGATTCCATGTCGAAGGTGAGTGAACGTATGTGTGTGTGTGTGTGTGTGTGTGTGTGTGTGCGTGTTTTGCTCTATGATCATTTTAGAATGCAATTTAATTTTACACATTTTTAAATTATAGAGGCGCGTGCAGCAAAAACACTTTAAATTTCACGTTTATGTGCTTTGAGAATAGCCTTATTTGGGTTGAGATCAAAATGTTCATCTGTGATGGAAAGTTAGAAGTTTGAATATTTTAAATTTGTTTGTGGAAATCCACCACTCCATCTCCCACCTGGTATGAAGGCTATATATAGTACACAGGTTAATTTCTTCATATTACACCATTCATCCCCAATGGGACACAGTCATCCTGAAATGGTTTATTTCCATTAGAATAGAAAGGTTTTATGAAAAGAATTCTGATCATTCGGAATAATGTTAACTGGTTTGTAGTGCCTACTCAGCTTGGTAAAATCTTTGTTTTATGTTTGATTGATTTCGTGTTACGTTTCTGGTTTACTGTTTTAGATTATGAGAATTCCACCAAGGCTCCTAAACTGGAACCATCACAAACTGGAGATGATGGTAAGGAAAATTTACTGAAATATGTTGAAATTCAATTGGTTTAGTGTCATGTTTTACAGTGTCCTTTGGTATTATTGATATCCCTTAGAAAGGTTAATTAAAATAATGTTTGCAAAAAAAAAAAAAACATGTAGGATGTTTTGGAGACAGTCAGAGAGGCTAGATTGAGATGGTTTGGACATGTACAGAGGAGGGATAGTGAGTATATTGGTGGTAGGATGCTGAGGTTGGAACTACCAGGCAGAAGGCTGGGAGGAAGACCAAAGAGGAGATTTATGAATGTGCTGAAGGAGGACATGAAAGTATTTGATGTAAGAGAAGATGCAGAGGATAGGGTGAGATGGAGGCAGATGATTCGTTGTGGCGACCCCTGAAGGGAACAGCCGAAAGGAAAAGAAGAGTAGTTTACAAAAAATTTAAATGGAATAGATGTATTCAAAGAAAGCCACATTCCTCATTAAAACACCATTTTCACTAACATGTGCCAAGATTGCCACTGTGTTAACTCATTTGCTACTGCAGTCACATATAGCTGTGGGCACTGGTGCAGTCTAGCCTTCAACCCCACCAGAAAATGTTTTTGGCTTCAAAATGTTGAGTTTAGGATTTTCATAATTCTATATACTTTTATATTATATAATATACATAATACTAAATACGGAAGTGTTTTTTCACCATAACGAATGTTATAAATGCGACATATCGGACTTTATTGAAAGCGTGTTTGTTTTTGCAAACAACTGTTTGTCGATCACAGAACAACAAATGCCTCAGATAGCTGAGATTTACACATTCTGCTTTCAAGTTCTAATCCATGTAAAATTAACTATTGTACATGATTTGAAAGGTCGAAGTATCGATTTTAATAGCATACCATCAAAATCCTTTCTGTAAAAGCATCTGTACCCGCCATTGTGTTAGAGCCGCAGACAAACCGTTGTCAAGGATGCTTTTTAATATTCGTTATTTCTGGTATATACTGCCATGGAAACGCCAAATATAAAGTTATAACACCACCAAAACCTTTATATTGGTTAGTTGGTTGGATATTTCTCTTCTTTTCTTTTCGGCTTTTTCCCGTTCTCGAGAGTCGCCACAGCGAATCATCTGATTTGCACTTTTGATTTGGCACAAGTTTTTACGTCGGATGCCCTTCCTATCACAACCCTTTTAGCAAGGGACAGAAACACGCTGCCAGCTTTGCAGCCTACTTATACTTTTTTCATTTAATTTTATGTAACCGCTTAATCCTAATTTGTGTCGCGGGGAGGCTGGCACCCACCCCAGCCAACTTCGGGCAAGGGCAGAGTACACCGTGGACAACTCACCAGGCCATCGCAGAGTGGAAACACGCTGACGGCTTTGCAGCCTACTCTTTACGAAAGTCAGCAATGGTTCTTTTACATGCCTCACACCATAGACAGTGGAAGACATGGCTGGCCTTTGATAACCCAGTTAGCTGCACTGGGGGGACAGTGACAATCTTGTGGAGAGTGGGACTCGAACCCCCAACCTTTGGATCAGCGATCCAGCACCCTATACCACTAGACCACCACTTCTCGCCTACTGATACTGTACTTGAATAATAATTGAAAAAGACTTTAATACAACAGTTCAGAGAAAACTGTCGTTTCTTCAGGAGAAAGTCTTTTTTCTTCAGAAGAGCCATCCAATGTTTTCAGCAATGGTTATTTTACATGCCTCACACCATAGACTGTGAGAGACATGGCCCGCCTTTGATAACCCAGTTCGCTGCACTGGGGGGACAGTGACAACCTTGTGGGGACTCGAACCCCGAACCTTAGGATCAGTGATCCTGCGCCCTATCCACTAGACCACCACTTTCCGGTTGTTTGGATATTTGAAGTACATTTATTATTATAAAATTGAAAAGCGACCCAATTAGACCATGTGTACTGGCGATTTAGCTCAGTTGGTAGAGCGTCCGCTTTATCCTCCGGAAGGTCAGAGTTCGAATCCGGCCGCGACATACCATGAGACGTTAAAATTTGGGAGTTGTTGCTTCCTGGTTGGCGCTCAGCATCAAAAGGAGATAACAACGCAACAACTGGTGCCGTACAGTGTCGATGGGTACCCGGAGCGCAGGAAGCGCTGGGGTCTCATGCGCATTGAGCGTACGCATGTATAAAACTGCGCTATATAAGCATCCACAATAATAATGTGTACTTAACCACTTGAGTGGTTCCCAGGGTTTGCAAGCTCAGTTTTCATCGTCTCTGGAGTGGTTCGCAGGGACATGGGAGTAATAAAACAGCATTACTACAGTGGTTTGTAGCAGCGAATGGGTGAATGAATAGTGAAAACAGTGTAACTTTAGCATGTTTTAAATTTGATTTTTTAAAAAAAATTTTATTTTTTTTATTAAAGTGTGTATGGCCTTTCATCATCAGCTCCCCACTTCCACTGCAAACATTATTTGTAGAAAGCTGCTTCCCTCATTAAGGTGTCAGCTGGTGACCCAGAATCGTTTCGAGGCCAACCAATTTTTTTTTTCCGACCCCCACCAAACTCCTCTCAGACCCAAGATTTTGTATCAGCAACAGTGTGGGTATAGCATGTTTCTACCCACCCACTGCCTCATGAGTCCCACAGGTCCAAAGGACCCAATAGACCTTCAACTTGATGGCTCCCTTACTACAGGAGTTCATCACCCAGTTCGGGAATTGCCCCCATCAACAGGCACTGATGAACCAGCAGAAAAACTGATCCATTCAGACTCTATGTCCCAGGCCTCCATTGGGATGTGGCAGTAGCTTCGCCAGAGGTGGGAGCTGAAGGCCCTTTTGACAGGAAACCCGACCTGTCAAATATACCCAGGAGATCCTCACTACACACTTAGGTCTCTCAGGTCTGGGGTTGGCCTCCCTGTCATCAGAGCCAGTTTACCACGAGGTTGTGATTGGCTGATAGCTCAGCTCCTCTCTTCACCCAAGTGTCCAGAACATGTGGCCACAATCTGATCAAACAACTACATTGATCGTTCAAGTCCGGCCTAGGGTGTCCTGGTGCCAAATGCACTTATGGAACTCTTTGAACAGGGTGTTTGCGATGGCCAAAGTTGTGATGAGCACAGAAATCCAACAATGAAACACCATTAGGTTCACATTGGAGGTTTTCACCATTAGGTTCATATCTAGCGATCACACCCCTTCAAGTCACACTGTTTTTGTGCACATGGGCATTGAAGTCTCCCAGGATGATGAGGGAGTCCCTTGGGGAGCACAGTCTCGTACACCCCCAAGGGACTCCAAAAAGGGTGGGTATTCTGAACTGTCATTTGTGCATAAGCACAAACAAGCAGGACCCATCCCTTTTGTCAACCGGGAGAACATCAACATGTGGGCACCAAGAAGAGGGGGCAATAAAAATGCCCACACTGGCTTGCCACCTCTCCCCATTAGCAACTCCTGAATGAAGCAAGGTCCAGCCTCTCAAGATGGGTGATTGTAGAGCCCAATCTATGTCATGCTGATCCTGACTATATCTAGTCGGTATCTTTGAACCTCACACCAGCCTCAGTCCTTCCCAGAGCTTCTCCAGAGGAGTGGCATTCCTTGTCCCAAAAGCAAGAGTTCGTAGATGAGGATCGGTCTGACAGAACCCATGCCTTCAACTGCCACCCATTTCACTCTGCACCCCCACATTTATAGCCCCTTCTACAGGTGGTAGGTTCCTGGGAGGGTGGCTCATGCCTCCTCTTCGGGCTGGAACGTTAAACTGGAATCTGAACCTGGAATCTTGAATCGTCAAGCATGACAATAACCTGAAATGCACAGCTAAGGCTGCTACCCCCACAACCTGACCCCGAAACAAGTAGAAGAAGATGGAGACGGTCTAAAATTCATCAAAACACAAGTGCATTTCAGAAAACATCAGAATAATTGGGAAACATTACAGAACTGTTTGTACCTCTGCATTGAAACCTCTCAAGGTCACCCACTACATGTTTGTTACTTAAAACTGTTGCAAAAGAAAATGCTGTACAAGGTTTAGTATTGACTCACATCAGGTATCCTGCATTATCACATTCACTTTTCTAAGCAACAACCGCAGAAGGTTGTTAAAATATTTGTTAAAGAGAAGCACAAAGAATTTTCTCCAAATAAAATGAAAATGTTTAGCTGACCACTGAATCCAGCTTCTGCCAATAATCCTGGCACATATTTTTTTGTATAGAAAAAGTTTATTTTTTCTCGCCATGTGTTTATTTAAATTAAATTATTACTTTAAATGATAACTAAAAGACTTTCACAAATAAGGCTACTTCACCAGAAGGTGAACTAGATGGTTTGTGTTTTATCCATGAAGCAGGTAGTAAAGATTGCCATATTGTATCTTAAATAACTTGTGCCCGTTTTCCACAGAGCCACATGACCATAACGGCAGTGAGACAAAACTGAATAAGAAGAAAGTTATCAGACGCCATAATGTAATGGGTCAGTACCATCTAAGATGTTAAAACGCTAAAAAGGAGACTGATGCCATATGCTGACGACATTCAATACATGAGACCAATAGAATGATAATAACACTTTATTTTTACTCACATTAAACTGTCTTGTAGGATTGAATTTTGTGACTTGTGTGTATCATGAAAAAAAGAAGCTGTTCTTCTGTGACCTTTGCATTTTTCGAGGACATTTTGACCACATATCGAGTGTGAGCCACAGGAACGCTTTTATGGTAGGCCAATAAGAAGGATTCTCTTTATGGTTTTTTCTACATTGAATGTTATGTATGACTACTGTGTTCACTGAATATGCAATTAATGTGGTTTTAACAGAACCATACATTTCCTTATTTGGTTGCAAATGGTGCAAACATGGACAAGGTGCGTAAGGCAGCTTTGCATTTGGCGGCAGCAGAGAGAAGCACTGAGACAGGAATGAAGGTAAGAAAATGGTTAATCTTAATTGAGGCATTTTGGAATATGCTTTTATCATTATATATTTCATTCTACCCCAGAAACTGCAAGTTTCTGCTAAAGTTTTCTCAGGTTTGCGTACTGCTCCTCTCAGTGAAGGTAAACCATATTTTTTCTCATTCATTCGGCCAGTATTGTTTTTGGTGTATTTGTATATGAAACCATTTGACTGACTAATTAATTTGACAGCCCTGAATCAGCTAAAATTACTTCAACAAGAAGCTGGTGTAAACCTGAAATCTCCTTTCCATTTTGAACCGAGCAGTTTGTCAAACATAGATCATGGTAAGTATTTATTGGATTTGAAGCTATTTATGCATGCAATAATGTAACTACTTACTGATCTTAAATTATTTCAAGATGCTTTGTCAGTGGGGACAAAAGTAGAATTGGAATAAACTATGCTTAAGAGACACACATCTATTTGCAAAGCAATGGAAAACCTGTTTAAACTTAAATTGATGTGCACTGTCGTTTGTTCAGATAAACATGCTTATTGAAATGTTTTAATTAAAAGGATGCTGCTTTTCTTTTGTGTAATTCATTGATTATTGGACACAGATTGCAATTGCTGTCAATAAATATCAGGGAAATATATTGGTCATAAATGTTTCTTTAAAAATTTTGGGAGACAACAATTAAACATGCTGCTGTGAGATGCAAAGCTGCCTTATGCACCTTGTCTACAGGTCCTTCTCAAAAACTTAGCATATTTTGATAAAGTTAATTATTTTCTGTAATGTACTGATAAACATTAGACTTTCATATATTTTAGATTCATTACACACAACTGAAGTAGTTCAAGCCTTTTATTGTTTTAATCCTGATAATTTTGGCAAAAAAGTAAAGAAAAACCAAAAAAATCCCTATCTCAAAAAATTTGCATATTTCATCCGACCAATAAAAAAAGTGCTTTTAATACAAAAATGTCAACCTTCAAATAATTATGTTCAGTTATGCACTCAATACTTGGTCGGGAATCCTTTTGCAGAAATTACTGCTTCACTGCTGCGTGGCATGGAGGCAATCAGCCTGTGGCACTGCTGAGGTCTTATGGATGCCCAGGATGCTTTGATAGTGGCCTTAAGCTCATCCACAGTGTTGGGTCTGGTGTCTCTCAACTTTCACTTCACAATATCCCACAGATTCTCTGTGGGGTTCAGGTCAGGAGAGTTGGCAGGCCAATTGAGCACAAAAAAATTGTGAAATTTTGGGTTTTTATGAGCTGTAAGCCAAAATCATCAGTATTAAAACAATAAAAGACCTGAAATATTTCAGTTGGTGTGCAATGAATCTAAAATATATGAAAGTTTAACTTTTATCAGTACATTACAGAAAATAATGAACTTTATCACAATATGCCAATTTTTTGTGAAGGACCTGTATGTTAATACCATTTGCAATCAAATAATTGGAAATGACCAAATGAAAGGACACATATGGTTAAACATATTGTGTGTGTACGGGGATGCCTCGCTACTTCACACTTCAGTTCATACGGCTTTAGTGCATCATGTTTTTTTTTTTTTTTTTTAAATTCATTGAATTAAAAAACAAGGAAATTAAGGAAGCATAGGGGAAAAAGTTAAGGAAAATGACACAAAAACAAGGCCAATTATGCAAAAAAATAAAATAAAATCCTAAACAACCCAAAACCTCCCATCAAAATTACTTACATTTTTGTGAGGTGCGCATTTGTGTTCGCGCATGCATCTGTATGTGTGTGTTTATATTTTATTTATATCTTATGCGTTATTTTTGAATGTTTAATTGCTATTATAAGCATTTATAGCATTGAATATGTATTTATTGATATTACAGACATTCCCCGACTTACGTTTTTAATTGATTCCGGACGGCCGAAATTAAGTTGAAAGTGAACGTAAGTTGTTAGTGATGTATGACGTATGACGCTCATACTGTACTATACATCCATAAATACCATTACCGTATCTCATAAAACACCCCTAAATCAATTATTATAAACATAACATTGTGAAATAATATCAAATATATCAAATAATATCAACATTAATTTCAAATAAGTCACTTATTTATACCGAGTTACTTTACATGAAGCGTAAAACAGCCAATCAACGCTTACAATATGTGAGGTGTTCAATACCGAAAGTAGTGTACTTGCAAAAGTAGTGTACTTACTGCGGGTTATACAGACTTCTGGTCTTTCAAGTGCACAAGGGTGCTGTTGAACTTGTTTAGAACACAGCCTGCACTGATGTAAATCCCAGCAAAGATGAGCGTTCGTTCTTTTGTGTAAGTAAGTAAGTAAATTTTATTCAAGAGATGCATACAAAGAACAAGTACAAATCCTAATGAATATTAATATAAAAATAAGTATACGCTCTTAGGATTCTGATAAAAGATAATAAATATCTGTAATTGTTCTGTAATTTGTGGATTCGGGTTTTCATTTTACAACTCTCTTTGCTTAACTGAGTATGCATGGTAGAGTATGCATGGTGCCGATCTGAGCAGATAGATAATTCATCTGTGTGTATGAGACTTGCACCCATGCTAGTAGGCTTACACTTCTGACCAACCATATTTGCTTAGGGTTACAAAAGTCCGCAAAAGAGTGTAAACACAAAGATCACAGAGACGACATCTTAACACAAGGGTAACACGCTATATAACTGATACACACACGTGTAATATATATATATATATATATATATATATATATACACACACACTCTAGTTTGTAAACAATGAATGCAGAGTCATTGCGTCATTACGTCAGCGTACTACGTAGGTACATCTAAACTCAAAATTTGACTTTTAAAACGCAAAATTGAAAAAACGTAACACGGATGAATGTAAGTCAGGGAGCGTCTGTATATACACACATCTAAAGGCCAGAAAATTAAAAATGGTCCATTTTTATAGAAATTTGGATTTTTGCATAAACTTTTAAAACAAGTCTTCAACTATCACTTGCTCACGAGAAATCGACTAAAACTCACCAAAAATGTCTCCCCCCACCCCCCACCCCACACACACACACACTTTTCTGGTGAGTACCCTCGTAAAACTCGGTAAAAACAGCAGCAAACTTTCTGGTTTTTGTTGCAATTATTCACCGAGTTCGGTATAAGCCACACTATAATCCATACACCAGAAGAACGACCGGAGTCTTTCCATTTTGAATGCTGTTTTGATAGCTCGGGCTTGCACATGCGCAGTGCTCGTCACACGTTAACTTCCGGTTTACTTCCTGCTTCTGGTTTACTGCATGCTGAATTTATCTCCGACTTTCTGTTTAATAACAGTCATTCAGTTTATTTATAAGCTTGTGAATACACATAATTTCTGGAAAAGGAGAATGAAATGTCATCTGTGATGTCTAGCAGCATTAGTATAGATGTTAAATTCGATGCGAGAATTGGGCTTTGAAGATGTGGGAATGCTTGGCGTCCTTGAAGATTATTTCACCAGTGAGTTTTTTCTGCATGCAAAATTTGATTATGAAAAATTATTTGATTTGTGTTTAATGTTGTCTGGAGTGGACATGCTGGATCGTGGGTTGTTTAGTTTTGTACGAAAATTGGCCAAGACCTGAAAAATGCTTAAATGTTTCATAGCTTTTACAGATGAACAAACTGAAGATTGTGATGTTGATGAAGAGGCATCTGTTAATAAGTGTGCATGAGTCAGCTGTTTGATGATGTGATCCTTTCTGCTGAGCAGGATATAGATTAAGATAATAATGCTGAGGACAGAGTTGATGAAGCTTACTTGTATAAAGAGATCAGAGAGTTTTGTTATATGGCTTTCTTATATATAGTTTTCTTAATTTCAGTGTGATTGTTTGAACCTGACAGTGTTTTTTTTTCAATCAGTATCATTTGAAGGCATTTGAACCTTTATATAATTTTCGAAAAGATACATAACTGATCTTATTGGAATAAACAGAAATGAAGAAAAAGTCGGTTTTTTTTTTTTGGTTTTTTTTGTTAAATTTCTTTAAGCTTTTTACAGTCCGATAGAGGAGGCCCAAAGCTGCAAAATGCAGCAAAAAGTTTAATACCTTGAAATCTGACTGAGCTATGCCATTTCTTGTGTCAGCTTTCAACTAAAAATTTCAAAAGACTTTTTAGAGAAAAATGAGCACAAAGATTGCACTTCTTCCAAGATCATTAATGATTAGCAACCAAACATTTTTATGCAACTCGGCCATATAAACTTTTAGAAAACATGTCTAGAAAGAGTTTTAGGAAGTGATGAGAGAAATCATCCTCATTTTAATGTGACAGGTCCTTTTAAAACTTTTAGTCACCGTGGTAACCCCAAAAATTAACTTTTTTTTCTTCTTTTTTCTGTGTATTCCAATAAGATCAGTATGTATCTTTTTGACCATGATATAAAGGTTCAAATGCCCTCAAATGATACTAATTGGAAAAAAAAACACTGTCAGGTTCAAACAATCACACTGAAATTAAGAAAACTATATATACAAGATAACCATATAACAAAACTCTCTGATCTCTTTATACAAGTAAGCTTCATCAACTTTGCCCTCAGCATTATCATCTTAATCTATATCCTGCTCAGCAGATGAAATCACATCTTCACAAACACCACTCATCACACTTTTATTAACAGATGCCTCTTCAACAACATCAAAATCTTCATCACAACAGCTGGCATCATCATCAGTTTGTTTTTATGTAAAAGATATGAAACATTTAAGTATTTTTCAGATCTTGACCAATTTTCGTACAAAACTAAACAACCCACGATCCAGCATGACCAGTCCAGACAAGACTACACACAAATCAAATGATCAAAAAAAATTCCATAATCGAATTTTGCATCCAGAGAAAAATGCCAATACTCGTATCAAGTTTCTAAAGTACATAATACTGAGCAATGGGATTTTCTTTGACTGAATTGCAATGGAATCATGTCTTTTTCTTAATATTCCAGCAGACCTGAGGTATCTTATATACAAACACAGAGACAGACTGCAAGCAGTGGGTGACTGCTCATTTGTGCATCGATCGCACCATTTGCACTCATTTGCCCCACTCCCTTCATATACTGTCTTTTCTTCCATTCAAATTGCACTAGTTCATCTGGATACTGCTAATTTAACCGTTTGCACACTGTGTGTGTGTACGTGACAGAGAGAGAGAGAAATAATGTTCTTCAAAGCCGAATTCCAGCGTCGAATTTAACATCTATACTAATGCTGCTTGACATCACAGATGACATTTCACTCTTTTTTTTCCAGAAATGATGTGTATTCACAATCTTTTAAATAAACTTACTGTTATTGAAGAGCAAGTCGGAGATAAGTTCCACATGCTGTATAGTAGTCAGGAAGTAAACCAGAAGTTAACGTATGATGGGCACTGTGCACGTGCAAGCCCGAGCTCACCAATCAAGGTGCTCGTTTCAGATCTTAATTAGCAACTAGCCAGCATTGTTTACTTGCATATCGTCTTTATAACCTTTATTTTATTCACTGAAACAGCATTTTAATATTAAAACAGTATCCAAAATGGAGCGATGACTTCACGACCGTTCTTCTGGTGTATGGATTATAGTTTGTCTTGTACTGAGCTTGGTGAATAATTGTAAAGAAAACCTATAAGTTTGCTGCTGTTTTTATGTAGTTTTATGAGGGTATTCATCAGAAAAATTGAATAAAAGACATTTTTAGTGAGTTTTAGTTGATTTCACTTGAGCAAGTGATAGTTGAATACTTGTTTTAATGGTTTATACAAAAATCCGAATTTCGATGAAAAATGACCATTTTTACTTTTTTGGCCATTTTCTCGAAAGTAGTCCGTGCGACAAGTGCCTACATTCGGTGAAGCGCCTCATACACACACACACACACACACGCGCGCGTGTGTGTATATACATATATATGTGTGTGTGTGTGTGTGTGTGTGTATATATATATATATATATATATATATATATATATATATATGTATATATATATATATATATATATATATATGTATATATATATATGTATATATGTGTGTGTATATATATATATATGTGTATATATATATATATGTATATATATATGTATATATATATGTATATATATATATATATATATATATATATGTATATATATATATATATGTATATATGTACATATATGTATATATATATATATACATATATATATATATACACATATATATATATATGTATATATATATGTATATATATATATATATGTATATATATGTGTATATGTATATATATGTATATGTATATATATATGTATATATATATGTATATATATATATATATGTATATATATATGTATATATATATATATATATATATGTATGTGTGTGTGTGTGTGTGTATATATATATATGTGTGTGTGTGTGTCTGTATGTTTATTTGTGTATATATTTATTTATTTGTATGTGTGTATGTATGTACATATATATGTATGTATGTGTGTGTGTATTTATTATATATATATGCATGCGTGTTTATGCACATATGTATAACATTTTATTTTTTTAGGTCTTTTGGGGGGGGTTTGTACTATTTGTTATTAGAAGAAGTCTTTTTTTTTTTGTATTGAATTTTTTTTTCTAGATAAAATGACTCATCCTCACAGTCCTTTTTGATTTTGATGTATCTGTTAACAGTTGCTGACTCATTTGTTCCTTATTCATGATTTCTACAACTTTCTCTTCAGCTTTATCATCCTCCACAAAAATCCATACTCGGTCCTACCAAGACAACCACATTTCTCCCTCACCATCACTCTCTTGCAACACGATCTCCTCAAGTCTCCTTTCACCGTCTCTCAGCAATGTCCCACATCTTCCCTCATCTCAGACTGACAGTTTGGCTCAGTGCTTGTTTGAAGCTAGTCCCCTGTATGAACAGACATCTCCATCTGCATCAGGTTGCCAGTACATAACCAGCGTTTCCCCTCCACATTCTTATTCTGCATGTCGTGTGTATGAACCAGTGTCACCTCTACCTGTGCCAGACAGCCAGCACATAACCAGCATAGACCCTCCAGATTTTTATTCTGCATCTCCTGTGTATGAATCAATATCACCTCCACCTGCATCAGTCAGCATGGATTCAACCAATGAAGTTCCTTCATATTCATCAAAACATCCCATCATTAACAAACCTTATCGCTTGAAACGTGAACAACCAGCAGATGGTAGGACTTCTTTCACTCTGTTTGTGTTTCCGTTTGTTTATCTCTTTGGAGACACATGCAATTTTTTACACACACTTGGCCTTTGCTTAGTTTTTTCCATGTATGGTGTTCTCTTGGGGTAATTTTAATTTATTTGCCTAAAGCCAAAGTTGATTTTTGTGAATAGTCCGAGAGGCGTAACTCATGCCATTGTGATGACAACAATGCCATGGTGATTATACATTTTAAGTATTTTGTTGGATTGCCTTTAGCCTTGATTAGAGTGTGTGACCTCTTTTTCAGATGACACACACTATTGTGTTAATATAATCCAGATAAATCCGTTAATCTTGAATGGGATAGAGAGATGTGACTTAAATCACAGTAAATGTTACCGTATTTTCGAACCCTAAGGCACATTTAAAATCCTTTAATCGTCCCCCAAAAAAAAAAAAAAAAATATTTTTGATTGTGTACCTTATGGTCCAATGTGCCTTTTGTGTGGATGAAGGTGTGTGACTCCATCTCACTGGTAGTGTCAAAACTCAAGTGAAGCAAACTAATTCAGCGCTTACCATCATTCCAGGTGGATTAACCAAAGAACTCCAACCACTTGATATTGGTGTTAACAGGTCGTAAATTACAGGGATTTTGGCTTTATGTCCAAATACTGGCATTACAGCTATCATAGTCAGGTGACTCACTGAGTAAGACATGAGTGGCTGAGAGAGGTTTACATCACGACCCTGGAAGACTTTTTCCAGAATACTTTTCTACCTAATCTTTGTCTCTATTGATCTGCTACTCCATGCGCCCCCAACTCAGTGATACCGTCAAAACTCAAGTGAAGCAAAATAATTTAGAGCTTGCCATCATTCCAGGTGGATTACCAAAGAACTCCAACTGCTAGATATTGGTGTCAACAGGTCTTAAGTTAGAGGGATCCAAGCTTTGTCGAAATCGCACAACTGTTAAACTCAGAAACTGAAGATGAAGAATTTGATTTATTTGTGGAAGAGGAATGAACTGAAAAAGTGAGGTTTCTTTTATGTGTTACAACTGAACAATGATGAGGTTTTTTTTTAACAACTCTTTATTGTCAAAGTACATTACATACATTGAAATTTGCTTTGTGCGCTCGGCACCTGTCGCCACTGTGCAGCGCCAGTTATTGCGTTGTTCTATCCTTTTGATGCTGAGCGCCAAGCAGGAAGCAACAACTGCCAAATTTTAACGTCTTATGGTATGACGCGGCTGGATTCGAACTCCGACCTACCGGAGGATAAAGCGGACGCTCTACCAACTGAGCTAAATCCCCGGTTTATTGTGAATGAGTTGAATAAAGTTTGACTTATCTGACTTTGGTTTTGCTTAATGTGCCTTATAATCCGGTGTGCCTTATGTATGAAAGTAGACTGTTCAATTATCATTCGTTGATACTGTGCCTTATGGTCCGCAAAGTACAGTAATTATAAGAAAAATTCTAGCTTTGACCTCTGACCCATTATCATTCTTCCCATTGCAGGTCTTGCTTATTATCAGTCAGGGTGAGGTGTGTCAATTTTATATCTGATCACCCTGAAAAAGTGTTGTTGTTGTTTTCTTCTGGAATAATGGTTAGCTTGCTCTACCCTACCTGACTTTTTAAAGGGCTCCGTACCAAACCCTATTTGCGAATTTACTGATTTAATAGAGTGATTGTGAATCATTGGTCCCCAACCTTTTTATCACCGTGGACAGGTCAACAGTTGACAATTTTACCGTGGCCTGGGGGGGTTTAGCTTGTTTATATTGTAAATATAATACCTCACCCTTGCCCAGAGTCGGCTGAGATGTGCGCCAGCCTCCCTAATCAGGATCAAGTGTTACATTTTTAATCGAGCTCGAACTCTTCTTTTAAAAAAAAAAACAAAGACCCACAGGTGATGGGGCACCAGCTGGGCTCACTCTCACCCGAAATCCCCGCTATTGTTTGAAACATGTCCAACTCGCCTCTGTTCATGTGCCATCCACTTATGGGTTACATTTTAGCTCTCAAATGACCGACATGTAACCGAGAGAATCCAGTTATTTTCAAAATAAAAGTTTTTTCAAAAATAAAGATCGTTCAGACTCGGATAATAAATTAAACAGAAATAAATAATTATTTCTTGTGCGTCCAGGTACCAATTGATCCACGGACCGGGGGTTGGGGACCATTGTTGTAAATGATGTTTTTAATGTACATAATTAAATCTATATCTTCTGATTAAAATTTAATCTTGTATCTGTATGCACAGTGTGTAACCAATCCAGCCTGATGGAGAAGAAGAAACGTCTATGTGACACTATATACTGTTTACCAAACCTTCCAAGAGGTTTGTCATTTAATTCAAGCATTAGGGTGGATTTGAGGGAATGTTGGATTGTGCATTTACCATTTCTATTTTTAGAGTGACTGTCATTAACTTTTCTTCATCACAGCATCAGGACAGAGTTATGCTTCCATGTTTCTCAGTGTGAAGGAACATAATAAAGATTTGGTAATAGGTATGTGTCCTTAAACCTTGTTTAAGTTTTGTATTTTGCTTGTGGTGGAAACTGCTAAAATGTCATGTGTTTATAGGTCTTTCAAATGTATGGGAGTGCCGATCAATTTCACAGCCAACTTTTTACCTTTGTTTAAACTGTGCTGAGAAAGTTAGCAGAAATAACTTTTGTGACCATATAACGAGTGAACAGCACCAATACCTGACCATTGTGAGTACAGAAGTTTGTTCATATTTGATTGTATTAAATGTCACCAATTACATCAATATTTATGCATTATATGAAAAGTAATACTTATTCAAAATCTAGTTCTGTATGCTCAGAGTACAGGGTGTTAATGATATTGATGTTCCAAAGTCCTATTCATAAATCTCATTTTCAGGACAGTTTTCAAGTAATGTGTTTAAGATGTCTTTTAGACAAAAAAAAGATAAGTAATGTATTAAATATCTGATGATGGGGCAGTTCTGTAGATATAGTTCCAGTCAGTATTTACACCTGATGTCTGAGTACTATTTACAATGCAGCCGTGAGGGGGCACAAGCCAGTGCTATCAATCATGCCGGTCCCAAGCCTGGCTAAATGCAGAGGGTTGGGTCAGGAAGGGCATCCGATGTAAAACCTGTGCCAGATCAAATATGCAAATCACAAATACAATCAGCCCCCTACAGTACTTACGAAACCCCTGGGTACGAAAATTCCGGGTTACAAAAAACATTTTCCTAAGTTTTCGTCCTCGGGATACGAAAACAACCTCCTCTTATGAAAAGCGCCAAATACGCCATTCAAAATTCAAATGTGCCAATGAAAATTTCACACGATGCGCGAGTTGCTCTCTCATTGGCTGTCTCCCAACATCCCGCCCCGCTGGCCTCCCATTGGCCAGGAGGGATGACGCAACTGAACATTGTTACCCATACTTTCTGTTTGTCACACGTGTGAAGGAGAGTTTACTTTTGGCTTGTTTTGAGATTGTGGGGCCGGTGGTGTAGTGGTTAGGGTGCTGCGGTCGTGATCGGGAGGTTCTTCTTTTCCTTTCGGCTGTTCCCTTCAGGGGTCGCCACAGCAAACCATCCGCCTCCATCTTGCCCTGTCCTCTGCATCTTCTTCTCTTACTCCAATGACCTTCATGTCTTCCTTCACCACATCCATAAATCTCCTCTTTGGTCTTCCACGAGGCCTTCTGCCTGGTAGTTTCAACCTCAGCATCCTACTACCAATATACTCACTATCCCTCCTCTACACATGTCCAAACCATCTCAATCTAGCCTCTCTGACTTTGTCTCCAAAACATCTTACATGGGCTGTGTCCCTCTGATGTACTCATTTCTGATCCTATCCATCCTCGTTACTCCCAAAGAGAACCTCATCATTTTCATCTCCGCTACCTCCAGCTCTGCCTCCTGCCTTTTCCTCAGCGCCACCGTTTCTAGGCCATACTACATCGCTGGTCTCACCACCGTCTTGTACACTTTTCCTTTCATTCTTGCTGACACTCTCCTATCGCACATCACACCGGACACTTTTCTCCAACCATTCCAGCCTGCCTGCACATGCTTCTTCACCTCTTTTCCACACTCTCCATTGCTCTGGATTGTTGAGCCTAAGTACTTAAAATCCTCCACCTTCGTTATCTCTGCTCCCTGTAACATCACCGTTCCATCTGGGTCCTTCTCATTCACACACATGTATTCTGATTTTCTGAGGCTAACCTTCAACCTATCATACAAGTTATCATACGCCCTCTGTTTGGCCTTTGACACCGCTACCTTTGCTTTACGCTGTGTCTCCCTGTACTCCTGTTTACTCTCTTCGGTCCTCTCAATGTCCCACTTCTTCTTAGCTAATCTCTTCCTTTGTACACACTCCTGCACTTCCTCATTCCACCACCAAGTCTCCTTATCTACTTTCCTTCCAGAGGACACACCAAGTACTCTCCTACCTGTCTCCCTGATCACATTTGCTGTGGTTGTCCAGTCATCTGGAAGCACTTCCTGACCACCCAACCAACCTGCCCATCACTTCCTCGTCCCCTCTGTTTCCTGTACCAACATGTCCATTGAAGTCTGCCCCAATGACCACTCTTTCACCTCTGGGGGTACTCTGCATCACTTCATCTAAGTCACTCCAGAATCTCTCCTTCTCTTCTAGCTCACATCCTGCCTGTGAGGCATAAGCACTAACAACATTAAACATCACACCTTCAATTTCTAACTTGAGACTCATCACTCTGTCTGACATTCTTTTCACTTCTAGAACATTCCTGACAAACCCCTCCTTCAAGATGATTCCTACTCCATTTCTCTTCCCATCCACACCATGATAAAACAGCTTAAACCCTGCCCCTTGCTACCTTTCCACCTGGTCTCCTGAACACACAGTATGTCCACCTTCCTCCTTTGCATCATGTCAGCCAGCTCTATCTTTTCCTTGTGTAGTTCCAACATTGAAAGTCCCTACTCTCAGTCCTAGACTCATGCTTTTCCTCTTCTCTCTCTGCCTACGGACACGCCTCCCACCTCTCCTTCTTCGACGTCTTCGACCAACAGTAGTCCAATTTTCATCAGCACCCTGTTGGTTGACAGTACTGATGGCGGTCATTGTTAACCCGGGCCTCGACCTATCCGGTATGAGTTTAGACTTTCTGGTTAGCATTTTGTATTTTGGCAAAAGTTTTACGCCGGATGCCCTTCCTGTCGCAAACCTCTGCATTTCTCCGGGCTTGGGACCGGCATAAGGGGGAGAGAGACACTGGTTCATGAGTTCGAATCCCATTGAGAACCTCACTGTGCTAAGACCCCTGCGCAAAGTCTCAACCACAAGTGTCCCTCTGTTCACCCAGCAGTATAAATGGGTACCAGTAAAAAAAATACTGGGAAGGTAACCTGCAATGGGCTAGTGTCCCATCCAGGAGGAGTTGAACTCCTAGTCGCTTCATGCTACAGAAACCGGGGATAAGCACCGGCCTGATGAGTCACTAGGCTCGGGTGTAAAAACCCAACAGGCTTTACCTTGTTTTGAGATTGATCATGCAGCGTTATATTTCATTTTCGCCAAAACCCCCCTCTACAATCGGGACGATATTGAACCAGAAGCGGAAATACAGTGACGGAGGCAATTATTTCGGCACATTATTAAAACCGAGTGCTCCATGGGAGAAGACCTCCGATCTCACAAGGAAGCAAGTTAATATCGAATGAGGACCTCTGATCTTTTAAACAAGTACTGTAATTCCGCTTTAAATAAAACATCCCGTCTATTTAAACATTTAAATAGAGTTGTTCCGTCAGCTGCGCGTTTTGTGTGTGTGTGAGAGAGAGACAGAAGGAGGCTTAACTCTTTAGTTTTTAGTTTAGTTTTTTAAGTTGTTTAATTCAGTAAATGTTTAATAAATATGGCGAATCCCTCAAGGAATCAAGTTAAAGTTTAGTTTGGACTTCCGATCTTTCAAGCAGGGAATGCGCTTTGAATTCCACATCTTAAAATGCTCAGGGTTCCCGCTTGTGGGCATGGCTCGCAGCGCCACAATAAACATTTAATGTGTATACAATACACATTTAATGTGTACTGTATTGTGTGTCTGTGTGTGAGAGAGAGAGACAGGTGTGTGTGTGTGTGTGTGTGTGTGTGTGTGTGTGTTAAATGTTTAATCATGGTTGAATTAATAAATATGTTAATGAAATGGTTTAATATGTTAATAAAATGTTTAAATGGTTTAATAAATAATTTTCTTTTACTTTTAACACATTTCATACAAAATTGGTGTACTTTCATCATTTTTAAAGGGTTTATTGGGTCGTCTTAGAAGCCTTGGAATGAATCAGGCGTTTAACATGTAAAATGTGCCCCCTACTTACGAAATTCCCACGTTACGAAGCAGGCTCTGAAACGGATTAATTTCATAAGTAGGGGGCCGACTGTATTTCCTTTATACCGGATCGGTCGAGGCCCGGGTTAACAATGACAGCCATCAGTGCTGTTAACCAACAGGGTGCTGGTGGAAATTGGACTTCTGTTGGTCGAAGAACGACAGGCGGGAGGCGTGTCCTTGGGCTGAGAGAGAAGATGAAAAGCATGAGTTTAGGACTGAGAGTAGGGACTGTGAATGTTTGAGCTATGACAGAAAAAGGTAGAGAGCTGGCTGACATGATGCAGAGGAGCAAGGTGGACATACTGTGTGTTCAGGAGACCAGGTGGAAAGGTAGCAAGGCTAAAAGCTTAGGAGCGGGGTTAAAGCTTTTTTTTTCATGGTGTGGACGGGAAGAGAAATGGTGTAGGAGTCATCTTGGGTTGGTCAGGAATGTTCTAGAAGTGAAAAGAGTGTCAGACAGAGTGATGAGTGTCAAGTTAGAAATTGAAGGTGTGATGCTCAATGTTGTTAGTGCTTATGCCCCACAGGCAGGATGTGAGCTAGAAGGGAAGGAGAGATTCTGGAGTAAGTTAGCTGAATTGATGCAGAGTACCCCCTGAGGTGAAAGAGTGTAATTGGTGCAGACTTCAATGGACATGTTGGTGCAGGCAACAGAGAGGACGAGGAAGTGATGGGCAGGTTTGGTATTCAGGACAGGAAAACAGAAGGACTGATGTTGATCGATTTTGCAAAAAGGATGGAAATGGCTGTGGTGAATACTTTCTTCCAGAAGAGACAGGAGCATAGGGTGACTTATAAAAGCGGTGGTAGGAGCACACAGGTAAACTACATCTTGTGTAGACGATGCAATTTGAAGGAAGTCAGTGATTGCAAAGTAGTAGTGGGTGAAAGTGTTGCCAAACAGCATAGGATGGTGGTGTGCAGAATGAAGCTAATGGTGAGGAAGGTGAAGAAGGCAAAGGCAGAGCAGAAAACAAAGTGGTGGAAGCTGAAAAAGGAAGAGTGTCATGTTGTCTTCAAGGAGGAGTTGAAACTGGCTTTGGGTGGTCAGGAACTGCTTCTGGAAGGAATGTAGATAAGGAGACTTGGTGGTGGAATGAGGAAGTGCAGGAGTGTGTACAAAGGAAGAGGTTAGCTAATAAGAAATGGGACATTGAGAGGACCGAAGTGGGTAAACAGGAGTACAGGGAAACACAGTGTAAGGCGAAGGTAGCGGTATCAAAGGCCAAACAGAGGGAATATGATGACTTGTATGATAGGTTGGACAGTAAGTGGGGAAAAAATGATTTATACAGGTTGGCACATATATATTTATACAGCTTCTGTCATCAGTCGTGTGCTGGGAAGATGGAATGAGTACTTTGAAGAGCTGATGAATGAGGAAAATGAGAGAGAGAAAAAGAGTAGAAGAGGTGACCGTTGCGGAGCAGGAAGTAGCAAAGATTAGTAAGGGTGAAGTGAGGGGGCAGTGAAGAGGATGAAGACTGGAAACGCAGTTGATCTTGATATACCGGTCGAGGTATGGAAGTGTCTAGGAGAGGTAGCAGTAGATTCTCTGACAAGAACATTCAACAAGGTCTTGGAGAGTGAGAAGATGCCGGAGGAATGGCAGAGAAGTGTGCTGGTGCCGACTTTTAAGGACAAGGGAGACGTGCAGAGTTGTGGCAGCTACAGAGGGATAAAGTTGATGAGCCATACGATGAAGTTATGGGAAAGAATAGTGGAAGCTAGACTAAGGGCAGAGGTCAGCATTTGTGAACAACAGTTTGGTTTCATGCCAAGAAAGAGCACCACAGATGCAGTGTTTGCTTTGAGGATGTTAATAGAGAAGTACAGAGAAGGTCAGAGGGAGCTGCATTGTGCCTTTGTGGATCTGGAGAAAGCTTATGACAGGGTGCCGAGAGAAGAAGTGTGGTATTGCATGAGGAAGTCTGGAGTGGCAGAGAAGTATGTTAGTGGTGCAGGACATGTATGAGAGATGCAAGACAGTGGTGAGGTGTACTGTTGGCGTGACCGAAGAAGGTGGAGGTAGGACTGCATCAAGAATCAGCTCTGAGCCCCTTCTTGTTTGCTATGGTGATGGACAGGCTGACAGACGAGGTTCAACAAGATTCCCCATGGACTATGATGTTTGCAGATGAACTTGTGATCTGTAGTGAGAGCAGAGAACAAGTTGAGGACAATCTAGAGAGGTGGAGGTATGCCCTGGAAAGGAGAGGAATGAAGCTTAGCCTCAGTAAGACAGAATACATGTGTGTGAAATAAGAAGGACTCAAGAGGAATGGTGAGGTTAAATTGATCAGAGATAAAGAAGGTGTAGGATTTTATGTACTTAAGCTCAACAATCCAGAGCAATGGAGAGTGTGGAAAAGAGGCTAGATTGAGATGGTTTGGACATGTACAGAGGAGGGATAGTGAGTATATTGGTAGTAGGATGCTGAGGTTGGAACTACCAGGCAGAAGGCCTAGAGGAACACCAAAAAAGAGATTTATGGATGTGGTGAAGGAGGATAGGGTCGTTGGTGTAAGAGATGATGCAGAGGACAGGGTGAGATGGAGGCAGATGATTTGCTGTGGCGACCCCTGAGTGAACAGCTGAAAGGAAAAGAAGTCTGAGGACTATTCACAGCAGTCTGCACACAATTTTAATTTACAATCCTCACTATGTACATTAGCTCATCTTTGCATATGGCTCATTGTATTTTGTTTAATGTTTTTAAAAGGTTAATCAATTTTGCAATTCATCCATTTATTCTTCTAGAGAACTCGGTATCCTGAAACATTTCAACATTGGCAACTGCATAC
The DNA here is from genome assembly GCA_024760905.1 of Plotosus lineatus. NCBI lineage: Eukaryota > Metazoa > Chordata > Actinopteri > Siluriformes > Plotosidae > Plotosus > Plotosus lineatus. Next base: position 71,340,543 of record CM045728.1, on the reverse strand, counting down.
CATTGATCACATGACCATTTGTGATTTATCTAAGGAACTAGCATTGTTGGAGAAGGGGTTAGATGCCAAGGTAAAACACGTAATATTAAACACCCCTTAATCTTGATCAAGGTTTCTCTTGGTTTTTAGATGAAGTAATAATTCTATTAGTCTCTTTAAAGCACAAGCCTCTTGTTGTTTTATTGGTTTTTCACCCTTTTCAGATCTTAGAAGACAAAGATATATGCATACTGTATACTTCCATGTACCTCTAATTATGGACTGTACTTACACACCTATACAGATATTTTCTTTTAACTATCTCTGCATTGTATAATTAATAACCCAGATATTTGATCTCTGTACTGTTTTTATTGCACAGATCATCAAGTTGAATCAAGACCAGTACAAATCTCTGTGTTCTGCAGACTTCCAGGATGGTTAGTATGTGTGTATAGACACAGTTTGGCCAAAAGCAGGTAAAAACGGCTCTTGTCACAAAATTGGAAGCAGTCAGTTATATGCTGTGTCACTGTTTGCAGAAGCATGAAGATTTCCTTTAAGTGGACATAAGAGGGTCAAACCTTTTCCTGCATGATAATGTCTGTACACATCAAATCAGATGCTTAAGCCACCTCAATTGGCTGTTCACAATGTGGAAAAGCAGTGGTTCTAGTCCAAGCTCCACTTTACAGCAGAGGTTCCAATGATTCGCCTCTTGATCTCCCATGCCATCCTTCCTTCACTCATAAACAAACTCCCCAAGATATTTTAACTCCTCCACTTGGAGCCAGGACCTCTTCCAGACCTAGAGAGTCCATTACATCCTTTTCCGGCTGAGAACCATGGCTTCAAACTTGGAGGTGCTGATCTCATCCCAGCCACTTCGCACGTGGCTGCAAATCGCTCCAATGAGAGCTTGAGATCCTGGATTGATGAAGCCAAAAGGACAGCATAATCCACAAAAAGCAGAGATGAGATCCTGTGGCCGCCAAACCAGAAACCCTCAAAACCTAGAAATTGCACCTAGAAATTCTGTCCATCAAAATTATGAACAGAATCCGTGACGGACAGCCTTGGCCGACTCCAACCCTCACCGGAAACAATTCCACTTGTTATCACCATTACAGGCCAGGCTCTGGTGATACAGAGACTGAATGACCCATATCAAAAGGTTAAGTACACTGTACTCCAAGAGCAAACAAGATGCCTCAGGGACATGCTCGAGAGCCTTCTCTAAATCTACAAAATACACGTAGACAGCTTGGGCAAACTCCCATGCCCCCTCCAGGAAACTGTAGAGTGTATTGAGCAGACCGAGAGTGCCGCGGCCAGGACGAAAACCATATTGTTCCTCCTGAAACTCTCCAGTACCCCTGCATAGACTTTCCTGGGTAGGCTGAGGAGTGTGATTGCATGATAATTGCAACACACCCTATGGTCCCCTTTTTTATAAGGGGGACTACCTCCCCAGTATGCCAATCCAGAGGTACAGCCCCTGATGACCTTGCAACGTTGCAGAGATATGTCAACCAAGACAGTCCCACAATGTCCACAGCCCAGACATATTCAGGGCGGATCACCAATAGAGCCCAACCACCGAGGTGCTTTTTGACTACTTCGGCAACCTCAGCCCCAGTGATGGGTGCCCCCCCAAAGCCCCAGTATTTTTCACTTCCACAGGGCTGTGTTGTTGGGATTAAGGAGGTCCTTCATGCATTCCTTTCTCCTCTCAACAACATCCCCAGTCGAGGTGAGCAGCTCCCCACTTCCACTGTAAACAGTGTTTGTGGAGAACTGCTTCCCCCATCTGAGGCATTGGATGGTGATCCAGAACATTTTCAAGGCCAACCAATAGTCACTTTCCAGGCCCTCACCGAACTCCTCTGACGCCTGAGATTTTGCATTGGCGATAGCTCGGGTTGCAGCATGTTTGGCCTGCTAGTACCTGTCTGCTGCCTTGGGAGTCCCGCAGGCCTCCTTTTTCAGCTGGACAGCCGCCCCCCTTCCTGCTGGTGTCCACCACCGGGTTCTGGGGTTACTGCGACGACAGGCACCAATGACCTCATGCCACAGCTATGGGCTGTCACCTCAATAATAGAGGCACAAAACATGTCACATTCGGACATACCTCCAGCAGAGCTAGGAGTTAAAGGTCTCTGACAGGAGAACTCTGCCAAACATTCCCAGGACATGCTTGGTCTGTCAGGTCTGTGGAGATGACCTTCCCCATCATTGTAGCCAGCTCACCACCTGGTGTCGATTAGTGATCGGTTGAAAACTCGGTTCCTATTTTTTCTATATTATATATACGGTGGTACTTTGAATTACGAAATTAATCCGTTCCATGGGCAAGCTCGTAAGTCAAAATGTTTGTTAGATAAAATAATTGCCATAGGAAATAATAGAAAACCAATTTTAAAAATATTGTTTTTACAAGTTTGTTGTTAATATACATGTAAAAACAAATATTTCATAATAATAATACATGTACATTAACAATAATAAAACAAGAATAGACAATAAGTCAACTAACCCTTCTGATCATCGACTGCAGCGAAGACGTCATGTGGGTGTGAAGATGTCATGTAGGTAGGCACGAGGTGGTGCATAACAGAGGAGGAGAAGAATTTTGTGCATGTCCACGCTACAAATGCCAGCGAGGAAAGGCTTGTGGTGACCTCCCACAAGGCCAGTATTTCTGGAATAATGGGGCAGTGTGATGCCAGGGTGATGACCCTGGGGAACATGCTTTTTTTTACCATACCGTACGAGGATTAAGTGTAATTGCACATCCTCTACAGTAGGTGGCAGTGGTGCTCTTACTGTGTTCCCTAAATTCTCAAAGTTTTGTCCCTTATGACTGGCATCAGACATTTCCACGTGATCCTTGGAGGAGAGAAGAGCAAATCGAGAAAGATAAGGAATGGTGTTCCACAAGGCTCAGTTATTGCTCCGACGCTCTTTAACATCTACATTAGGGATATGCCAGCAACAACGTCTCTATAGCTAGGCTATGTGGATGACTGGGTCTTAGCGCATCAAACAAAATCATGGGCAGAAATTGAAGAAACACTCAGCAAAGACACAGCTGCTCTTAAAGATTATTTTGACACATGGAACCTCAAAATGAACATTACACAGTCAGTTTCTACTGTATTTCATCTCAACAATCACAAGGCATCAAAAACACTTAACATCGGTGCCAAAGACAAGGTTTTGCCGGTAGATCGAAACTCCAAGTACTTAGGCATTACCCTAGACCGACAACTCGCCTACCATAAACATCTTGAAGGATGCACTAACAAGATCACAAAAAGAAAATGCATTCTAAAAAAGCTTGCAAGAACCACACATTGTGCATCTCAAACCGCTCTGCGAACATCAACCTTGGCCTTATGCTTCAGTGCTGCTGAATATTGCACCTCGGTGTAGGCCAGAAGTTTGCACACAAAGCTTATTGATACTAAGCTGAGATAGTCCATGCAAATCATCGGCGGGTGCCTCAAGTCAACACTGACCCAGTGGCTTCCAGTTGTGAGCTCAATTGCACCACCCCACATCAGAAGGGAAGATGCGACTCAGAAAATGCTTAAAGGGCTTAAAGGCATGGCAGATCATACACCTCTGAAACAAGTATACATGAATGCCCCAACAATCTCAAGACTCAAGTCAAGAAACTCTTTCTACAAAGCAGAGCTTAAAGACTTTGGTTTAACAGAAGCATGGAGAACAGAATGGGAAGAACATGTTCCAATAGGTGGAAATGAAATAGATGATCCGACTAAACCCCTTCCTGGTTTCAGAACTGTTAAACAAAAACACTGGGTAGTAACTAGAGCTGCGCAAAAAGAGTTTATCGGTTTAAACCGGTTCTAACATGCAAGCAATACGTATTGCAATACTCTGAAGCAAAACTGGTTTTTTTTTACATGCATTTGGAAAACTTCGGAAAGGTTAAAAAAAAAAAAAAAAAACTTCGGCTATTCTCACTAATTGAACTAGAAGTAGTGCATCGTTGGAAAAAAAAATGCAACTGCAGAGATTCCGGCATGTAATCCTGACATAATCGTGTTTCCATCCTCTTATCTACAGTCATTCAGTGTGTGAAGAGCCATGCCATGATTAGGCAGTACGGATGTCACTAAGGCCTTCAGCCAATAGAATTTGTTTTTATACAGGATATAGAAATTCCTGCTAATAACAAAACCACGGTTCATGTTGCTAATTGCTCAGAAAGTTACTGACCTACTTCATCTAGATTTTTGCTTATAAACATTTATTTTAAAAATGAGAAAAAAGAGGGAAGTGGTCCTATGAACCTGGTGTCAAACAAGGCACATTAACCATGCATGTTTTTTGTGGGGTTTTTTTTTTTGGGGGGGAAGGGGGGGTTTGCTTAACACGGCAATATTTGTTGACTCTGGGTGAAAAAATAACGTCACACAACTTGTAGACTCAGGCTCAATATGCTCCAAATCGGGCCCGGATTCCTGTAAATTACATTACACTTCTCTTCAGCATAATCAGCAGTTCATTTTCTGTAACCGCTTAATCCTAAATAGGGTCGCGGGGAGGCTGGCGCCCATCCCAGCCAACTTCGGGCGAGGGTAGAGTACAGCTCGCCAAGCCATCACAGGGCGGAAACACGCCGACGGCTTTGGAGCCGACTCTTGTCGAAAGTCAGCAATGGTTCTTTTACATGCCTCACACCATAGACAGTGAGAGACATGGCCGGCCTTTGATAACCCAGTTAGCTACACTGGGGAGGACAGTGACAATCTTGTGGAGAGTGGGATTCGAACCCCCAACCTTTGGATCAGCGATCCAGTGTCCTATACCACTCGACCACCCCTCATAATGATCATATTAATGTAATTTTATATGATAAACAATAATGCATGTTATTATTGTAAAGTTCTAAAGTTTGACTGACTCCTGAGCCATAGGTGTCACTGTAAGTGTTATACGTGCGGCACGTGTCCAGCAGGCCTTTTAATATTGTTGATTTCTCTTTTTGAAATAAAGAATAACTGCAACTCCTGTGGCACTGTTTCAGGCTCTTGTGAGAATGGACATGACATAGGCTAAAGTTCCCTGTCAGTTTTTCCAAAATCACAACACCGACTGCAGAATTCTTCATGCAGGTCATCCAGTGATTTCCTGGATTTGTTCACATGTTGCGGAGCCTCTTTTAACCTGACCAGTGTAGGGGACATGAGCGAATGACTTGTCTGAGATTTGCTTTGCCTGGTTTTGAAGGCTCAGACGCTTGCTTGCATTTCCTGCAAAAGCTGTTTTTTTTTTTCTTGTAGCTTCACATTCAGCTCTTTCATGTGGGTCAGCATGTCTGCAGTCAAAGTGAAATCACAATGCCAATCCGTGTTTTTCAGCTCAGGAACATTCTAGGTGTTCTCAAGCAGCTCCAAAAATGAACGAATCTCCTGTTTAAGCTCCTCACTCGCTGACATACTTTCCCCCAACTGAACCAATGGACATTTAGATGGTAAAGCAAGTATTTTCGATCAGTGTCTGTTTCTTCAATACAACGAATAAACTGACGATGGTGAAGTCCCGTCACGTGAATAAACTTAACGAGTTTCACAACAGGCTTCACTACGTGGTTGAGCTGCACCACGGATTTACTCAGTGCTTCCTTCTGAATTATGCATATATCCTGGTTCTTGATTCTTGGATGGAAGTTGCTTGGATGAAGGTGTTTTGCTGAGCGTGCAAGCTCATGACCAACCTATCATCGGTAGCCGGACATTCTTGCGGTGACAGGTTGTTGGTGTAATTCACATCAAACATGAATTCTGTACCAATCAATCTTTGGCAGGCCGGACTAAAAAGACCAATGGGCCGGATGTGGCTGCCAGTTCTTAACTATCAAATACACTACTTGTGATTTGTCTGTAATTAACACTTTGTTAGGAGTACTACTTCCCTGGAGACAGAATGGAAATAAATTCTAACAAACAATGGAAATTATTATTACAACCAAGGGGGATCAAATCTAGAATATGAATGTTCAACAAACTCACATGGAAGTGTTTGATTAGATGGCTAAATAGTTTTCATAAAGTAATGATTAACTAAACATAAAATTTAGTAAAAATGTGCTCATCTCTTATATTCTTAGCAATTTATACGCTATTGCAGGTGTGTATTGTGATGGTACATTATACATGTTACTTACACCGTTTTGTTCTGTATTTAAAAATTTTAGCAATTGAAATACTTCAGTGGATGTTCGGACCATGTTTGGATGACCGCGCTGAGGCCTCCCACTTTGTGAATCAGAGTCAAAATCAGAGAAACAATGGTGAGTGCACAACCACATTTGTACAATTCTTTACAGCCCCACTATGTAAAGGTTGTGACACTGTCTTGTTATTGCTTATGTTTGACTGCACTGTCATCGTCACATATCACATGCTAATATACTTCAGAAATGTCTTCATTGGAGTGAGTTGTTGGAAGCTGATAAAGAAAGACATTGTCTGTCAAAACAAAACTGTGATAATGTAACACAAACTCAAATTTTATAGTAATATAATACCACTCAAAGGTGAAGATGAAAAAGAAAGAGCAAACTGCCTCCTGTATTTAGTAGGGGGTTAATGAATTTCAAACTGATTTGATTGTTCCATGCTGACTTTTTCTGAATATATGAGCAAGCAGGAGAGCCTGGGTAGAAACACGACAGCATGCACCAGCACAAAGAATAAATTCCCACAAAGTCAGAGCTCTCCCAAAACCTTGCAAACCATTACAAAGTTTGACAACAGAATGTCTTTTACCCAATCCTCTGGAGACAGTCACGAAAAGAAGAAATGAAACCTCTCCTACAGGTGGTGTAGTTATATATAACTTTCTTGGAAACAATCCATAAGAATGTATGTGAGGTTCTTTGTTTCATTGCACTAATGAAGCCTCTTCTAAAAAGGTACCGGTGTTATTGGCAATTTTTTCTCATTCAATTGTTATTTTTGTGCAGTGTTGACTGATTTAAAGTTGTCGGAGTTCATAGTTGTAGGTTCATGAGAAAAGGCCAGTTCACACATGAGAGAACTAGTCATGATAAAGGTGACACAGTGTTCTTTAAAGGTTTTTGTATTATGGCACATTCTTTTAAACCCAATCTCTACCTCCAGCATATGTGTGATTACCACAGACAAGATTTTTAATACATTTCCATTTACTGAAAAAAAAAATGAACCTGCTTATTCAGTATTCACTAATAATGAAGTGTGAAGCTAATTATATAGAGCTAAACAAACTTTATCAGGGTGACAATTTATGTTTTGCTGGGGGGTTTTTAGTCAAAAGAATTTGGATTTTTTTGGGATGTTTGTAATTAGGCATAGCTAGTTTATTTCCTTTATTTCAATATAAACAACACTTATAGGAAAACTTATGTTACTGCACTTATATTGCACTCTGTTAATCTTGCATTGGAAAGATTATTAGAGCTGCATCATAACAGATTTGCTATATATTTTGTTTACTATTTTATTATAGATTTGAAATCATGTTTTGTTACACGTTTACTATTTCTTAGAGTTCTTCAGTTGCACTTGACTTTTACTGAAACTAAATCTATTTTTGTTCTTTTAATAATAAAAGCAAAATTGCTTAAAAAGCTTCAAGACATACACCGGATTCCAAAAAAACTGAAAACGTATCAATTTAAGGGAAATTATGTTGATTTTAAATTTGATGGCGTCAACAAATCTCAAAAGTTGGGACAAAGCCATTTTCACCACTGTGATGCATCCCCTCTTCTTTGTACAACAGTCTGCAAATGTCTGGGTACCAAGGAGACAAGTTTCTCAAGTTTCGAAATAGGAATGCTCTCCCATTCTTGTCTAATACAGGCCTCTAGCTGTTGAACTGTCTTGGGCCTTCTTTGTTGCACCTTCCTTTTTATGATGCACCAAATGTTCTCTACAGGTGAAATATCTGGACTGCAGGCTGACCATTTCAATAACTGGATTAATTCTTACACAGCCATGATATTGTAATTAATGCTGCATGTGGTCTGGAAATGCAGCCGTGAGGGGGGGCACAAATGCCCACCCTCATGCCGGTCCCAAGCCCGGATAAATGCAGAGGGTTGTGTCAGGAAGGGCATAATTTCATACCGGATCAGTCAAGGCCCAGGTTAACAACGACCGTCATCAGTGCTGTTAACCAACAGGGTGCTGGTGGAAATTGGACTAGTGTTGGTCGAAGAAGGAAAGGTGGGAGGTGTGTCTGTAGACAGAGAGAGAAGAGGAAAAGCATGAGTGTAGGACTGAAAGTAGGGACTTTGAATGTTGGAACTGTGACAGGAAAAGGTAGAGAGCTGGCTGACGTGATGCAGAGGAGGAAGGTGAACATGCTGTGTTTTCAGGAGACCAGGTAGAAAGGTAGCACTGCTAGAAGCTTAAGAGCAGGGTTGAAGCTGTTTTTTCATGGTGTGGATGGGAAGAGAAATGGAGTAGGAGTCATCTTGAAGGAGGGGTTTATCAGGAATGTTCTAGAAGTGAAAAGAGTGTCAGACAGAGTGATGAGTCTCAAGTTAGAAATTGAAGGCGTGATGGTCAATGTTGTTAGTGCTTATTCCCCACAGGCAGGATGTGAGCTAGAAGAGAAGGAGAGATTCTGGAGTAAGTTAGCTGAATTGATGCAGAGCACCCCCAGAATTGAAAGAGTGGTCATTGGTGCAGACTTCAATGGACATGTTGGTTCAGGCAACAGAGGGGACGAGGAAATGATGGGCACCATCAAACATGAAGTTTGGTATCCAGGACAGGAACACAGAAGGACAGATGTTGATGGATTTTGTAAAAGGGATGGAAATGGCTGCGGTGAATACTTTCTTCCAGAAGAGACCGGAGCATAGAGTGACTAATAAAAGTGGAGATGGGAGCACACAGGTAGACTACATCTTGTGTAGGTGATGTAATTTGAAGGAAGTCAGTGACTGCAAAGTAGTATTGGGTGAGAGTGTTGCCAAACAGCATAGGATGGTGATGTGCAGGATGAGGCTGATGGTAAGAAAGGTGAAGAAAGCAAAGGCAGCGCAGAAGACAAAGTGGTGGAAGCTGAAAAAGGAAAAGTGTCGTCTTCAAGGAGGAGTTGAAACAGGCTTTGGGTGGTCAGGAAGTGCTTCCAGATGACTGGACAACTACAGCTAATGTGATCAGGGAGACCGGTAGGAGAGTACTTGGTGTGTCCTCTGCAAGGAAAGTAGATGAGGAGACTTGGTGGTGGAATGAGGAAGTGCAGGAGTGTGTACAAAAGAAGTGGTTAGCTAAGAATAAATGGGACATAGAGAGGACCGAAGAGAGTAAACAAGAGTACAGGGAGACACAGCGTAAGGCGAAGGTAGCTGTGTCAAAGGCCAAACAGAGGGCGTATGATGACTTGTACGCTATGTTGGACAGTAAGGAGGGAGAAAATGATTTATACAGATAGGCACAGCAGAGAAATAGATATGGGAAGGACATGCAGCAAGTTGGAGTGATTAAGGACAGAGTGGGAAACGTGCTTACTGATGACAGAAGTGTGCTGGGAAGATGGAAAGAGTACTTTGAAAAGCTGATGAATGAGGAAAATGAGAGAGGAAAAAAAAAAAAAAAAAGAGTATAAGAGGTGACTGTTGAGGACCAGGAAGTAGCAAAGATTAAGGGTGAAGTGAGGAGGGCATTGAAGAGGATGAAGAGTCTAAAGGCAGTTGGTCCTGATGACATACCGGTGAAGGCATGGAGAGGTAGCAGTAGATTCTCTGACAAGAACATTCAACAAGGTCTTAGAGAGTGAGAGGATGCCAGAAGATTTATTTGGGTTCAGGTGCTGGAGTATTTCTTTAAAATATTTGTTTTATTTTCTTAGCTTTCTGTGGGCCAGATGTCACACCGAATTTGGAAGCAAAAAATTCTAAAGAACCTACAGGTGAGAAAGTGCAAATAAGTCTTAATCCTCTGCAATCTTTCAATTTTCATTCTGATGTAGGTACAGACGCTCCCCGACTTGCATTCATCCGTTTTACGTTTTTTAGATTTTACGCTCCCCATATATATATGTATATACTAGTCCTTCTCAAAAAATCAGCATATTGCGATAAAGTTCATTATTTTATGTAATGTACTGATAAAAATTAAACTTTCATATATTTTAGATTCATTGCATACCAACTGAAATATTTCAGGTCTTTTATTGTTTTAATACTGATTTCGGCATGCAGCTCATGAAAACCCAAAATTCCTATCTCAAAAAATTAGCATATCATGAAAAGGTACTCTATGAGCTATTAACCTAATCATCTAAATCAACCAATTAACTCTAAACACCTGCAAAAGATTCGTGAAGCTTTTAAAAACTCCCAGCCTGGTTCATTACTCAAAACCGCAATCATGGGTAAGACTGCTGACCTGACTGCTGTCCAGAAGGCCATCATTGACACCCTCAAGCAAGAGGGCAAGACACAGAAAGAAATCTCTGAGCGAATAGGCTGTTCCCAGAGTGCTGTATCAAGGCACCTCAGTGGGACGTCTGTGGGAAAGAAAAAGTTTGACAGAAAACGCTGTACAACCAGAAGAGGTGACCGGACCCTGAGGAAGATTGTGGAGAACGGCTGATTCCAGACCTTGGGGTACCTGTGGAAGCAGTGGACTGGGCTACAGGTGCCGCATTCCCCAGGTCAAGCAACTTTTGAACCAGAAACAGCGGCAGAAGCGCCTGACCTAGGCTACAGAGAAGCAGCACTGGACTGTTGCTCAGTGGTCCAAAATGCTTTTTTCGGATGAAAGCAAATTTTGCATGTCATTCGGAAATCAAGGTGCCAGAGTCTGGAGGAAGACTGGGGAGAAGGAAATGCCCAAATGCCTGAAGTCCAGTGTCAAATAGCCACAGCCAGTGATGGTCTGGGGTGCCATGTCAGCTGCTGGTGTTGGTCCACTGTGTTTTATCAAGGGCAGGGTCAATGCAGCTAGCTATCAGGAGATTTTGGAGCACTTCATGCTTCCATCTGCTGAAAAGCTTAATAGAGATGATTTCATTTTTCAGCACGACCTGGCACCTGCTCACAGTGCCAAAACCACTGCTAAATGGTTTACTGACCATGGTATTACTGTGCTCAATTGGCCTGCCAACTCTCCTGACCTGAACCCCACAGAGAATCTGTGGGATATTTTGAAGAGAAAGTTGAGAGACACCAGACCCAACACTGTGGATGAGCTTAAGGCCGCTATCGAAGCATCCTGGGCCTCCATAAGACCTCAGCAGTGCCACAGGCTGATTGCCTCCATGCCACGCCGCATTGAAGCAGTCATTTCTGCAAAAGGATTCCCGACCAAGTATTAAGTGCATAACTGAACATAATTATTTGAAGGTTGAATTTTTTTGTATTAAAACACTTGTATTTTATTGGGTTGGTGAAATATGCTAATTTTTTGAGATAGGAATTTTGGGTTTTCATGAGTTGTATGCCGAAATCATCAGTATTAAAACAATAAAAGACCTGAAATATTTCAGTTGGTGTGCAATTGTTTATTTGTTTATTTAATTGTTTAATTGTTATTAGTACATTACAGAAAATAATGAACTTTATCACAATATGCTAATTTTTTGAGAAGGACTAGTATATCGGTTATATAGCGTGTTACCCTTGGGTTAAGATGTCATCTCTGTGATCTTTGTGTTTACACTGTTTTGTGGACTTTTGTAACCCTAAGCAAATATGGTTGGTCAGAAGCATAAGCCTACTGGCATAGGTGCAAGTCTCATATACAGAGATGAATTAACTATCTGCTCGGATCGGTGCGATCTACCATGCATACACGGTTAAGCAAAGAGAGTTGTAAAATGAAAAAGTCCGAATTCAGGAAAGAGCTCTCCGCTCTGCTGGCTCCACATCAGTGCAGGCTATGTTCTAAACGAGTTCAACAGCACCCTTGTACACTTGAAAGACCGGAAGTCCGTATAACCCACAGCAAGTACACTACTTTCGCAAGTACTGTACACTACTTTCGGTATTGAGGGCTGCGCTTCACATATTGTAAGTGTGATTGGCTGTTTTAAATGTTTTTTAAATTACTGAGTAGCTCGGTATAAATAAGTGAGTTATTTGAAATTAATGTTGATATTTTTTGATATTATTTTACAATGTTATGTTTATAATAATTGATTTAGGGGTGTTTTATGAGATATGGTAATGGTATTCATAGATGTATAGTACAGTATGAGTGTCATACATCACTGTAACAACTTACGTTCACTTTCAACTTGCATTCAGCCGTCCGGAACCAATTAAAAACGTAAGTCGAGGAGCGTCTGTATATGTGTACATGTGTTCAATAAATATATTAAATTTTGTTTATCTTATTGCCTATTTAGGGGATTCACTCAAGCACATTGACATGAAGCATATTAACAAAAATAGAACAGGGGCAGATGCTGTGGTTGGTCAGTATTTGGTGTCGTGTTGTGTTTTATGTTATTTTTTTATGTTATGTTATAAATCTGTATCATTCCTTTTCTTAAGTCTTTAATGTTTGTTCATGCTTACTACAGGTAGGAGTGCAGTGATTGAATGCAGAACAGAGGGTCACCCTTCACTATACTTTTGTGTGTCTTGCTCCACCAAACTCAACCATAACCACGTCAACTACCACCTAGTAAAGCCTGACCACAGATATAATTACCTGGTGAGTCTGCCTGGGTTAGAGAGAATGAGTTTTTCTTTATTATTCAGTTAAACCTTAGATAAAGTGGAGCACACATTTTATCCACCCAATTCCATATGATCTACTGTTTATCTTGTTAAAGTAGGGGATACTATGCTTTCACAGGCTGACTGTCCCCACCACGCCACCACAAACACTGCTTGTGAACACTTTAACAGTGCTAGTTCTTTGTGGGTTTATTTTATATTTATGTTCAATGGTGCCTATGGCATGCTCTACCAGCCTATCAAAACTCAGCCACTTTGACTTCTGTTTTAAAGTGCGTTCATAAAGCATGCCTGTTGACATGCTAGAGGGTGCCTTATTTTGTCAGCTCGGTTTCCAATTTACACCCGTTATATCATGTCCAGGTATTTAATCCTACTGAAACTGGGTCACCTTAACATAATTTTATGGTCAAAGGGTGTAATGAAATAAAAACTTGGCCACCTCAATCTGTTATCTGATTTCCATGTCACAAAAATCACATTTTGTAAAAAAAAAAAAAAAAAAACAGTACCAAGTGTTCTACTGACTATGTGGGGGATACACATGTTCTGTAACAAGAACACATTTCTCATTCTTATTGAGTCTATTCTTCAGTAAAGACTCCAAATTTAATTTATACTGGTAATCAACTGCCAAAATATAGTTAAGTACATGCAATACAGCATTGACGAGCAGCAGTGCAATGGCTCTTGCCTGTAATTATGTCACATACACCATGTTGGCTAAATAGCTACATTAAGGGGAAACTAATCACTGTAGTGTAATGTTTACCTTTGCACTGGTCATCAAAAGCTGTCATCAATTTTCCCTAAATATTTATTTAGTCATTCTGGCAAAACACTGTGATCTTTTACCAATCTGACTGTGATGAGCTGGTAAGGTTTTTTTTGCACTAAACATATACAAAAAAAGCACAATTCAATTCAGTTTTACTTGTCTAGCACTTTTTACAACTGACGTTGTCGCAAAAGAGTGTTACACAGTAAAAGTAGGACTTTACAAAGTATAAGAGTTTAAACATTTTCTGCAACCCCTACACATTCCTAATGAGCAAGCATGCCGTGACGGTAAGAAAAAACTGCCTTAGTTGATGCAAAGAATAAAACTTGAGAGGAACTAGGCCCAAAAGGGCCTTTTCGAAGCAGGGTTTAAAGCACGATACTGAACTCTCAGCTCCTGCTCAATGCTGAACTGGGACCTGCACGTATTTTCACAGCACTGACGTCATCCAGCATGACAGAGACGTGTCTGTTGCAGGTAGGATCAGTTCCTCTGCTCTGCTGTTGGGTTTTCTACACTGAGCCGTTTAAAACTCCTTCATATTTGATGCTAACGGAGCTCGCTGGTTTGCTGGAATATCATTCACAAAGCGGGATGGTTGTTGGCAATACTCGGCATGTTTTCAATGAAATAAACTCACGCGGCTTATCACATGATCGGGGTGTGACGTCTGTAAGTGATGCCTGAATTTATTTGGGTTCATACTGCTGCCTGGGTTATCAAAGGCGGGCCATGTCTCTCACTGTCTATGGTGAGAGGGACGTAAAAGAACCATTGCTGACTTTTGTAAACAGTAGGCTGCAAAGCCGTCAGCGTCTTTCTGTCCCTTGCTAAAGGGTTGTGTCAGGAGGGCATCTGACGTAAAAACCTATGCCAAATCAAATGTGCGAATCATTCGCTGTGGCGACCCCTGATAAAGGGAAGAAGCCGAAAAGAAATCTCTCGCTGTCCGCTGCCAATTTTTTCAGACACGGTAAACACGGCGGTCGTTCCTCGTTTCTCACTGCAGCACAGTGAAGCAGAGTGCTACATCCAATTCATCATACCTCCTCAACTTAACTTTCGGGAAGCTTTCGTTTCTCTCACGGTCTCAGTCTCTCTCCGTCCATGTTAAAAATTTCCATGTTGAGTTTATTAACTTACTACTTATTTCACCTCTGAGCACACACTTACAGTGAGGAAGCCACTGCTACCTGCTGTAGTGGATGTAGAATTACACTTTATCCTAATACAGTATGGCAAAAAAAAAGGATCTTCCCTGGCATCGCACCGTGCCCCCCCTGTAAATAATAATTAAAGAAATCAGCTGTGTGGGCATTTTTTTTCCAGGAACACATGTAATGTGAGTATATAGCATTTCAAACGCATTAAATTCATGTCTAGATTTTTATATAAAGCCACGAGTCTCAGTAAAAATTACTGCAGTGCCTTTTCCTCTGCTGGTTGGAGTATATAACTATCTGGGAGGTCTTGTTTCATTAAATGCTACATACTCATTGAATTTCATCCATGTTTCTGTTAAACACAGACTAAACTCACCAGGAGTGATTTCATTAACAATAAGCACTTTAGATGCAAAGATCTAACATTTAACAGCCATATCTTTAGATCAAAAGTGTAGGCTGTAGATTCATTGTGAAATTTATATTAATAAGATTACAGATGCTCCTCGACTTATGTATTTAATTGGTTCCCGACGGCCCAACGTAAGTTGAAAGTGAACGCAAGTTGTTACAGTGACGTATGACACTCATACTGTACTATACATCCATAAATGCCATTAGTGTCTCATAAAACACTCCTAAATCAATTATTATAAACATAACATTGTAAAATAATATCAAATAATATCAACATTAATTTCAAATAAGTCACTAATTTATACCCAGTCACTTTACATGAAGCTTAAAACAGTCAATCAACGCTTACAATATGTGAAACGCTCAATACCGAAAGTAGTGTACTTGCTGTGGCTTATACGGACTTCCGGTCTTTCAAGTGCACAAGGGTGCCGTTGAACTCGTTTAGAACACAGCCTGCACTGTTGCAGTCTCCCAGCAAAGTGGAGAGCTCTTTCTTTTGTGTAAGTAAGCAAGCAAACTTTATTGAAGAGATGCGTACAAAGAACAAGTACAAATCCTAATGAATATTAATAGAAAAAGAAGTATACACTCTTAGGATTCTGCTACAAGATAATAAATATAAAGATTGTGCCGATCTGAGCAGATAGTTAATTCATCTGTGTATGAGACTTGCACCCATGCTAGTAGGCTTACACTTCTGACCAACCATATTTGCTTAGGGTTACAAAAGTCCGCAAAACAGTGTAAACACAAAGATGACATCTTAACACAAGGGTAACACTATATAACTCATATATATATACACACACACACACACACACACTCAGTCTGTAGTTTGTAAACAATGAATGCAGCGTCATGACGTCAGTGTATTATGTAGGCACGTCTAAACTCAAAATTTGACTTTAAAAAAAAACAAAACGTAAAACAGATGAACGTAAGTCGGGGAGCGTCTTTACTAGAACAAAGAGTTTTTACATTTTGATTTAGTACTAGAAACAGACACAGTTTCTATACATTGAACTTGAGTGACTACTCTGTGCTGCAAGCAGACACTCGGATTAGCCTGTTTGTCTGCTCTCTGGCCTTAGTTCTGGATGGTCACTAACTGACTAGTCCTGGTCTTGCACTATGTGCTATGCTGGAAGAAATGACAGTAGCACCTTCCCATGTAGGATGGATACCGTCCCGCCCTCTCAGGCCAGCTTTACCCTCAAAGATACTCCAATTATCTATAAAGCTTACTTCATTTTCAGAACACCACTTAAACATCCAATAGTTCAACAACCATAGCTTGTGATAAGCTACATCACCACTTGTATAAGTGATGGTGTCACTGCAAGAAGGTCTAAGAATGTTTGTGTGAAGTTTGCATGTTCACATTGTGCTTGTATGGGTTTCCTCCAAGTACTCTGTTTTCTTCATACAGTCCAAAGACATTCACATTCAGCTAATTGGCTGTTCCAAATTGTCAGTGTGTGTGGGTGGGGCCCTGTGATGGACTGGCAGGTTGTTCAGGGTGTACCCTGCCTTTGCGCAAATTCGGCAAACACTGCTTTCTATATCCCTACATTAGTAAGGTAAATTAATTTATGTAAATTATTTGTCAGATCATGTCGATTTGGCAGTTTTTACATATGGATCTCTTTGCATCAGGATATTTTCATCAGATTTTCCTAGAAGTGTTTATTCTCTTCTAAAGTAGATGAATAACTTAACATTTGTGGTTGTATTTTGCATTGAGAAATTAATCATGAATATGGTTACAACAGAACTACTAATCTGAGTTTCAGCTTTGCAGCAGTATGTCCTTGACTGTGAAACCAGATTAATAGTGCTGAGACTACACAGCAGTCTTCAGATAAGAGTAGAGGGATCCCGCGCTACTTCACGCTTCAATTCATGTAGCTTCAGTGCATTGCAGGTTTATTTTTAAATATTCATCAAATTAAAAAATAAGGAAATTAAAGAAGAATAGGGGGAAAAGTTAAGGAAAATCGTGCCAAACAAGGCCAATTATGAAAAAACAAAAAACCAACGCAAAACATCCAATCAAAACTACTTACATTTTCATGCGAGGTGCACATCTGTGTGTGCACGTGCATCTGTCTGTGTGTGTATTTATATTTTATTTACACCTTATGCATTATTTTTGAATGTATGTTTTTATAAGCATTTATAACATTGAATATGTTTTTATTGATATTATATACATGTACATATAGTCAGGTCAGTCAGGAGGTTTAATCCTACTTTGCAGAATTCGGCAGTCGCAGGGGATCTCGGTCCCAATTAATAGTGGAAAATGAGGGATCCCTGTATTTACATGGTTGAGAAAGTGAGAGCTTAAAATAGCCTAGTCGTTCAATGTGGGAAACTCATTTTAATGTAGCTTAATAAAAACGGAGTTTAACTTTTATCTCATATTTATATTAGTACATAATTATCACTGCTTTGGTAGTGATTCATCGCTTCAGGCACAAATGTGTGTTTTTTTGTTTGTTTTATCAGACAAGACGTTACCCCTCTTTGTTCAATGATTGGTCTGATTCTGAGAGTAGACATGTAAGGTCGACAAAGCTCATGAGGCTCGCTCACAAAGTGAAGATGAGCAATGAAGATGAGCCTGGGCAGCTACAGGTAAGTGATGGTGCACTAGTCATTACTAGAGAATTGCAGCAGTGGACTTGGCTCTTCATTAGGTATGATGGATGGAATGCAACAACAGTCATCATTATAATAATAATAATAATAATAATAATTATCATTATTAATTCTATCCCTGCCTCTCAAATGAACATCAGCTGATATTACCCCTTGTTCACTTGCATCTTGTAAAATTTTTTGTTTGTCTTGTCTATTGTAGGTGATGAAATTAAACTCTGATGACTTAAAGTCGATCCAAGCCATGTCATATGATGAAGGTAATTGCAGACAGACAGACAGACATTTTATTCAATAAAAGGCCATTAGCCCAAAATACAGACAAAATGAATAAATTAAAGCATGAACTATTGTTGTAGACCAGTTTAATTTCTGATTTTCTTAACATGGATAAGAAATAAGCATAGGTTTCAGATTGCATTAACATCAGTTGATGACATAATATTAATAAAACTGTGTTGTGATAAGGGGTACTTCAAATATTTACTTAATAATGTATTTCTTACACCTGTGTAGCCTTTGCAATAAAGTATTACATGGATTTCATCTTCAATTTCATAGATATTGTTTTTCTCACATAAAGGACAAAATCTTAAATTATAAGGAACATTTTATATCTACCGGTCTCAGTGCAAAGTTTGAAAGTACCACATCGAAAATTTGCTAAATAGATTCTCAATTAAGATGCTATATCGGAGTTAATGTATGTTTCAACATTGAGAAGGGACTTGAACAGTAAATAACTAGAGGACTTGGATGTGTTTTGTAATGATGAATGCCAATTTTGGAAGAGATTATCAGATAACCTCTGCTTAAAAACTGAAATAAAAATATCAACATCACCAATATCCTGTGATACCCAAGTGAAACCAAACCCCAGTCTAAACAAAATATTTTTAATATACGATACCCATGTTGTGCGTCCAGACTCATCTAATACCTTCAGCATTAAATAGAACTGGTGAGGTAATCTAGAAATTGGAAGTCTTAAAAGTCTACACCAAAATTTAATGGCCCTTGACAGAAAAATAATTTGTAGGGGGAACCTGCCACATTCACCTAAAACCATATTATTACAACCATTTTTTCCAACTTTCAAGAAATATTTACAAGTTTTTATTTTGCTCAATAATTTTACAATAAGTGGTACCCCAAATTTCTGAACCATAACATAATATGGGTTTAACCATAGCATCGAATATTTTAAAAAGATCTACAAAAGCCAAAACCGATGCTCTCTTTTGATATCTATGGATAGCCATAAGAGCTTTGTTAGCTTGAGAGGCTAGAGTAGTCTGAGCCTTAGTCCAAACTAGCCTAGGTGTGAACACAATTCCCAAATACCTATAATAAGAAACAACCTCTAGCCTCTGACCACACAAAAACCATTTTTCATAATATCTCAGAGGACCACTGTTCCTAAAAACCATAACCTTTGTCTTTGCAATATTCACTTTCATTCCAGTAAGTTGACAACATTTTTCTAAACCATAAATTTTCTTCTGCAGCTGGAGAGCACTATCCGAGACTGATGACACATCATCTGCAAACATTAGAGCATACAAATTACTAACATCAGGAGAAATATATAAACCTCGACCACCAAACTGTTCCATACACTCTACGAGTTGATTTATAAAAATTATGAACAATTGGGGACTAAGGATGCACCCTTGTCTTGTGCCTATGCTACAATTAAAATGTTGAGAGAGACCATGGGATGTTCTAACACAAGCTGATAGATTACTATACATTGATTTGAGAATGTTATAAAATCTGCCACAAATACCAACTTTCTGCAAACTCCACAATAAACTGTTATGATTCATCGTATCAAAGGCCTTGGAGAAATCTATAAATAGACAATAAAACCTCCCTTTCTTCTTCTTACATGAATATTTCTGCACCATGGCCTGGAGTGAAAATATGTGATCAATAGTAGAGTAGTTAGCCCTAAAACCTGCCTGAGATTCATCAATAATATTCTTATTCTCACACCAAACCTTTAACCTGCTATTGAGAATAGAAGTTAAAAATCTTAGAAGCTGAGTCAATAAGAGATATGCCTCTATAATTACTGGGATTACCTTTCACACCTGATTTATAAAAAGGACAAATAATGCTTTTCCCCCATGAAATTGGAAAAGTGCCTGCATAGAAAATCTTATTGAACAGCAGTTTTAAATATTTGCTGACATAATTCTTTGAAGCCTTAATAAATTCAATTGCAATTCCATCTGGTCCTGGTGACTTATTATTAGAAAGTTTATCAATGTGATACAAAACTTCATTTTCAGTAAAGTCACTATTCAGGGTTTCCAACTCTTCATCCTGTTGTATAGTCTCTGGGTTCATATCATGTATTATCAAAATTTTCTCTAAGGAGGTGAGAAAAGTGAGCAAACCAGTCTTCACAACTAATATCCTTAGAGAAGTCACAAATTCGAATAGAGCCAGTTTGCTTTAGTGTTTTCCAGAATTCCTTTGGGTTATCTCTTGTAGATACTAGCTTTTCTTTCTGTGCAGTATAGTAATCTCTTCGTTTAGAATTGAAGTTTGTTTTGAAAGATTTACGTAATGATTTATACACTGTTGTATCTAAGCCATTATCTCTGTGATCTTGGAATGCTTTATATTTTATATGCTTCAAGTGATCCAATTCATGGTCCCACCATGGGGGCTGTAATTTCACATTTATGTCACGGTAACCTGAAAATATCCTTTTGTTGTGGTTGGCAGCCTGGTGGTACAGTTTTGTAAAAACCTTTAGTGAATCTTCGATATTCGTGTCTATATACTGAAACAATTTGCTGCTAAAATGATTGAATAGTCCATGAAAATAAAAAATAAATAAGTCACATTGCTCTTTATCCCATATATATTTGGTCCATTCTCTGGTTGGGTGGGAACCAGATTGGGAATGTGTTGGGAAATATAGTTCCGGTGTATCACGTTCAGTACAATTCATACCAAGTTGCTCGATATTCAAGGAACAATGTATAGGAAAATGGTCAGAGACATCAAGTGCCAACTCCAAAATCCTTAACTCGTGGAAACAAGGTTGATGCTATCATATATATATATATATCTGATAGCATCAACCTTGTTCTTATATATATATATATATATATATATATATATATATATATATATATATATATTATACTTGTTGTTTTTTATATATATATATATATATATATATATATATATATATATATATGGTCGACTAAACTTGCGCCGTTATGTGTAACACAAGTAAACTGGCCCTCTTTATCCCTAAATAACCTGCCATTCATGATATGGATTCCAAAAGTACAACATAATTCTACTACCTTTTTTCCAAAATTATTATGGTTAAGATTATCTCGACTTGAACGAGGCATTTCTTTTCCACATCTCTTTTATAAAAACAGTCATACCTCCACTGTATCGACCTAGCTGCTTTATTTTATCCCTGACTGAATTAAGTGATCGAAAACCAGACATAAATGTTGAGAATTCATTTTGAGCTTTCAGGAATGATTCACAAAAACACACAATATCAAATTTGCAGCTCAAATGCTTCACCTGTGAAAATTCATTGTCATGTTTATGCCGATATTCCATGTCAAGATGTCAAACATAGGGCCGTGGCCTGATACATAGGGCCTGAGCAATCCCCAGTTTGTTTACTCTCTCCGTGCGTTTGTCCTTGTCCTTGACCTTGCTTGTCCGTTTCATTTCCAGGTCCAAACAAACCGGCCCATATGGGTATGTTTATGTTGAGTGATGACTGTTCTACGTGTGATACTTTTTCTCTTGCAATACTTTTGGAGTCTCTATCGTACACAAACACTTTGGCCTTTCACAATCAACTTGTTTTGACACATCTTCGGGTTGTGTCCTGCATCTCGGGCCCTGACAAACCAGGGGGAGAGCGCCCATCTGTCCTCTCGTATCTTCAGGGGGAAGTCTTGGGTGACACGCTTCTGTTGTGATCCTTGCGTTCTGTCAGCACATGAAGCCTTGTAGATATCACTCTTGTCCTTAGATGTAAGAAATTTCGCGATGATTGGGGAGCGTGCCTTCTTTGGATTTAGTCGGTGAGCCCTTATAATGACAACAGATTCTGTATTTTGCATTTTCGAGTCTTGAGACAAAAACTCACGAACTTTCCCCTCCGATATCTCCCAGGTCTCGCCTTTTTCACCCAGTATACCATGAAATATGAGATTTTCTCTTCGGCTTCTGGATTCAACATCTTGGATCTTATCTTCCATTGCTGATAGTTTTATTTTTAACTCTTTGTTTTCATTTTGCAGTTGTAGTAGCTTGTCGTTGAAATTTGACGACATTTTATCAACTTTATTGTTGAGGGTTTCAAAGTTCTTGTTCATTGATTTAATATCAGTTTTCATTTCGAGCAGTAATTTCAAGATATCGGTATCCGTATCCTGCTTTTCACTTACATTTATACCGAGTGCACCCGACTCATCAATAGCTAGAGTCTGCTGTCGTGTGGTAGGTCCCGGGTTGCTCTCCACATCACCGCAGGTGACAAGTAGAGCAGTTATCAGGCACATCAAATGCAATCCCAGAGAAAAATAACACTTCGAAAGTTTTATTCCATTTATATTTCGGCTCTTGCTTCTGTCAGGTTGACAAAACGTACCGATTTTGGCTCTATATTGAGCCAAAGAAATGCCCATTTTTAGAGCTCGTGATGAACGCGTCTGCACAGTAGCTCACGCATCTGGAGGTAATTGCATTGATATTAAATGTACAGTTGTTCATTTTGATGTATTTTTTCTAACCCATATATCCTTCTACTTTCTCTTATCTAAGCTATCATACATTTACAGAAAATCAGAAAAGAGCAGAACAATTGTGCTCTCATTACTTGCATTTTTCCAGAGATCACCGAAGGTGAGCATGCTATAATAAATACATTAACTTTTATATAAATATATAAAAACAGTTTATGTGCTTTTCTTTCCTATGAATGCTATGTGATGATACTGTATGTCCAGAGGTTGAAAATACTAGTCCTTCTCAAAAAATTAGCATATTGTGATGAAGTTCATTATTTCCTGTAATGTACTGATAAAAATTAAACTTTCATATATTTTAGATTCATTGCACACCAACTGAAATATTTCAGGTCTTTTATTGTTTTAATACTGATGATTTCGGCATGCAGCTCATGAAAACCCAAAATTCCTATCTCAAAAAATTAGCATATTATGAAAAGGTACTCTATGAGCTATTAACCTAATCATCTGAATCAACCAATTAACTCTAAACACCTGCAAAAGATTCCTGAGGCTTTTAAAAACTCCCAGCCTGGTTCATTACTCAAAACCGCAATCATGGGTAAGACTGCCGACCTGACTGCTGTCCAGAAGGCCATCATTGACACCCTCAAGCAAGAGGGTAAGACACAGAAAGAAATCTCTGAGCGAATAGGCTGTTCCCAGAGTGCTGTATCAAGACAACTCAGTGGGACGTCTGTGGGAAAGAAAAAGTTTGACAGAAAACGCTGCACAACCAGAAGAGGTGACCGGACCCTGAGGAAGATTGTGGAGAAGGGCCGATTCCAGACCTTGGGGTACCTGTGGAAGCAGTGGACTGGGCTACAGGTGCCGCATTCCCCAGGTCAAGCCACTTTTGAACCAGAAACAGCGGCAGAAGCGCCTGACCTGGGCTCCAGAGAAGCAGCACTGGACTGTTGCTCAGTGGTCCAAAGTACTTTTTTGGGATGAAAGCAAATTTTGCATGTCATTCGGAAATTAAGGTGCCAGAGTCTGGAGGAAGACTGGGGAGAAGGAAATGCCAAAATGCCTGAAGTCCAGTGTCAAGTACGCACAGTCAGTGATGGTCTGGGGTGCCATGTCAGCTGCTTGTGTTGGTCCACTGTGTTTTATCAAGGGCAGGGTCAATACAGCTAGCTATCAGGAGATTTTGGAGCACTTCATGCTTCCATCTGCTGAAAAGTTTTATGGAGACGAAGATTTCATTTTTCAGCATGACCTGGCACCTGCTCACAGTGCCAAAACCACTGCTAAATGGTTTACTGACCATGGTATTACTGTGCTCAATTGGCCTGCCAACTCTCCTGACCTGAACCCCACAGAGAATCTGTGGGATATTGTGAAGAGAAAGTTGAGAGACACCAGACCCAACACTGTGGATGAGCTTAAGGCGGCTATCGAAGCATCTTGGGCCTCCGTAACACCTCAGCAGTGCCACAGGCTGATTGCCTCCATGCCACGCCGCATTGAAGCAGTCATTTCTGCAAAAGGATTCCCGACCGAGTATTGAGTGCATAACTGAACATAATTATTTGAAGGTTGACTTTTTTGTATTAAAAACACTTTTTTTATTGGTCGGATGAAATATGCTAATTTTTTTAGATAGGAATTTTGGGTTTTCATGAGCTGTATGCCAAAATCATCAGTATTAAAACAATAAAAGGCCTGAAATATTTCAGTTGGTGTGCAATGAATCTAAAATATATAAAAGTTTAATTTTTATCGGTACATTACAGAAAATAATGATCTTTATCACAATATGCTAATTTTTTTAGTAGGACTAGTACTATAAGCTTTGTCTGTGTAAAAGGAAGAACTGAGTAAAAATATCAAAAATCAAAAAGATTTACTTTTCTTGTACTAGACATGATAAAAGTTGTGAACATGGAAACAGACCTGACAATCTAGTACTCACCACAGCTACCGGAAATTAAAAGTGAACTAATCATTAAAGTACATTGTTAAACTCCCTTGCTTTCCTCTTCTTTCGTAGTTTCACAGGAACCAAGGAGAGCTATTAAACATAGGCTCGCTGAACAAGAATTACATCAGTCCATTTTTGGGAAAAACCGAAGTTTTGATGGCTCATACAGTTGTAATAAACAGTCCCCTTGCATAGAGAATAACCAGGATGTATTAGATAAAGGTAAACGAAGCAAGCGCTCGGCCAATAATTCAGACAGTGTTATACAGCTCAAGCAGGAGTCTTCTTGTTTCACCACGGCTAATCCATCATGTTGTACACCGGTCACTCCCAGTGGTTTTGACCCCAGTTCTCAGACTTGGAACAAAACTACTTCCATGGAAGAAACTTTGCTGAAAAACAATGAAAATCAAGAATCATTATCCATTAATGCAGGTCAGTTAAAGGACTATTCCAACACTATTTCTCTGTCTTCGATGAAGGGACAGGAAATTACTACACTGTCTGAAAATAGACCTTTGTTGAAAAGGAGCTCAAGTGAGAATGCCTGGAATTATGAAAGTCGACAGTTTCGCATTGAAACATCCAGTTTGCCTGCTACAAAGCCCGTAGCGGGAAATTCTGAGACTCTGACTGTAGAGCAGCAATGCACAGTGCACAATCACAATGAACCACTTAATCCTATGTACAGCTGGAAATTTCCTGTCAAGAATCTGGACCCCTGCCCAACTCATAATGATGATGCAAATGTGCAGATTTCAGGATATGGCACATTGGCTCATGTCACCAGTGTAGTGACATCTGAAGATGCTTCAAGCAATCAAGTGATACCTGAATATGGGACATCTCAATATCCCATGTATAAGTATTCTGATTATGATTCAGTTATTGCTGTATCTAATACAGTCATCCGTGATTGTCTAGTACCAGTACATGAAAATACCATGAATTATGAAGCAGTTGTTCCAGGTATTTCTACAGATGGTACATACTTTATAAATACGAACTCCACTCACATCCCACACACAGGTTATCAGTCTCAACAGGTTCACCAGACATTCCAACATCCCGACACAGATGATACCTTCCATGCTTGCTCTTCCTCCAGTCAGGCAGGAAATAATGAAAATGTCATTTCCACACCTGCATTTCAACATGGTGTTTACCCATTGGCAACGCGGCAACACGTAAGTCCCATTCTGGCTTGTAAAACATTATTGTAGATTTTGAAAACTGTTTAATATTTCAAACTGCTTAATTTTTAAGAGGGTATTTTTTTTCTCCAACTAATATATCATGTATTATATTACTATTTATTCATGGGGCCAGTGATGTAGTGGTTGGGGTGCTAGGCCCTGGATCAAGAGGTTGAGAGTTTGAATTTCTGTTAGACTTTCACCATTCTAAGACACCTGGGCAAAGTTTCAACCCCAAGTTTGCCTGTGTCCACCCTGCAGTATAAATGGGTACCAGTAAAATGACTACCAATGTTAATGGGTGCTAATTACTTTTTCTTCTGCTTTTTTTTTTTTTTACAGAACAACTGAACAAACTACCAAAGGTCTTCATTGATGCTGAAAACAAAAGTAGCTCTCGTGTGTGTGTGTGTGTGTGTACAGTAGGCCCTAGACT
This sequence comes from Plotosus lineatus, assembly GCA_024760905.1. NCBI lineage: Eukaryota > Metazoa > Chordata > Actinopteri > Siluriformes > Plotosidae > Plotosus > Plotosus lineatus. The sequence goes on along the minus strand of CM045728.1, from coordinate 71,314,469 downwards.
ATTTGCGATTTTGCACTCGTGCCCCTGCATATTCGCGGATTGCCGAGTAACTATCACATCATTCAAATTCAACCAATAGCTGTTTTCCCTCCTGCTGATTGGTTGAGATGATGTATACGCCCCTTTTTTCTCATTTGTGCACAAATTGTCAATGTGTATTTTTTTTTTTTAGTGTTTTAATTACCAGTTAAGCTCTATGATTCCACTCAAATGCCAGCTAAGCGCCAGAAAAAGGTAATGACGTTGGATATCTCTTCTGAAGAAATAAGACTTTCTTCTGAAGAAACGACAATTTCCTCTGAAGTGCCTGAAGAGTAATAATCATCTGAACTGTTGTATTAAAGTCCTTTTCAATTATTATTCCAGTACAGTACCCAAGTTAATGTTTAGAATATTTGTGTGTGTGGTTTTTATGTACTGTGCTGTAGCGTGTTTATCTTTTTGTTTTGTTTATCCAATTTATTACACTTCATGTTCTTTTGTTCTTTTTGTTATGGTCTGTGTTTTGGGGGGACTTTGATTCTGGCGGCTGTGCCTCTAACTCTGTTTTCCCTCCTCTCTGGCTGAGAGGTGTGGCTGAGCTGCTCGGGCTGATTGCAACAGCGCACACCTGAATTCACTCCTCTCATCTACTCGCTATAAACACAAACTGCACACTCACCTCTGCACCAGAAGATTGTCTCACATTATGTCCCTGCTTCCTTGTGTTCTCTCTGGTTCCAGTGCTTAATGTTTGTGTTTCTCTTCGTCACCAGTATTGCAGATAAAGTGTGGCACGATGCTCAAGTGCGTCCCCTTTTGAATAATAAATCCACTCTGCCATCTCACACTGCCTCCTGCATTCTTGGTTTGGCTGAAAGTTCATTGTCATTACGTCACACTTTTATATTCTTTATATACTGATCCTTCTCAAAATATTATCATATTGTCATAAAGTTCATTATTTTCTGTAATGTACTGATAAACATTAGACTCCTATATTTTGGATTCATTACACACAACTGAAGCAGTTCAAGCCTTTTATTGTTTTAATATTGATAATTTTGGCAAAAAAGTAAAGAAAAACCAAAAATCCCTGTCTGTCTGTCTTCCTTTTTCCCTTTTACTCGGAGTCGCCACAGCGAATCATCTGATTCACACGTTTGATTTGGCAGAGGTTTTTACATCGGATGCCCTTCCTGTCACAACCCTTTTTATCAAGGGACAGAAACATGCTGACGACTTTGCAGCTACTCTTTACGAGGGTCAGCAATGGTTCTTTTACATGCCTCTCACCATTGACCGTGACAGACATAGCCTGCCTTTGATAACCCAGTTAGCTGCACTGGGGGGACAGTGACAACCTTGTGGAGAGTGGGACTCGAACCTCCAACCTTTGGATCAGCGATCCAGCGCCCTGGACTACCACTGCCCCAAAAAATTAGCATATTTCACCTGACCAATAAAATAAAAGTTTTTTAATACAAAAAAAAGTCAACCTTGAAATAAATTATGTTCAGTTATGCACTCGATACTTGGTCGGGAATCCTTTTGCAGAAATCACTGCTTCAATGCGGCGTGACATGGAGGCAATCAGCCTGTGGCACTGCTGAGGTGTTATGGAGGCCCAGGATGCTTCGATAGCGGCCTTAAGCTCATCCACAGTGTTGGGTCTGGTGTCTCTCAACTTCACAATATCCCACAGATTCTCTATGGGGTTCAGGTCAGGACGGTTGGCAGGCCAATTGAGCACAGTAATACCATGGTCAGTAAACCATTTAGCAGTGGTTTTGGCACTGTGAGCAGGTGCCAGGTTGTGCTGAAAAATGAAATCTTCATGCTTCCATCTGCTGAAAAGCTTTATGGAGGTGAAGTGCTCCAAAATCTCCTGATAGCTAGCTGCATTGACCCTGCCCTTGATAACACTCAGTGGACCAACACAAGCAGCTGACATGGCACCCCAGACCATCACTGACTGTGGGAACTTGACACTGGACTTCAGGCATTTTGGCATTTCCTTCTCCCCAGTCTTCCTCCAGACTCTGGCACCTCGATTTCCGAATGACATGCAAAATTTGCTTTCATCCCAAAAAAGTACAGTAACAGATCATAAACCTGTTAGAATTCCAAGTGTTTATATACGAGTCATTTAGGTAATGTGGAAAGTTGATTCTTCACATTACATTGACTGTTAAAAGGGGTAATTTGTGAAATAAACAAATTACATCATGCATCTCAAACATTAAAAGGTACACTGATGAAAACAATGCCAGGGATGCATAATGTAAATTTTTACCAGTACTGAAGATGAACATACTTCATTATGTACACATTGTGCCTATGTGATGATAAAATGGTGTTTCCAAAAATTTGATAGTTGTTGGTTTTTATTGTTTTTTTTGTTTGTTTATTTTTGGGCCTTTTTTGGGGGGGGCGGGGCTCGGTCTTTTGAGAGCACCTACCATGAAAATTTTGTTGTTTAAGCAGAAAAGCATATATCAGAAATTTATCAAATGTATTTCCTTTTTTTTTTGAGAACTTGGCGTGAACTTGGCGGGCAACATTCTCAGAGATGCTTGTCTCTTTTTTTTTTTTTTTTTTTTTTTTTGGATCATGTCTATTCAGATTTTCAGAAATGTTTGATCAAGAGTTGTATAAGGTGGAATGGATGTACTAAAGGTTTGAAACAATTCATAAATACCAGAAAATATCTTGTGGAAACAGTTTAAAGGGCCACTGCTCCCCATAGTAGGGCTTGAATGAGTACAAATAGAGGTGCGGTTATCAAGATACAGTATTTTTCTTCAATTGATTACTGTCTAAATTTGTGCTGCATTCTTCTCGGGTGAATAAACATCTCTGAATCATAAAATGTTTCTTTTCATTATGAATCATGTTTGTTTCAACTGTGTATTTTGCCAGTTAAGGAGTTAATTTTGAAAATGTGCCTCAAATGTATTGAATGCTTTGTTTAATCATGTTCTCAGTGACCTAACCTTCAGTGCATCTGTCTGAAGTGACAATGTTAAATAAAGGAAGAGGTGTCGAGTCACTTGAGAAAAAAAACAGGATATGAATTCAATTTTCTCTGCCTGTTTTCTGTGTTTACTCCAGTTCCTTGATATTCTTGAGGAAACCTAGTTGTCTTGTTGACAGTTTCAGGTAAAGCCTAGCCAGCAGACAACATTGTCGACTTCGTTCTGATTGGTCGACTTGCTTACCCTGTGGATAAAGTGATTTCCTCAAGCTTCAAGTTTTGTTTTCCTGTATGAATATGTACTGTTGAAGTAAGTACACTGCCCTCAACAGGGAAGTTTTTTCCCTTCATTCAAGAGGTGAGCATCTTTCTCTGTGTAAATCGATGACTAACTGTAAACAAGTTGACTTTTAAATGATGACTCCAGATATGTCGTTAACTTAACCTGGTTTTTACTTCATCCAGAAGTAAGTTATACTTGTTGGTTTTGATTGAGTAGTTTAACTGGGGGGTTTTCCTGCTGAGTAAATTCAGGAGACCTCTATGACCAAGAAACAGACAAGGATACAGTTTCCCTTGCCCGGACGCGAGTCGCCGGGGTTTCTCCCCCCCCCCCAGAGGAGGGGCTCAAAGGCAAGCGCCTGGTCATCGGGCTTCTGCTCATGGAGCCTGGCCGGGCCTAGCCCGAAAAGGAGACATGGGTCCACCCTACCATGGACCCCACCACCTGCAGGAGGAGTTTTAGGGGTCGGGTGCATTGTGAGTTGGGTGGCAGCCGAAGGCATGGGTTCTGTCGGACCGATCCTCGCTTACTGACTCTGACCGTCAGGACATGGAATGTCACTTCTCTGTCGAGGAAGGAGCCTGATCTGGTACGTGAGGTGGAGAGATACTGACTAGATATAGTCGGGCTCACCTTAACGCATAGCCTGGGCTTTGGAACCACCCGTGATCTTGAGAGAGGCTGAACCTTATTCCATTCTGGAGTTGCTCATGGGGAGAGGCAGCGAGTTGGTGTGGGCATTCTTGTTGCGTCCCCATCTCGGGGCCCAAACGTTGGGGTTTTCCCCCGTTGACGAAAGGGTAGCCTCCCTTCCGTCTTCGGGTGGGAAACTACTATTATTCCTCTTCATATTTAAAAATTTCCATAAAATTCAGCTTCCAGTAAAAATATAATTAATAGAAATCAAGTTTTGTTTTTTTTTTTTGTTTTTTTTGTAGTCTTTCAACAGCATTCATGAGAGATTAGAGATACGTTTTCTTTCCACCATCATGTCATGCATGAAGTCATACCCATGTGATACCCAAGGATAATAAGCCTACATGGAATAATTGCTTTTCTATTAGCATAAATATCATTTCCTTGCATATCACCAACCGATACTGAATTCTACCTTGACTTGTAAGGGGCAGGTGTAGCTCAATGGAAAGTATGCATTGGTCAGAAGGATATGTGTTTAAATCTGATGGAAACCCATGTTTTTGCATAACATTGTCTTTTTATTTAGTTATACTTAATGAAGTTGTTTATCATCAATATGTTTAATGTAATGAACAATGTATTCATCTCCTTAAAAATCCCACAATTCCCCAAACTTCTCTAATATAGTAAAAAAAATAAATAAATAAAGTAGTTGCTTTTAAGGTATGACACCTTAAGTAGTACAGGAGCTGTATGAGGAATTATTGAACTTCTTGAGCTTATGTTTTGTTGTATTAAACATATTTCAAAGGGACTTCTGCAGGTAAAAAATAAAAAAACCCTCACAATGATATAAACCTCTGCACCAACTTAGCAATTGCTTATAAATGTACATAAGTATCTGACGCAACATGCCATATTCCAGTAAAAGTTTAGGATTAAGTATAAATTAAATGCTAAGATTTTATATTAATGTGTTAAAGCATCTGTTTGCTATTGCTGGACTTATTCATTCATTTTTTGAACTGCTTAATCCTGATTAGGATCACAGGGAGGCTGGCGCCGATTTCAGTCGACTCGTGGTGAGGTACACTCTGGACAGCTTGCCAGGCCATCAAAGGGCCAACACACACACACACACATACACACACCTCGGAGCAATTTGGAACAGCCAGTTAACCAGTTGTGCATGTTTTTGGATTGTGGGATGAAACCAGAGTACCCGGAGGAAACCCACACAAGCATGGGCAGAACATGCAAACGCCACACAAAACTCCCAAATTGGGAATCGAACTCGGTACTTTCTAGCTGTGAGGCGAACCTGCTAACCACTATGCCACCATGCCGCATTGATGGAATTATTCAATATATTATAATTATAATCAATACTGTATATTAATTCATTCATTTTCTAAGCCACTGAATCATAATTAGGGTTGTGGGGAGGCTGGTGCATATCTCGGCCAACTTTGGACAGGCTATGGCGTGGCGAACTATCCAAGCTGTATCCCTATCAAGACCAACACACATACACTCACACCTAAGGGTAATTTGGAACAACCACTTAGTGTACTGTGCACATTTTTAGACTATGGGAGGAAACTCGTGTATACAGAGAGAACATGCATTTCCACAAAGAACTGCCTGAGCCCGGGAATCAAACCAAGGCCTTCCTAGGGACATGCTAACCACACCACTACCATGCTATCTTTATGTAATATATAACGGTTAATAATTGAATGTAAGATTTGGAAGCATTTTTATGAGTGTACTATATAGTGTCATCATCACCATCATCATCATCATCTTCCGCTTAGTCCAGGGTCGGGTCGCGGGGGCAGCAACCTAAGCAAAGAGGTCCAGACGTCCCTCTCCCGAGCCACTTCCTCCAACTCTCCCAGGGGGACACTGAGGCGGTCCCAGAGAAGCTGAGAGACATAGTCCCTCCAGCGTGTTCTAGGTCAACCCCAGGGTCTCTTCCAGGTTGGAGATGCCCGAAACACCACAGCAGGGAGGCGTCCGGGGGGCATTCTGACCAGATCCTGGGTGAAGGTCCAGACAACGTGCGATTTGGAAGACCCCTATGCCATCTCAGAGGATACTATATAGTGTATTATAACTAATCAGTGGTACCAGTGCAACATTCCTAATAAAGTTGATGATGAGTGCATGTTCTTTGCTCTGCTTCATGTTTTAGTCTGGCAATGACACTTGTGTGATTTTCTGAGGAATGAAAGAAAGAACCTTTTTTCTAATTAACTGTTGGAATAATTGTATGAATTACCACAGCTCTAACCTGTTTTGTTACTCGCTAAGTATAAATGTTGAAAACTGCTTGTTGAGGTATTCTGCAGAAACATCTCTATCTCCATGGGAGGCAGCCAAGTGGACACAACCTTGAAGTTCTCACACGACAACAGGATGACTGCCTAACTGCAGCTGGATAGAGAGCTGAAATGAACATTCTAAGCTAGACAAAGTAGATAAGCATAGAACAATGGTGAAGGTCATGATGCTGATTTACATACACCCCTCCCCTTTAGGAAATCAATATGACATGTGTAACTAGAAATCACCCTGATGGAATAAAAGAGGTTCTCAGTCAGGTTTCAAGCCAGAGCACCTAGGAGACTTGTAATTGGCTAAGAATCCGACTGCTCTCCTCATATATGAGAATGAACTTGACTCTCTGTCTCCTTCCTAATGAGTGTGTGCGTGTTTTTATGATGTCTGTGTTGATTTAGAACCTGACATTAACTTACTGATATAAACATAGCCAAAAGTCATACCATTTATATGTTGGGTGTACAAGGTGATACAGTGCTTAGCATGTCTGCCTGACAGAGTCAAAAATCGACAAATGTCAGCAATGACATATTTACGTGCCTCTCACTATGGAAAGTAAGATTTTAACCAAGTTAGTTAGATTCTTTGATAACACAACAGTGCCAACCTGTTGATACCCATGGCTTGAACCCTCGACCTCAGCACCCTACCACCAAGCTAACACTGCTTCTCGTATTTATTTTCATTTTCTGTAACCGCTTCATCCTAATTAGGGTCACGGGGAGGCTGGTGCCCATCCCAGCCAACTCAGGGCGAGGGCAGAGTACACCCTGGACAGCTCGCCAGGCCATCGCAGGGCGGAAACACGCTGACGGCTTTGTAGCCTACTCTTGTCGAAAGTCAGCAATGGTTCTTTTACATGCCTCGCACCATAGACAGTGAGAGACATGGCCGGCCTTTGATAACCCAGTTAGCTGTACTGGGGGGGACAGTGACAACCTTGTGGAGAGTGGGACTCGAACCCCCAGCGATCCAGCGCCTTATACCACTAGACCACCACTGCCCCGTTATTCTTTTTTTTTTTTTTTTTTTTTTTATGATTTTGTTTCTGTTTGCTGTATCTTGATGATCTAGGAATCAAACCAGCAACCCTTCGGTCCCAAACCAGCTTCTCTATCTGCAAGCGATGGCTCGTTACAGATTTCCCCATATTTCTGTTTCTCTGTGATGGTCTGACGAGCTATTCATGGTGTACTTTGCCTTTGCCAATGTTGGCTGAGATAGGCTCCATTCTGTCTGTGACGATAACAATAGGATGAATCGAGTTGGCAAAAAGAGTGAGTGAGTGCTGGAGGTACACTATTTCACCAGAAGATGGCGCTGGTAATAACGTTTTAAATATCATATGTGAAGCGATGTGCTTGATGTTCAAGGTGGTGGTATTTCGATATTAACACAGTTTGCTTGGAACTGAGTGTTTAACGGAAAGCAAATTGCATGTTCAGGTGTTTGGCGACGTGGACTATGTATAACCAAGTGTTAGCGTTTAAATAATTTGCATTGTAAGCCAGATATGTAGAACTTCACGGAATTCCCTTCATAAAACAAAGCACCATTTTAAACTGAGTTTTGGACGCGAGGAGGCATTTCACGTATGAAACGAACCCAACCGTCATCCTCTTTTAAATTTGGTCAAGCTAAAATATTTTGTCGTGCATCAGTTGAACACTTATAAATATATCTGTTTGTTGTTTGGTTTAGGTATTTGTATTTAAATCCAAGACTGAAAATGAGCGCAGATGGTAAGTTTAGGATAAATACATAAGTTTGTTGAATAACTGTGTGTTGAAACCGTTGACATGCTAATGAATGCTAGCTAGCGGTTAGTCACGGTCGAAAAAAAGCCATTAAAAATGGAAAAGCCATTAAAAAAATCCCCTTTATGCATTAAAATAAAATACTATTTTAAAAAGCAAAGCCAATATCCTGTCAAAAAAAATTACCTAGAAAAGAAAACTTAGGTAAGTCTACATTTTCATGTAGTTTTATTAAATAACTAGCTGCCAAATTTTATTGGGCATCCTGGGAAATTTCTACATGTCTTTCTCTTTTTTTATTGCCACATAATGTGGCTGCTAATATCTAGCCCTGACCAACTGAAACAACCCCAGATCATCACACAGCCTATAGAGGTTTGCATAGTGGTCAAGATGGGTCAGTTGCTTGATGTGCTTTCCTTCTTATCCTGACTATTATTCTGGAACAGAGTAAATCTGGACACATCACCACATAAGAGTCCTGAGTATAATTTTTTATATCATTAGTGGCTCAAAAATCCAGAATAAATGAAAACTTGTGCAACAACTTTGTGTAAATATGTATGTTTTACAAACATTCTACCACAGAAAAATAACCACATTCAGAGAGATCACTAAAAGTCTGATTTTGCCATGACATTATTTGTCTGTGTATGTAAAAATGTACTTTCAGAGTCATCCTTCAATTTTGACAATGTCATCCCACTTGCTTCAGGTAAGTTTGAATCATAATAAAAACAAATAAATATGAAATCTTTATAAATTTATATAATATGTAATAATATCTTCATTAGTGTAAAGAAATATCTTGTGTTAGTACAGTATTTGATTGACATTGATATTTTTATTCGGTCCACCTACTTGGTATGAAAAGAATAAATTGATCTAAATTACCTTTTTTAAAAATCAGTCCCATGCATAAATATATAGCAGGACCAAATTCATGGACCATCCTAAGTTAGATGCGTACGATAAAATGGCAGCTGAGTCACAACATGCAGTGATGGTTGTTTTTTCCCCTGTATGCTGTAATCTGTGTGGTAATAAAGATAACCATATTTCTCAGGAATTTCAGTCTTATTTTTATTTTACAGTTAGGGAGAAAGACCTGAAGATAGAAAAGCTGTTAAGTGAGCTCAGAAAGTTACAGCAAGGTCAGTTTACATATACCTAAAACATTATTCCCTCAAGGACACCAGACTAGTCCTGCTGTCTTTGGGGAAATGGCAGAAGGTATGTAGGGTAGGTGGATTGTATAGCATTCTTTTTCATATTTTGCCCTAAAAAAACAACCTCACATTCCTTTCATAAATCTCTTCCACTGGTAGTCAGGCTAGTTCTTGAGGAAGGTGTAAAGGAGGCCCTTTCACTTAGAAGTACTTTACGTGATGAAAATGATGCATGTAAGTAAAATTGTATAAATATTTACATTAATTTGTTTTGTTTTTTAAAGTGCAGCACAGTGACATTTTGGCTAGAATGCCAGCCTGACAGGAAGAAAGTTCTAGACTTGAGTGAGGGCCAGTTTGCATATTCTCCCTTTGCTTGCATGGGTTTTTTCTGGATACTCCGGTTTCCTCTAAGAGTCAAAAGACAAGCACATTTCGTTGTGCCCCTATGTGTAAGAGTGAGTGGTTGTGTGTGATAGCCCTGTGATGGTCTGGCAAGCAGTTCAGGTTGTACACCCACCTTTGCCCAGTGTTGGCTGAGATCGGCTTCAACCTCTAATGGGATTAAACAGTTTGCTAAGTGAATGAGTGTTTTAGAGCAAAGCTGTCAAAGTCAGACCCGTGGGTCAAATCCGGCCCACTGCCTTATTTTATGTGACTCACAAGAGCGTTCAAAAATATGAATATCATCCATTCTTTACAACGATCATTTCCAGTAAAACCCAGTTTATCATCGTTCTACAAAGTGGTGGCAGTGTATGCCCAGTAAACAGCTAGTCATTCATGATTTAAGATAAATTGCATATTAGCGGCCCTCGATAACCTTAAGCTTAGTAATGTGGCTCTCAGGGGAAATGAATATGACACTCTCGTTGTAGGGTACGCACAAATAAAGTTGCTACAGTTTGCAATGCACTGTATAATTTTTGTTCTACTTTTCACAGTGACTGCTGAAATCATAACGTTACAGGGAATTCTGAATGAAAAAGAAGGTACAAGTCTTAACCATGTCCAAGCACCTTTGCAGTCATAAACAACCACTGTTTAAACTGCAACTTATGTGTATGAGTACCTGGATCATGTGCACATAAATGTCATCATGGTTATTTCTGTTACTGGCATTCATTAAAGTGTAACATTAAAAATTTGTGGGAAATGTTTTATGACAACTGTATTAAAAATTAATTTTCCCATTTATGTGTTATAGAGATACACAGATCTCTTCAGTTCAAATGTGAGGGCCTGGAACAGGAGTCAAAGAAGTGAGTGTTGTTTTTTTTAATCTAAAAATAAATTACACATACATGTTAAAATTAAAACCGTAACCTATATGACATAAATTGTTCTGCATGCCAATCTTATTTCAAAGCAGTCTCATTCAGTAAAAGTTAAAATATTTGGTGTTTATCATATTGTTTGCTGGTAGGTGCCTTTAATGTCCTTGAATCTTCAACAGCTTCTCTGTACTCAGTTTATTACTCACACACTACCTGTCAGACGAATGTAATGATGTGTGCATAGTAAACTTTGGAAAAAGCTGTTGTCAAATGTCACTCATAATGACAGCTGTTGGATGATTTACTGTGGTAATATCCCAACCATGTCCATGCAGGCAGTCTGAACTGAAACATCAGAAAGAGGAACTTGTGCAACAGTGCAGCTATCAGATTCAGGAAACCAAACTGAGACACAGGAAGATTCGGTATCACTCTGTATTGAGAAATATTTAAACATATTTAGAGAGATATTACAGTAATATTAGTGTCTATATAATTTGTTTGAGAGCTAGCATAGTACATTGAATGCCAACCATATTCTCCTAGGATGAAACATGAAAATCAACTGCAGCAACTGATTGAACAGCATAAGAGCATGTACACTATGTTTGTAAGTGGGATCGAAGAAACAGACACATAAATATAGTTGTTCAAGTTTATCTTTCATTACCTGTAAACTCCTTATTATTCTTACATAATTGTTAAAAGAAAATGAAAACACGGCCTTCCGAATCATCCTGTTACATTGAAAGTATGTATGTTTTCATCATCAAATGTTTTTTATTTTTACTTATATTTAGCAAACCACTTAAATTTATTTGATTTCCATTAGTCTGTTTGAAAAGGCCACCATGTGCAGTTTGTTTCCTTTTTGCAAGTGATTGAGTAATCACCAGAATAGGACGTGGATGCTTCAGGTCCCACGAAAAAAATAACAGAAATCAAACCAACAAGTCCGATATTAACTAGTAAGCTTCTGAATAAAATAAAACTAGGCACATTTGCACATATAACTACATTACATTTACATCAGACAAGCACATACTTGAACCCATGATATACGCTGCCATCCATAATTATTGACAAAGATGTGTTAAAAGCCTTAAAATAATAATTTTTTTTTTTTTTGCAGAAGCATACTCTCACACTGAAAATTGTAGAAAATGTAACCTTCGACTCAAGTGAATCTTAAGGGGGAAAATCCCTGACTAAGAAATACTAGTCCTTCTCAAAAAATGAGCATATTGTGATAAAGTTCAGTATTTTCTGTAATGTACTGATAAAAATTAAACGTTCATATATTTTAGATTCATTGCACACCAACTGAAATATTTCAGGTCTTTTATTGTTTTATTATTGATGATTTTGGCATACAGCTCATGAAAACCCAAAATTCCTATCTCAAAAAATTAGCATATCATGTTCAGGTAGTCTAAACGAGCTATTAACCTAATCATCTGAATCAACCAATTAACTCTAAACACCTGCAAAAGATTCCTGAGGCTTTTAAAAACTCCCAGCCTGGTTCATTCCTCAAAACCACAATCATGGGTAAGACTGCCGACCTGACTGCTGTCCAGAAGGCCATCATTGACACCCTCAAGCAAGAGGGTAAGACACAGAAAGAAATCTCTGAGCGAATAGGCTGTTCCCAGAGTGCTGTATCAAGCCACCTCAGTGGGACGTCTGTGGGAAGGAAAAAGTGAAAGAAGGGCTGATTCCAGACCTTGGAGGACCTGTGGAAGCAGTGGACAGGGTCTGGAGTAGAAACATCCAGAGCCATCGTGCACAGGTGTGTGCAGGCAATGGGCTACAGGTGCCGCATTCCCCAGGTCAAGCCACTTTTGAACCAGAAACAGCAGCAGAGGCGCCTGACCTGGGCTACAGAGAAGCAGTACTGGACTGTTTCATCAGTGGTCCAAAGTACTTTTTTCGGATGAAAGCAAATTTTGCATGTCATTCGGAAATCAAGGTGCCAGAGTCTGGAGGAAGACTGGGGAGAAGGAAATGCCCAAATGCCCAAAGTCCAGTGTCAAATAGCCACAGTCAGTGATGGTCTGAGTGCCATGTCAGCTGCTGGTGTTGGTCCACTGTGTTTTATCAAGGGCAGGGTCAATGCAGCTAGCTATCAGGAGATTTTGGAGCACTTCATGCTTCCATCTGCTGAAAAGCTTTATGGAGATGAAGATTTCGTTTTTCAGCACAACCTGGCACCTGCTCACAGTGCCAAAACCACTGTTAAATGGTTTACTGACCATGGTATTACTGTGCTCAATTGACCTGTCAACTCTCCTGACCTGAACCCCATAGAGAATCTGTGGGATATTGTGGAGAGAAAGTTGAGACACCAGACCCAACACTGTGGATGAGCTTAAGGCCGCTATCGAAGCATCCTGGGCCTCCGTAACACCTCAGCAGTGCCACAGGCTGATTGCCTCCATGCCACGCCGCATTGAAGCAGTCATTTCTGCAAAAGAATTCCCGACTAAGTATTGAGTGCATAACTGAGCATAATTATTTGAAGGTTGACTTTTTTTGTATTAAAACCGCTTTTTTTATTGGGCGGATGAAATATGCTAATTTTTTGAGATAGGGATTTTGGGTTTTTCTTTACTTTTTTTGGCAAAATTATCAATATTAAAACAATAAAAGGCTTGAACTACTTCAGTTGTGTGTAATGAATCTAAAATATATGAACGTCTAATGTTTATCAGTACATTACAGAAAATAATGAACTTTATCACAATATGCTAATTTTTTTAGCAGGACTAGTAATTATTTTTCACAAACTCACCTGTTCCACATTTATTGGCACCCCGAACAATTCCTAGAAAATAAATGTAATTGAAGCATTTGTCATTTCTACAGTAGTTTACAAAGTTAATCAGAGTATTTATGAAAGTTTTAATTAGTTATTCATCATGTCCTTTTTCTCTGGGTTACAAATATGACGTGACACAGAGGCCATTTCTCTTATCTACTCCTCAACATGAGCAGTGGGATTCAACCTGGGATGTTTGCAGATGACATTGTGATCTGTAGTGAGAGCAGAGAACAAGTGCAGGAAAATCTAGAGAGGTGGCGGTATGCCCTTGAAAGGAGAGGAATGAAGGTTAGCCTCAGTAAGACAGAATACACGTGTGTGTGAACGAGAAGGACCAAAGAGGAACGGTGCAGTTACAGGGAGCAAAGATAAAGAAGGTGGAGGATTATAAGTACTTAGGCGCAACAATCCAGAGCAATGGAGAGTGCGGAAAAGAGGTGAAGAAGCGCGTGCAGGCAGGTTGGAATGGTTGGAGAAAAGTGTCCGGTGTGATGTGTGATAGGAGGGTATCGGCAAGAATGAAAGGAAAAGTGTACAAGATGGTGATGAGGCCAGCGATGTTGTATGGTTTAGAAACAGTGGCAGTGAAGAAAAGACAGGAGGCAGAGCTGGAGGTAGCAGAGATGAAAATGTTGAGGTTCTCTTTGGGAGTAACGAGGATGGATAGGATCAGGAATGAGCACATCAGAGGGACAGCACATGTAAGACGTTTTGGAGACAAAGTCAGAGAGGCTAGATTGAGATGGTTTGGACATGTACAGAGGAGGGATAGTGAGTATATTGGTAATAGGATGCTGAGGCTGGAACTACCAGGCAGAAGGCCTCGAGGAAGACCGAAGAGGAGATTTATGGGTGTGGTGAAGGAGGACATGAAGGTAGTTGGAGTAAGAGTAGAAGATGCAGAGGATAGGGTGAGATGGTGGCAGATCATTTGCTGTGGTGACCCCAGAAGGGAACAGCCGAAAGGAGAAGAAGAAAGAAGAATCAACAACATGGGGAAGAATACACCATTCATGTTAGGCAGATGTGTCATCAACCTTCACAGGTCAGGCAATAGCTACAAGAAAATAACCCCTTGACTGCACCTGCCCATATCTACTGTCAGAGGAATCATTAAGAAGTTTAACACAACTGGAACTGTGATAAACAAGCATGGATGAGTATGCAAGGTTATTTTGCCACCCACAAACAGTGAGGAGGATGGTAAGAAAAATAAAAATTTCTCCAAAGCTCACTGTTAAAGAATTGCAACAAATGATAGCATCTTGGGGTCACAAAGTCTCCAAAACAACCAGCCCACATGCCAACAATGGGAGGCGTGCATGGAAAAAAAACTTTTATCATAAACGGAAATATCTGGAGTTCGCCAAGCAGTACTGGTTGGAATTGTGTGCTTTGGTCAGATGACACCAAGATTTTGCCAACTCCTCATGCCCACTGTGAAGTATTGGGGAGTATTGATGATGCTGTGGTCCTGCTTCTCTTCCAGAGGGCCTAGGAATGTTGTTTTAGAGAGATTGTGCAAAGAGGAGTGGTTGAAGATCCCTCTTTCTGTATTCTCCCATCTTGTGAAACATTATAGGAAAAGACTAGGTCCTGTTTTCTTGGCAAAAAGGGGCTGTACAAAGTGTTAACATCAGGGGTGCTAATAAATGTGGTGCTCACAATTTGATGGAAAATAATTATTTCTTAATGTGGGACACCCCCCCCCCCCCCCCATCGAATAAATGCACTAGAATTATAGGTTGACTTTTCCATTTTTCCATTGTGGTCCTGCATTATTTAGAACAAAAATTAATTTATTAGAAGCTAAAGAAGAAATCTTGAAAAATAATTTTGAGAGCAGTGTATAGCTCAGTGCATTTATTTATACTTCCACGTCTACAATTGCTTCCATGTGAGTCACGTCTTACTGTTGACCGTACAGTGGCTCCCCCTTGTGTGAGGATTTGTTACTCGTGTTTTATTTTTTCCACGAAAAAAAAAAAAAAAGGTTTTATTAAGTATCATTAGTTTTGATGTAGGCACAGATATGAACCATGCATGGAAGCTTTTATTAAGTCTTGGTTTGATTTACCTTTAATATTCTTTTATTTTCCACAGACTCCAGAGAGACTCTCTGCTGAGATACAATCTGCTGAATACACCACAGAGCAGCTACTGAAAGCAGGTACCTATGTAATTTAGGTAATCTACATTATGTGACCTCGTTCTAGTTGGAGTTGATACAAAATGTCCTGGTCTTTTATACTAATATTTTATTGTGGCATATGTGACTCTTTAAATCCTGATGTAGAGAAGCAGAAGGTTGTGAAGGTGGCAGATTTAGAGGAACAGCTGAGTAATGCCGAGAGCAAAAATGTACATCTCAGTGCAATGACGCAGATGCATGGTGAATCTTTTTTACATGTTTCACATACCTAAAATACTGCTGGTGGTATGATATGAGAGCCACACCTCTTTTCAGTAAATTACATGCTCATTGAAACTGTGCACTCCAGACTAACTTTCCAGAAATGTCACTGTAGTCTGTTCACTGGGTTTTTGGTTGTGTTCTCTTGCTGTTCACATACTAAGTTTTGATGTTCTGACAGAGCACAAGTAAATAAAAAGTAACTAAAGCAGTTGTTCAGAATTTCGGGGTTTTATTTATTCATAATGATACAAAATTTACAAAATTTAAAATGTTCATCAAAATTAATGATGTAACAAAAGTATAATCAATTTCAGTTCATACTAAACAGGAACGGTGCAATCTGATTGGTCTGCTATCTGAGGATACCTGAGTGGACAATGATGGTTTGCCATGGTCATTGATTCAGAAATCCTGCAAAATTCAACAATATTCCATCCTATAAAACATGAAAAGTTAAAGTGGTTCAAATGTAAAAAAAAAAAAAAAAAAAAAAAAAAAAAAGTTATATTTAAACTTTGAACGAGTTTCAAAAGATGCTGTCATGATGCCAGCATGAGCACTGTGATTTAGGTCATGTGTTCATGGATAAGATCAAACCCTAATCTAATTTAAGTTTGCTTTTATTTTCTTTTTTCATGTATTATATTCTTTTTTTTTTTTTTTCCATTCAGTGTACCGAGACTGAATGAGTAAAGGAACTTCTAAGAAAGTGCACTAATGTATGCAAGCATGTATGGAGCTCAAGTGCCATGGTTTAAAAAAGACAAATAAATCATAAAAATCTTGTTTTAGTGCGTTTTTTTTTTTTTTGTTTAGGTTCCCATGTAGTATACACTAAAATAATAACATGCCTGAGGCTTGGAGGATTACACTGAATTAAATAGTCCCCTCAATGTTCAGTATTGGAGACATTTTAGTTACATCTACCACATGGTGCATAATTATTAAGCGTCAACAGTGAATGTAGTCATATCTCTATCAAATGTCGAATGTCTCACCTTGCACCAGATGAGATGCACTACGAGTTCTTTGGTTTATAATGTACCGGTTTGTCTGGTACTATAATTAACATTCTTTTTTTTTTTTTTTTTGTAAAAAGTGAAACCAGCAGGGTTATCTTCAAAATGTCAATTTTGTTTAATATACAGTACTGCTATACATTACATTGTCTTCCAAAAGTAAAGTCAAAAACTTCTACTGCTTATAATATACTAAACATACAGTGTATTCTTAAAGATACCCAAAAATAATAATACAAGTTTCTGAAATTTTGCTCCCTATTTTTTTTTTTTTATTCCAAATGTGGTTAGTTTTGACTTGACTGCCCCATCATCTCAGATAAACAGCGTGTGATCGAAGTTGTTCCATAGTATATGGTTTTAAAATGTTGGGTTTTGTTGTTAAGATTGGGAATATGCCCTGTTATTAAATTCTTGTCTGCCAGCACAATACTGACCTTGACTGTCTTGACAAACCTGAAAACTTTCTTTTTCTACCTTTCCTTTTTTTTTCTTTCCATTCTTACATAGTGTGTTGTTTTGAAATTTTTCACTCACATCCTCTCTCTTACCTTTTTTCATCCCCCTTATACATTTTCATGGTGCTTTGCTTTCCACACAAGCTATGTCCTTCCCCCTCCACCAATCCTGTTGGGACTCTTTTAATACATGTATTCCACTGGCACAACTACACTGCAGGTGTGGTTGCAGCATTATGTGTCTTGGAGTAGTGTGTATTTTGTAGGGGTTTTGTTCTTCATGCCATACTTATACTTTTGCCTAGACATGTCAGTCCACTTTTCACACCTGAGAATGGCGTAATATTTAAATGTCACAAACACTGAACTCTGCACAAACTGACATATGCACAAATCATAAAACCTCTTAAAATTCAAACACTTTTTTGGCCACAACAATTGTGTTTAAATATCCAGCAGGGATAATGTTCGATTTTAGGTCGTGTGCGCTGATGCCTTTTAAGCACAGAGAGAGTTAACTGCTGGCCGCAGATTGGCACAGTCTGAGGAGTATCCCTCTCACTTTTGTCAGGCTCCTCCTTTTCAGAGTTTATCACATTAGTTGCTGGCACTGTAAGGTCTCAGACCTTTCCGTAGACTGTATGGCACTTCTGGTATGTTTTGTTATCCAAGGTTATTCCCCATCTGTTGAGAGGTGGAAGGACATGCATGTTAGTTGAACAAGATCTTACTAATATATCTTATCGGACTACTAAACCTTACTATGAATAGCAAGTTAGCTTACATAATGTACAGTGTAACATAAAAAGAAAGGTTGGCATTGATAAAATGCTTGGCCTGTCTGATCTTAAAGAACTGATGGAAATTTGCCTGCAATAAGGCATACTGTAGTTAGGTAGACTAAAATAAACAAAGGAAAAACTAACAATAAAAGAATGTGCTTCATTCTTCACATTTGCTGCATGACCAAGTTATTTTCCTTGTTCTACAATAGTAATGCTTCCACTTTTTAATTTCTTCCCCATTGGCTCTCTAATAATAACTTTATCAAAGTACCTCAAAGCGACTGTAGACCTTCTTCTCTTTACGCATACTCTCTATTCTCTTCAGTAGGGTGTCACGTTCCTGAGGGTTGGGTTGAGTTCGACTGAACCGGTTTCTGTTCTGATATCGCTTGAATGGCTCATCAAGGTTTGATCCATGACCTTTTTCCCCCTCATCATTTCCAGTCTCATCAGCTTGCTTGGTCTGCTCCTGTCTATTCTTCTGGCTGTTTGCAGAGATCTGCTCAAGGATCACTTTAGTATCATCTCTGAGGTTGCTGCTGAATAGCACATTAGAGGTAGAAGACTGGTAGCGAGACTGACTTGGTTTATTGACCGATTTGGAATTATCAGTTGTTGAATCACAGTGTTTTTCTTTCCCTTTAGAAGAGGCATTCTCTTCAGGAACAGTTTTCATTTGTTTGTCGTCTGCAGTACTTGACCCTCCAGCATTTTTTTTCTCTCCTTTGGGCCCAAGCAAACCCTTCAGTCTTTGTGTTTGCTTCTTCAGAAAATCTAGAGGCTTTGTCTCTTTGCCCTCTGAGCTTGTAACGTTCAGAGACATGTTCGACCCCTGTCGGCTTAAGCCATGACTTTCCTTGGACTCTGTTTGTGGCATCGCTGATGAGCTCAGGCTCCGTGATTTTTTGAATTCACTTTTTTCAGCATCAGTTGCATCTATAAGAATATCTTCGCCGCACGAAGTGTGACGTGTGTGAGAGCTTTTGAAAGGTTTTAGTGTAAACTTAGGTGAAGGAAAGGGTTTTGGTAACTTTGGTTCCTTAACTGTCTCTTTCTTTGCTGTATCTGTGGCCTCCTCCTTTGGCAGAGAACTATCCACTTTTAATTTTTCTTCAGTAAGCTTTATCTTTGGTGGGACAGTGGGTTTTGCAACAAAGGGTTTTGCAACAGAATCTGTTTTTACTGTTGTTGTTGTTGTTGTTGTTGTTGTTGTTGTTGATGATGACGATGTCGTTGTTTCTGTTGGTGCTGACGAGGATGTTGATGTTGGTTCTACAGGTGTAACTGAAACAGACGGAACTGTGGCTGCTACGCTTGGCTTAATATCAGATGTGTCTGACTTTTTTGAAAGCAGCTCTTGACTTTTATTTAATGCTTCCTCTGTTTTTGAGTTCTTTCTCTTTAATGATAACTCTTTAAAATATTGCAACCGGCTTGCTGGATCATTCATGTCATAGGAGGGTTTTTTTATTTTTGGAAATGAAAGCTCTGTTTGTTTTGTAATGTCTTTTTGTTTCGTAATGTCTTTTTGTTCCGCAATGTCTTTTTGTTCAACTACAGGTTTCTCAGATTCTTCAGAGATGTCTTCTTTAATTTCTTTCGTGTTCTTAACTGGGTTCTCATCTGTGCTAGAAGACGACTCTTCTTGTACCACTTCCCTAGTCTCTTTTTCATCCAGCTTTTTGTGCTTATTCCAGTCGAAAGGCTCCCTAGAAAATGACCTCCTCTTTTCTAAAATCTCTGCTACAATTGAAGAGGTTCTAATTGAGTTGTTTTCTTCATCCTCTGGAAGCTTCTCTCCAGACACTGTAGAATTGTGTTGCTCTACCTTAGAAGAGCTGAAGATGAGCGAGGAGCGTAATCGTGAGCTTCTCTGCAGAACTGGATTGATACGGGTTCGAAATGATTCATGTTTGGTGATGCTGATCTCCTTTGAATTTTTTGAATCTTTTAAATCCAACTCCTTCTCACTGTCTGTTTCTGCGGATGTGAGTGCTGTACCTGGATTACTTGATTTCTTCTGCAAATCTTTTCCTGTAGACGCGTGATCACTGATGAGATTTACTTGCTTCCTGTCTGGTAAAATGGGTTTCCCAAAGCGAGGCCGTAAATCAAGTTTTGGTTTACTTGGTATGGCGGGTGGTTCTTTTGTGTTAACGCGAAGGCCTGAAGACTCTGGGTTGTACTGTCTGTTTTCAGGTGGTTGTTGTGGCTCATCAAAAGCATCTGGGCCCAGAGGCTGCTGCAAGCCCTCTTCCTCACTATTTTCATATGTACTAAGGTAGGAGTTGATCCTCCAGCTCCGTAATCCCTGCTTAACACTTGGATCCTGGGATTCTCTTCCCTGCTCTCCACTGGGTAATACTTGTTTATGATCTGGATGAAGTTGAGTGGGTGAGCTCTGACAGGCGTATGCATGACTGAGAGTTGGCCGTTTTTGGTTTGGTTGATCAAAATGAGCCGCGCCTTGATGAAGCCTGCTTTCTGGATCACAGCCGAGGTCTTCAGATGATAGGACATTTTGACTATCTGGTGCTTCTTGTTCAAGTGGATACATAGGGTCAGAGTATTGATCTATCTGGTAAAGACTCGAGCTCCGAAGCGATTCATAGCGTCCAACTTCTAGTCCTGTAACATCACTCTGATAGAACTGTTGGTCTCTCTGAAAGTGTGTATCACGCTCATCCAAGTTGTTCATGACACGATGCTTCATGTACTGTCGAGAAGAAGAATAGCTCTCACGGGTGCCTTCAGCATAGCTGTGCCTTTTATACGCGTTCATTTCTAGCTGACGAGATGCAATTGTGGGTCTTCCTTGCTCCAAGAAAGACTGTTGCATTCTCATGTGATGTGAAGAGAATTTAGAAGTTTGCAAACCAACACCACCTGCCTCAATAGAGTGGCGGTATGGGTCATCCCTCCTGAAGGGTAGAGCAGTCTCAAGGCGGTCACCTGAAAATGGGTATCCCAAAAGCTCAGAGTGTCGAAGATATCCTCGGGGATTCCTTAGAGATTGTGACCTTTTTATTCCAAATTGGTTACTTAAGAAGCCACTACCGTTGTCAGGAGGAATAGGCACCAGGGAACTTTCAACAACAAGGGGCTGAGATTGAGCAAAGAGAATGCGGAATTCCTCATCAAAAGTGGTCACAAGTTCTCCCAAAAACAGATGAGCTATGCAACGGTGTATCTTCTCATATGACCACATAAAACTGAAAATAAATAATCACAAATTAAATCAGAACATCATCTTCCTCCGCTTAATCCGGGGCCGGGTCGCGGAAATCAGAATATTTGATCTCAAATTATGAAACAGATTTATTCACTTATTTTCAGACAGATTTGTAAAGTGTAGAGGCTTAACCTCACCTATAATTTCCACTGAGCACGGCCCTGCAATCAACTAAAAGAAAGCGGTCCATGACCTGTCCTTTAAATGACTTTCCGGTTCGACAAAAGTATGTAATGCCAGCAACGGTCCTCACCCGCATCATCTGTAACATTCAACAGGAAGGCACTGCATAAAATATCCCTATTCGCTATATGGAGTTTATTAAAATCATAAAAACTTTCCTGTATATTGTCAAAAAAAATTATTACTACAGGGAGTCAATCAGGTCTTACATGAACCATATCCAGGTTAACTTTGCAGCTCGTCACCATGGAAACAAAGTGATGGGCATTTTGTTCATCCAGAAGAATATAAACAGGCACATGGCGTTGGGCAGCATCAAGCAGCTCAGCAAATATGTCAACATCAGTAAACATATCCATTACCACTGCAATGACCTGTTGGAGAAAGGGAATTATAATTTGGTTCGATATCTGTCTGCAAGTTGCATGGATTGCTGTTCAATTCACTTAACTCATGTTTATATACTATTGATATCATCCCTTATTGTCTCGATCATTAATTTTTTCAAGTTATGCAAATGCTGAGGTCTCCTGAGGTACTGACCTGCTGTGCATTTTTAATGAGCCTTCGGGCCTGTTCCTTGATACTGGGCATTTCAGGATCTGAAGGGTTTACAAGTGTTGTAACTTCAGTGGGCCCTACAAAACTGAATTGTTGCAGTGGCCACCCAAGATCCAAACCTGGTGCATCCAAGTCAGAGTGCACTGGCCAGTATGTGTCTGATGAGCCATCCTGATCCATTTCATGGTATGTCAGTTCTGGTACAGAGGAAGCACTTTGTGGCACCTGAATAGTATTTTTAATGTGCTCAATCTCTGTCCTTGACAGGAAATCAACAACATTAACATTCTGCAAAAAGTTATAGTATCCATCGAGATCATTTTCCACCAGAGCATCTATTGCCAGTCTGTACTCTTCCCGGTAATGCGGTGGCAGATAGTTAGGATCCAGAGGGTTGTCTCCCACTGAAGAACACTGGGAACGATGGGCCATGATGGAGCAGGGTAAAGGTGTTTCTCTGAGTAAAGAAAAAGATTGTTTCATTTAATGTACGTTTGGATGTATTTTACTATTCATATTGATGAGGTTTGACACCATTTAACACAATCATGAAGAATCTATATAACCACAATTATAGACATGCAAGCTTAATTTAGGAAATCTGTGAGTCTGAACCTAAATTCCAATTGATTATTTGATGTACCAGTTATAGTAGCTCCAAAATATTTTTTCTAGCTTGACTGCGAGTTGTTTGTATTGTAACCATGGAAACATAGACTGCGGGTTTGTGCATGACTCACTGTGGGTAAAGGAAGAAGGGTAGCGAAAGAAGGAAAAGTTTTCAGCACAAAGGCAGTTTTCTGTAGCAATTCTGTTATTCACTGGAGCTCATCCATAAGACAGACTCTCTGTTTATAGACACATGAGTACCAGGTTTGATAGATTCAGTGTTCAGTGCAGATTTGCATGTCAATAACTGCCAATGTCTTAACTTTCTTGATACTGGATTGTCATCTTTAATTTCATTCACACAAATAACAGTATTTACTTTCTAATTTGCATTCACTTTTTCATAATACAAGTAAACATTCTTTCAGTGTTTAAACCTAATGATCTCAAGAGCAAATAATCTGCATAAAGTGTCTCAACGTGCACGCACAAGTCTGGGCATGAGACACTGACATTTCCTAATATTTCGCCACTCAAGTTTAATTTTGGTATGCTACACTGCCCACAAATATGAAATGCAACGTTTCTTTGTCACTGGTAAAGTTTTTAAATCACAAACTTGTACTTAAGTTAATCAGAATGTTTATTTTGAGCACTTCCAACAAGTTTAGCTGCACTTAACTATTGAAAGTTATCTGCTCGTCCGCTGCTGTGATACCATCACTTCTTAGGGCAAGAAGCAAGACCAAAATAGTTCTGTTCAACACTGGCACAAATGCATCACTTGTGATGGAGGCTATATTGTGTAGTCCCTTTAATTTGACAAAGAGCTGCTCTACAAAAATGTATAATTTGAACAGTTATTGTCAATTAATAAAATGCCCCTTGCTAAAGGGTTGTGTCAGGAAGGGCATCCGACGTAAAAACCTATGCCAAATCAAACATGCGATTCGCTGTGGCGACCCCTGAAAGAGGGAAAAAGTCCAAAAGTAAAAGAAGATTGTCATTTAATAACAAAGCTTATGTGAACCTTTCCATTATAACCCTCATGTTTCGTTCTGCACAAAGTTCTAGATGTGACTGCAACCTGAAATATCACCAAGATTATACTGTTGTGGCGGTTCTTTAAAAGATGTTCCTCCTGAGCACAGGTATCTGCTCCAGCTCTTGTTTCATTGTTGTACTCTCTGCTCTGCCAAAGGGTCTCTGAAAAATGTTTCTGGATAAGTGGTTTGTCGCACTATTACTGTTGATTCAATTAAATTAATTCTGTTTTATCTGACTGTGGATACAAATGTCTGGTAAATAAAATGCACATGTTTGGGGAGGGATTTCCACTACAGTACTGTGATGTAAACGAAAGCCTCAACAATGCAGCCACACGAACCTTCTACACAGCACCCACAAAGCGATGTCCAAGGTAAATATCCTCGACAGCTCGAATGGGTTGTGTTTTTAGACAGCACTTACTGCGCATTACAGTTTATTACAATTCTTCTTTTACTTTCGGCTGCTCCCTTCAGGGGTCGCCACAGCAAATCATCCGCCTCCACCTCACCCTGTCCTCCGCATCTTCTTTTCTGACTCCAACGACCTTCATGTCTTCCTTCACCACATCCATAAATCTCTTCTTCGGTCTTCCTCGAGGCCTTCTGCCTGGTAGTTCCAACCTCAGCATTCTACTGCCAATATACTCACTATCCCTCCTCTGCACATGTCCAAACCATCTCAATCGAGCCTCTCTGACTTTGTCTCCAAAACATCTTACATGGGCTGTCCCTCTGATATTCTCATTTCTGATTCTATCCATCCTCGTTACTCCCAGAGAGAACCTCAACATTTTCATCTCCGCTACCTCCAGCTCTGCCTCCTGCCTTTTCCTCAGCGCCACTGTTTCTAATCCATACAACATCGCTGGCCTCACCACCATCTTGTACACTTTTCCCTTCATTCTTGCTGACACTCTCCTATCGCACATCACACCGGACACTTTTCTCCAACCATTCCAGCCTGCCTGCACACGCTTCTTCACCTCTTTTCCACACTCTCCATTGCTCTGGATTGTTGAGCCTAAGTACAGTTTATTACAATATAATATGATAAATGATATGACAGGCTATCTTAATGAGGGCAGTTTTTTAAATTAACACCATTTATAATATCTTAATCTGGCATGACTTATTCTCATGGCCTGACACTACACAGTGCAGCATGTAGGGAAACACTGAGTAAAAGGTTATAGCTTAGCCCTGAGGGTTGATTAATGTACTTCTCAAGAATCTTTTTACTAACAATATTATTTTGTGCATAGGATACACATGAAACTGCAGTCACCTCAAGCTTGTGATTTAAATATCAGTCAGCTAAACAATGGCGTACTTGTATAACATGTGTCTTCAGATGCATTTATAGTAGTAAGAGACTTGCAAAGTGATGATATACTATATTTCATATTCTGAATGTATAGCTCTCTATAATTAATGAATAAAAACAAATCACAAAAGAACTTGTACTGTACCATCATTTTAAAACATTTGCTAATTATCTGAGATCTTCAATTTAGTTTGTGAAATAATCAAAAACAAGTACAGTACACCAATCAGCCATAACATTAAAACTGACCGGTCGACAGCTGGGCAGCAACAATAGACAGCAAAATACAATACACTGTGTGTTCTGAGGCTTTTCTGTCAAAGTCTGCATTGACAGTTTCAGAATTTTGTGCTAAAGTACCAGAATTACCAGCCGCCTTATGTGCATCAAAGTGCCTTGGGCACCAATGACACACTTTGCCAGTTCACTGGTTGTCCATTCTTGAAAATTTTTTGCTAGATATTTAAGACTGCATACCAACAACACCCCACAAGACCTACCATTTTATAGCTGAATAGACCCAGTCGCTTCACCACACAAAGTGGCCCTTGCTATAGTCAATCAGATCCTTACTTTTATTTATTTTATATACTGTATTAATCCCGTGACTTTTGACAAGAGTAGCTGCATAGCTGTCAGCATGTTTCTGCCCTGCGATAGCGAACTGTCTGGGGTGTACTATGCCCTCGCTCAGAGTCGGCTGAGATGGGCTCAAACCAACCCACAACCATAATTAGGATTAAGCGGTTCCAAAAAAAATTAAATTGTATTAATCCTGTAAGAATGCCCCATCATGCCTGCTAATTTTTCCTACTTCCAGCACATCGACTTCAAGAACCGACTCTCTGCGTACTGTGTAATGCATCCCACTCTATTAAACAGTTCACCTATCAGTGACCACAATGTTCATTTTTAATATTGTATCTGAGCTGCATATTTTCAGTTATTAAGTTCTCCATGAAATAGATTCTTGGTTGTGATTTCTATCCATATATTGATGTTTTTCTTCGAAAAAGGAGGTCAGTGTGATAAAGTACTTGACTGACTTTCACTACAAAATATTACATAAATATAGGACACCAGAAACCTGTACTTAAAATTTGAGAATGGCAAAAGACTTAACAAAAGTCTTTAGCTTTCTGAAAAGCTCAGATGGTGTACAGTATAAAGTTGGGAAAGCATGTGTTCATTCAGTTTGAAGACGCCGTATGTTCCAGCTTTGAAGTTGGGGAAGCACCTCTAAAATGTGGCGAACACAAAACTGTACGCCTCTATGAATTTCACTCTTTCTCTTCTAAATGAATAAACTCCAACTGTTTGATGGAGATTGATGGCCAAAATCACACCGATGAAACATGTTTACTGTTAATCAGATACTACTGTATAGCAGGTTCTGCCTCTGAGGCTGTAATGTATGTGGTTCTAGAGAGAATTTAATAACAAACTTATTAATTAGACAAAGTTTTGCCGAGATATAAATAATAACAAATATCACACAATTCAAGTATATACTTCTCCAGGATATTTTTTCATTTATTATTTTTAAGATCAAGCATGGTATCCATATCACTGAACAGTACGAACCAAAAATGCTGAAACGCCCATTTTGATTTCAGGAACACTTGAGGTAACAATATTTATTCCTTGTATGAACAAGTCCATCTCTGTCAGATTGTTCAGCCTTGCCCTCAACAGTCTCATTTTCCCTCTTCCTTTTTGACATACATTGGTAAGGTACCCTGAGCTGATTTCAAACAATTCTTGTTGATTCATGATTCATTCACATTCTTGATTTCACACATGCTTTTCTTTTTATTTATTTAATTTCTCTAGAAAATGTATTTTCATGTAGAGTGGTACTGCTGCTTAGCCGATGCGCTAAAATATTTGGCATTTGAATTATACTTCTGTCAAAAGAAAGAAAATAAAATTGAATGATATTGTACATTACTTAACACTACTTTAACCTTATTGTGGATACCAGGACAGGCTTAAAAAAATCTTTGTTGGCAATAACATGATAAAAGATTCACCAGGGAGGGAGGAAATTATTAATTTTTTTTTTTTTTTGCCTGTGCAGGTCACCAGGGATTTGCGGGGCTTTTTTTCATACATCATGCTATATTATGTACGTGATGTTGTAAACACAGTACAATGTAATAAATATCTTATATTTGAAATCAACATACTGAATATCAAACTTTATTCATTTAATATTGTAATCAAGAGTATCAAGGTTTCTTCAACATATCGACTTTTAATATTGCAGTCAACATTGTCTCAACGTCACATACTTTTGTCATGCTCCATGCGATTGCTGGCGGTTTATAATTGACTTGTATTTGTTCGAAAATGTCAGCAAACGTGTTGCTCAATTTGAAACGCATTAATTTATTTATTATTTTCATGTTGGGACTTTTAATAGTGACAGAGCAGTTTTTCTTGCATTGTCCTCTTCTATCATGCGTTCCACCTTTGTTGTTAAGACAGTACTGGCCAATGAGAATCGCTGTGTCACCAAACTGGTGAAATTGACCAATCACAAGGTTGCAGTTGATACTGATTTCGCTTTGGTCACTTTGCAGTACGGTGTATCATGGGAGACGTGAACGTTTTTTCAACACAACCGGTCGGTATATTTTTATTTTTTGCATCTGTGAATGCTCAGGTGGAGTTTTTATGTACAATTTCAGTCCAACCAGCTGTGTTACCGCCAACAAAGACATTTTTAAGGCTGGCCCCATGACCTGTTTTTCCACTATATGTTATGTGCAAAGCTAAAACCAGTGTGTCCATTCATATGCGTTTGTGAAATTAATTACACTGTATCTAATCATTTCATTTGCATTCCCATTTAATTACAGCTAACTGAAAGTGTAAAGTTCTTTAATGATAATCCTATCAACCACCACAGTCAGTTTTATGGTAATTGCCACTTTCCTCCTAATACCAAAGCATTGGTGTAAATTTTAGAATTTTCTACCAGCATGTGGGTCAATTTCTCAATACTTTAAATTTTTTTAAAGTAAATTATAGGTGTGTGTGTGTGTGTGTGTGTGTGTGTGTGTGTGTGTGTGTATTCTGTCTTTTATTTCCTGAACCACTTAATCCTAATTAGGGTTGTGGGGAAGCTGGCACCCATCTCAGCTGTCTCTGTTTAAGAGCAGGGTATACCCTGAACAGCTCACCAGGTCATCGCAGGGTCAACACTCACAGCTAGGGCTGACTTGGAACAGCCAGTTAACCGACTGTGCATGTTTTTGGATAGTGGGAGGAAACCAGAGTACCTGGAGGAAACCCACGCAAGCATGGGGAGAACATACAAACTTCACACAAACCCCTGAGCTGGGAATCGAACTCTGAACCTTCTTGCTGTGAGGCAAAGGTGCTAGGCACTACACCATATATATATATATATATATATATATATATATATATATATATATATATATATATATATATATATATATCTCACACATCACACACGCACACACACACACACACACACACACACACAGAGCTTAATGGTGAGTGTAATGACTTACTGATCCAAAGGTCAGCTGTTCTATCAACACTTGAGCAAGGCCTTAACCCTCAATTGCTCAGTTGTATAAAAATGATAATTAAGTCACTCTGAATAAGCATGTCTGCCAAATGCTGGAAATGTAAATATCTATTATTTAAAATCATAAATACACCCTGAACAATATTTGTAAGGAACCTCAGATTCAGAATTATGCATACTGCACAAAGACACACTGTAAAGCTAATCCGCAACCTTTTGTTAATGGATTTTTTTAACCATATTTGTGTAAAGAATGGGTCAGCCTATTATGGATTCTCAAATCTTATGGGTTTTTTTTTTTCCTAATTCAGCACACACTGACATTTAGAGATTTCATAGCTTAAACCCTTGTTGGGTAAAGTTGAGCGAAGGCCTGTTATTTCTAAATACCTTCCTTCCCTGTTTTCCTCAACTTTTTTCCAACCACTGAGAATCCTAGAATAAGCAGATCTCCACAGTGTGCTAGAACAGTGCAAATCATTTTTTTCCCCAAGTCGTGCATGCTTCAGTCTGTGCAAGTCGTTTTTGTATGACTACAAGATTTGCATTGACATTACTCTTATTGTTAATAATCCTCTAATGCTTGTCTGTACTGTACATAATGACTGCAGGCTCTACAATAGATAAAGATCCCTTAACAGTAAAAAAAAAAAAAAATATATATATATATATATATATATATATATATATATATATATATATATATATTCAGAACACAATGTGAAACTTATAGTCACACCTAAACCCAAGCTGTAAACATAGTGGATATGAATGTCATTGCCAAAATTATTAAGTTAGGTAACACTTGAGCAGATTATAAATGCTAAATCTCAACCAAAGTCCTAACAGATAAGACAAGACCAGGCATGAAATCTTGTAATGCAACATATGCATGTGGCAGATGAGCTGATAAACAGTCTTAAACATCTGAAGAAACTGTGTGCAGCTTACAATGTGGAGAAAATCAATCAACCTCAATTGAAAAGCTTTGACTTTGTATGTTTAGGTGAAACTGACATGTTAGATATTTACAGTTTTGCATGAATTTGTGATCATGTTTTAAAGTAAAACTTGTACGAGACAATCAACCCACAATGAGCCTATTTTGAAACACCAGCCTTTATTTATCTAAATGCTAGTTCCAGTAAACTTTTATCTTTTTTATCTCCCCTTACAATGCTCATTGTGTGGAAAGATGAGTTCGACCTTTAACAAAGCAAGAAAACATGCAAAAGTTCCAAACTGCTGCTGTTGTTGTTGTTGTTGTTGTTGTTGTGGTGTAGCTTTCTGTTTACTTTCTAATAAATGTATGAGAGCCCAGTCCGACAACATGTTGAATACTAATTAGTGTAAAGTGTAGCCAGGCCTAAACAGGGCACAGAACAAACTCCATTCCCACTTCCTTATTTGAATGATTTTGGTGTTTGTTCGGTTCGGAGGTGTTTGCTGAAGGTTTTCTTACCTTTTTGGTGTTTAAACAAAGCGCGTGCGTGTAGCAGCCGCCGAATTCATTTGCTGTCCAGGCCGGGAAGACTCGTTTGCCCCAGTCCACAGAGTGTGGTATGGCGCCGCGTCACATTCCTCCTGGTCTCCACCCAGCCCTGTTCAGATTTTAAGGCCAAAACCAGTCCCGGCAAAACCTGTTGGAGCTCCGTGTCGCCCGCTCGTGTTTAAGCAACAGCGCTCACTGGGAACACAAACTGCTGCTGTATTCTGCCGTCTTACAATTTTTTTTTTTTTCCGTTTTAACTCCTCCCAACTTTCCCAGCGCGTCAACGTTCGAACTGGAGCAAAAGACAAATGCATTAATGAAACCCAAAACACAAACATGACGGAAGGCGGCATTTCCCCCTCCCTGTAGCCTTAATTCTCAGGTTTTCACCCAAGTATGCTATGTGTGTGTGTGTTTTTGTTTTTTTAATAAAATTACTACATATCCCAGACTGCATTGCTTTAATACTTCCTTTGTGATCAGAATACAGGGCGAGATGGTGGACTGTCATAAAAAAATACAAATAAAAACTCACACCCATGACACACACACACACACACGCACACACGCGCGCGCGCATTACAGCTCTCAGGTATAATAAGGTGCTGCGCTCATGACCGGGAGGTTGTGAGTTCGAATCCCACTGAGACCCTTACTGTGAATTTCTGTTAGACTTCCACCATTCTAATTCCCCTGGGCAAGTATAAATAGGTACCAGTAAAATATATACTGGGAAGGTAACCTGCGTGGACTAGCGTCCCATCCAGGGGGAGTTGAACTCCTGGTCGCTTCACGCTCTGGAAACCGGGGATAAGTACCGGCCTGATGAATCACTGTGGCTCGGGTGTAAAAACCCAACCTCAGGTATAATAAAGCTGCCTTGACGTCTTTATGAACATATTATTACCTGTTCTGAACTTATATTACAAAACTTAACCCCCACCAACACACACACACACACACACACACACACACACACACTTATCTAATATTTTTGTATGGTAATATGTAATGTAATAAAATTAGACATGCTGGTTGCTCTCATGTGTGTGGGTGGAGTAGGACAGGATCTTTAGCCACACCCTGACCCAGAAAATTCATTAGAATTTAGAGATTTTATGCACACATTCAAAATCCCCCCACATTCAAAATCCCCATCAGCAAAAGTACTCTGGAAAAAAAAATTAGCAGACTAATTCAGACATGTCTAAAATGTATTCCAAACATATACTCTCTCTCTCTCTCTCTCTCTCTCTGTCTCTGTCTCTCTCTCTCTCTCTCTCTCTCTCTGGTTGTGTGTGCGTGTGCGTGTGCGCTTGTGTAACTTAGCAACATCTAACAGGTAAGGGAGGGGTTGAGAAAGGGTGCGGCCTTTGAAAGAATGTGCCAGTGCAAGTACTAAAGGAGTCACACACACACACACACACCACACCCAATGTGCACTCATGCTCTGCTTATTCACCCACCAACTTTATTCTGTGTACACAAACTATAAACTTCAAGGTTCACACATTGCTAAATCACAAAATAATTGTACTGAATATAGTATTTCTGCATGGATATGTATTCTTCTGAGATGCACAGATTCATGTATTGTTTGAAAAACTTTGCAGCTTGGAAATGTCCTGTGCTGAAAATATGAGCCTGGACCTGACAGCCAGGAACTAAAAGTTTCAGCCTGAGGACAAAACCTTGACGTGAACAAGTAAGCCTGAACGTGTTGTTTGGTTGGGTATGAGGAGTTGGCAAGGTTGTTTTACCAAGCACATGCTTTTATAATGCATATAATGAACAAATATATCTTTAAATATATGGGTTTAAAATCTGACCAATTAAAAAAAGCCATTTAAAGAGTTGTAGATTTCTTGATCAAAGCCTATAAAAGATTCCTCTGAAGAAGTGTGCTGTTTCGGTTTTTGTTTGTTTGTTTGTTTGTTTGTTTGTTTTTAACTGATTTATCTATTTAAGGCTTGAACTCTGATCAAGCTGTACAGTATGTCCTCCTTTGCCTTTTATCACTGACATCCTGCAGTAGTCCCACCCACACTCTTCCTGCTGTCATAGTACACCTGTGTATCATGTGACATGGAGGTCACTCTCTCTTGGACAGACTTTCTTTATCTTACATGCAAAACTGTGAAGGCTTTTAGTTGTCATAGTTTTCATAGTTCATGTTTTTGAATGTTTTGTGTAACGACTGTTTAATTTTATATTAAATTCATCAGCATTGTTTAAGGGACAGGTAAAGCCATTCCATCATTTTGTACCAATCTATTTAACATCACTACATCCTATTATATAAAGCCACAAATATGTTTCAGACTTCTTGAATTCCATTCCAGACAGAATTCCTTGAAAAGTTTATCAGGCTGTTTATGCTAATAGTCATATTAAACTCATATATTATGTCACGGACCATGCTGCTGGATACAAAAATGACTTGACTTGAGATGACGTGGACTAGCATCATTTACTCAGGTAGCTTCAGCCCACACTAAAAATGTAAAAACTGAAACTGCAGCTGACCTGACACTCCTAAGCAGATTCTTGAATTTGAAAATGGCTCATTCCAAAGCAACTAACAATAATAATTGATCAGATTAACACAGAGAATATGGTTCAGGAAATAATCGAGAATTATATACAACAGGATAAATCATGACATTATGAAATAATTATGAACTCTTTTACAGTTAAAATTAGTGCAGCCATCTTCCTTGGGTCAAGATGATGTTTGCAGATGACATTGTGATCTGCAATGAGAGCAGAGAACAAGTGCAGGAAAATCTAGAGAGGTGGAGGTATGCCCTGGAAAGGAGAGGAATGAAGGTTAGCCTCAGTAAGACAGAATACATGTGTGAATGAAAAAGACCCAGGAGGAACGGTGAGATTACAGGGAGCAGAGATAAAGAAGGTGGAGGATTTTAAGTACTTAGGCTCAACAATCCAGAGCAATGGAGAGTGTGGAAAAGAGGTGAAGAAGCGCGTGCAGGCAGGTTGGAATGGTTGGAGAAAAGTGTCCGGTGTGATGTGTGATAGGAGAGTATCGGCAAGAATGAAAGGAAAAGTGTACAAGACGGTGATGAGGCCAGCAATGTTGTATGGTTTAGAAACAGTGGCGCTGAGGAAAAGACAGGAGGCAGAGCTGGAGGTAGCAGAGATGAAAATGTTGAGGTTCTCTTTGGGAGTAACGAGGATGGATAGGATCAGGAATGAGCACATCAGAGGGACAGCACATATAAGACGTTTTGGAGACAAAGTCAGAGAGGCTAGATTGAGATGGTTTGGACATGTACAGAGGAGGGATAGTGAGTATATTGGTAATAGGATGCTGAGGCTGGAACTACCAGGCAGAAGGCCTAGAGGAAGACCAAAGAGACAATTCATGGATGTGGTGAAGGAGGACATGAAGGTAGTTGGAGTAAGAGTAGAAGATGCAGAGGATAGGGTGAGATGGAGGCGGGTGGTTTGCTGTGGCGACCCCTAAAGGGAAAAGCCGAAAGGAAAAGATCTTCTTTGGTTCAAGATGTAATTACGTAGTAAATAATAATGTAATTACTCAGTAAATAATTAAATTATGACCATGCTTATCAAAATAAGTTGAGTACAGCCAGTTTAAATTCCCTTTTAATAAAAAATTGTATATATACTGTATTTATATTCATCTCGGGACTTGCTGTTTGTATGGCTTTTTACATTAAGATTTCCCTGCAGTACTGTCTCCAAGCTTCAAACCCCCATAGCATTTCTGCTTTTACTGTAATCTTCCCCCACACTGAAAGTACATCCTTTATAGATCTAGTTAAAATCTTTCATGGATTCTATAATAATAGTGGCGCAATACAGATTTTCACTTTTAAAAGTATTCAGTTAAGTAAAAATGCACTTCATCACAACATTGTGTTAGGGGTTGTTTGTTTTGTTTTGTTTTGTTTATTCATATAGTGTTTTAATCCCACAAGGAAAATTATTGCCTATGCATTTGACTCATCCAAATTTAACGCGCACACACACACACACACACACACACACACACACACACACACACACACACTTGGAGCAGTGGATTGCCGCACACAATGGGGCACCCGGAGAACAGTTGGGGGTCAGGTGCCTTGCTCAAGGGCACTTCAGCCATGAATGTGTAGGAAGGGAAGGTGAAACCCACTTCATAGCCACAACCTGTTTTTCCTGCATGTTAGGGAATCGGACCTGCAACCTTTAAGTCCCGAGCCTAATGTCGCTAATGCTTCTCTCCGAAATCACTAGCTATGAATCTACATGTCAAGCTACGCATGATTATATTTATGGTTATTGTTTAGGAATCCCATTTAAATCCTCTATTGTTCCTCCAAGGAACCACTGTAGATGTTCTACAGGGAAACTGCCATATGCCATATTTCATAATTCTACAGATCTTCCTGAAACTTTATCTGTATCCCCTACAGAGCATCAGGAGATATGCACTTGGTAAGTGACAGTACTGTGTATATTTATCAATGTATTCTTATGTGTCAAGATAAAAAAAAAAAAAAAAATTATTAAAATTATTTAGTGCTGCAAGTAGATCAGGAACAACTAGAAGAATACAGTACTGTGCTCATAAAGTGTAAGACACATTGGCCATGCAGCTGGGACAATGTAGCAAATAGGCCATCTGTTTTTTTCATCATCAGTTAATTTTCTGTAACCTGTAATCCTAATTAGGCTTGCAGGGAAGCTGGCACCCATTCCAGCCAACTCCGGGCAGAGTACACCCTGGACAGCTCGCCAGGCCATCGCAGGGCAGAAACATGCTGACAGCTTTGCAGCTACTCGTTACGAAAGTCAGCAATGATTCTTTTACACCTCACACCATAGACAGTGAGAGACATGGCCGGCCTTTGATAACCCAGTTAGCTGCACTGGAGGTGGGGGGTGGGGGGGGTGACAAACTGTGGTGAATGGGGCTTGAATCCCCAACCTTAGGATCAGTGACCAGCACCTATACCACTAGGCCGCCACTGCCACCCCCCCTCATTTTTTTTCCTTCTTTTCGGCTTTTTAGTAGTATAGGGCGCTGGATCGCTGATCCAAAGGGTTGAGGGTTCAAGTCCCACTCTCCACAAGGTTGTCACTGTCCCCCCATTGCAGCTAACTGGGTTATCAAAGGCGGGCCATGTCTCTCACTGTCTATGGTGAGAGGCATGTAAAAGAACCATTGCTGACTTTCGTAAAGAGTAGCTGCAAAGCCGTCAGCGTGTTTCTGTCCCTTGCTAAAAAGGGTTGTGACAGGAAGGGCATCCGACGTAGAAACCTCTGCCAAATCAAACGTGCGAATCAGATGATTCACCGTGGCGACTCCCGAGTAAAAGGGAAAAAGCCGAAAGAAAGACAGACAGACAAAATGGGGCACCACAGCGAATCATCTGATTCAGATGTTCGATTTGGCATAGGTTTTTACATCGGATACCCTTCCTGACACAACCCTTAAACTAGGGACAGAAACATGCTGACGGCTATGCAGCTACTCGTTACGAAAGTCACGAACAGTTCTTTTATATGCCTCACACCACAGACAGTGAGAGACATTTGACAACCCAGTTGGCTGCACTGGGGGTGACGGTGATAACCTTGTGGAGGGTGGGACTTGAACCCCCAATTTTAGAATCAGTGATCCAGCGCCCTTTACCACCAGGCCACCACTGAAATAGGCCATCTATGTTTTTTGGTTTCAATTACTCTGTGTTCGTCTTATATATTACGGTATGCAGTACGTGGAGCTGACTAAATTAGCTTATGAAGATTACCGAGATTTGACCTTTTGAAGGCCACACAATGTAAATGTAATTGTATAATTTGAAATACAGGTATAGTTTCCTATTAGTGGTTCATAGT
Source organism: Plotosus lineatus (assembly GCA_024760905.1). NCBI lineage: Eukaryota > Metazoa > Chordata > Actinopteri > Siluriformes > Plotosidae > Plotosus > Plotosus lineatus. The sequence continues at coordinate 71,278,648 of CM045728.1, read as the reverse complement.
AGCAGCACGCTGGCAACTGCTCTACCTCCAAAATTTTGTGACCGAGCTCTGACCTAGACATTCCAAAATGAAATCATCTCTAGGGTTCAGGTTGGGTAATGTGTAGTCAAGTTTTGTGAAAATATATGTGCAGGTGTAAGTCAGTAATTTTGTTTACAGACAATTGACACAAAGAAATAATAAAAATAAACAAACGGACTCACAAATGCTGGCGAATACAACACCATCACTGTTTTTTCGCGGGAGGAAATTGTCCTTGTTCTGCTTTTTATGCTACCATATGCTGGATTCAAGATTTGATTGATCCATGCCTATTTACACCCTCATGAGCTACAATGGCCCATTGATAATGTGTGTATATATGAAATGACTGACAAGAGACGCATCCAAACACAAACAGGTTTTTTCAGAATCTTAAAACATTTTTGTTCAGGTCACAGCTTAATGCTTTTTGGTTTTTGGTTATTTAGTTTTTAATCATGTTCTGCATAACTTCCAGGCTACTTCAAGTACTTTTTTTTAAATTACCTACTGCACCTTTAATTGAGAATTTATTTATACTTCAAGATGTAACAGAGTTTCAGGTATTCATTTTTTTGTTTTTTTACTTAACCTTATAAACCTGCCTCTCTCGCTTTTTACTTCATTATCAAAGCATAGTGGCAGGAGTGTCTTTCTCCCTGTTTTTATTGTTGTTTAGCAGTCTAAACACAATAACATACTCCAGCAGCAGGTGGCCAGTGCAGGAGTGCCCACAAAGGTGACGGTAAGCCACTTATATTGTTTTAGACCTGCTCATCATGAACTGACAGGTACAACAGGTCCTCTGAGTCACACGAGAGAAGTATGCACTGTCTGCAGTTGAATGAAAATGCTAGGAGACACTGATTAAGTTTGCAGAATTATAAATTCATGCAATTTGAAAAAACTTTGCACAAAAACCTCATAGCTCCACATCACCAGGTCTGCTCATGAGCTAAGGCTATTGCCTGTATGGATTTTTTGCTTGTTCTTGGTGTGGTATTCCTCTGGGTTATCTGGTTTCTTCTGTCAAAAACACTCCAGGGGCTTTCTTGACTGTGTGCACTGTGATAGACTGGAGAACTTTTTTTTTCAGTCTGACATTCTCAGGAGAGGCGGTGAGCTGATGAATGAACAAAGTACCATTTAAATCTGTTTAAGTACAATTTAAATGGTGTTTATCTACAGCATTTACACGCAGTGCATTGCAAATATTCAGCACCAATAGACGTCAACAAAGTTCATCAGACATTTTTAAAATCCATTTTAAAACAATAC